>JASDQU010102186.1:46763-132708 GCA_032191745.1 Picea mariana | reverse complement strand
ATGATGATGATGATTTATGGCGATGACAATGGTTATGATGACGATGATGATGATGGGGTAGTGATGACGATGATGATTTTGGCAATGACAATGGTGATGATGATAATGATGATGACGATGGCCATGAAAATGATTATGAAAATGGAAATGATGATGACAATGGCGATGATGACGACAATGATGATGACAATGACAATGTTGATGATGATGACGAAGGTAATGACGACGACGATGACGATGATTATGATAATCACGACTGTGATGATAATGATGATGATTAACACATATAAATAAATACTTTAAAAAGAATAAATAATATAAAATATATAATCACATAACTCATACATTTCATCATTTATGCAATATTATTGATCATCTTCTTCTTTATCCAAGTCTACATCTGTATCATCTGGTTCATAATCGATGTTGAAAGGATTGGCCATATCAACAGCATCATCACCAAAGTCATTTTCAATAATATCATCGTCAATATGATCGTCGAGAACATTGTCATCTACATCTAGCTAAACTTCTTCAACTTCTTCATCTGATGACACATCTACCTCATGCTCCTCTACATCATCTTCTTCTTCAATATCATCTTCTTTTGGTACATTATACTTTACCTTCCTTCCTCTTGGATCATATCTAACAATGTACGACCAACCTGCTTTACCTAGAACCTCTGAATAAAATACATGCTCGTATTGGCTTGGAAGAACATAAGTTTTTGTACATAGCTCAAACGTCCTTGTATTAACCATGGTAATTTCATTGGCATGCTCAATAACAGTTATTTCGGGATCATGTTCATTCATTCGTAACCTGTATCATTTGACCTCAAACGGAACTAACTTGAAAGAATTAAATTCACACTCAATTATATCATTCAAATACCCATTGTATCTATTTTCAGATATTGTTGGATGTTTGTCACTTCTAGAGGAAACATTAGTGACCTGAAAGAGTGCAGTTATCCCAAAATCAGAGGTTTTATTTTTATCGTCCAACTTTTTGATACGAAATTTATGACTAGTGCACCACATAGCCTTGTGGTGTTTCAATTACGATATGCCCCACATGTAAAAAATGCATATTTGTCAATGAATAAACATATTTAGACTTAGTAAAACTTTATAAAATAAACACACAATGACCTAGATTAATAGAATGGAAAATAACTAGAACATGATGTGGGTGAGTAATATGTTTGTGAGTTTATCTTTTAAACCATATGCTAAATCAATTTCCCTCTGAGAAATATTGGTATCTTGATTACGATGAGTTTCTTTAAGAAAAGTAGCCACCCCTTCCCATGATGACCTACCATTACATTGTATATTACATCGATCTATCCATACTTTCATCCAATCAAGATTGTTTTTGATATATAAATGTAGTACATCCCACTCTCGACCATCTGTATGAAAAAAAAAATTACTAATTAGAGTAAAGATTAAATAATAATTGATCAATGAAGTTAAATAAAACTTAAATAAGTACAATATAAAAATAAATAAATATTAATGAAAAGTATTATAGGTTTCTATCATCCAATTACCTTTCATTTTCCTCATTCTACCTTTCCTGACCAAGACCTCCCCTTCAATTTGTTAATGGAATTGATATCCCAAATCTGAGGCACTTTCATGATTTTTGTTGCTAATTTAGGAAGATATTGACTAATATACACCAACGATTGATATATCATATAGTCCTGCACCATAGATCCCTCAAGACATGCTCTTTGTCTAATGAAATCCTTCAATGACTTCAAGTGCCTCTCCATCATCCACATTGACTTTGTGTGTACAGGTCCACACATTTCAATCTCCTCAACTTGGTGTATGAGATAACGTTCTTGAGCATTGAAAAATGTCGAAGGTAGATATTTTTGTGTTTTACACATTAGCCAAGGAATTTCTCTCCTCCAATATTTTATATCTTATTTATGGATTTATTTAGATGACAACCACCTACACATGATATAACAAATCAGATCATAGGTTCCAACAACAACATATATACATTGAAATTAAAACAGATGTTGACAAGTTGAGCAATAACAATTTTGTATATAAATCATTAATATTTACCTCATGTGTTTTCCAAAATCATATATAACTTGTTTTACATTGTTGTCAAACATGTCAGGGAGAGATAGAGGTATAACATATTGTAACAACAAAGGGATCACTAATTTTTAGGAAAAGAAAACCATATTATAATACTAAAAATGTGTGTGTTTACCAAGAAATCGACGTACAAAATAATTACCTTAATAAATGTATGTCAGTCATGAGTTTTCACCCCCACCAAATTCACCTTTCTTCGTTAAGGTATTTTTTATGTTTGAAGCAAATCCCGTGAGAAATTTAATTTTCTGAATGACCTCTATTACAACATTGTTTTCCTACTCTTTAAATAACCGTCGAAGACTATTTCGGTGTACTCCATTGCTATTTGAATAAATCACATTTTGCAGTGCATGATTGGCTTCCTGAATATCAGTATAAATTTTAACAAAAAAAAAATTGTCACTCCTTCCATCTACAACTCTCCATAATGTTTATGTTACATTCTTCCCGATATGCATTGTATCAAACAAATGAGCTATTTGTGGGTGCTCATAATAGGGAAACCTATTGAATTGTATAGGGTAACTTTTCATTCCTCATGGAATCCCATTAATGCCTTGACGACATTTATGAAAATCAATTAATGAGATTACAACAATAATTGTTAGATACAATAAACATAATTCAATACAAATTAAAATTGTAAAACATTAATATATATGTATACATATATACTAAATGCTTACCTTGACGATTTCTATTATATTCCAACTTATATAGGTGAGGTGTCATTCTTCATGGTTTTATTCCGGTCTCTTTTTTCAAATTGAAAAGATGTTTTTATGTAGTTCGATACCTATGGTTCTTAGTGAGGAAGTGTCTATACTCATCAAATACCTCATTTCTTAGACTTCTTGAACGATGTGATTTCATACTAGGACCACAAACTAGACATGCAAATTTACCCTTTGTTTGAAGACTTGCAAGATTATATGGATTAATGTAGTATTATTTATGTAATGAGGAATTGATATTTAAGAAGCATGCATCATATTTTCACATAATTATATACTATTAAAGTGTATCGATATGTTACATACCACAAAAATGTGTTATCCCCGGGGCATCATGAATTGTCCATGCAAGTATTCCATGAAATTGACAAATGTTTTCCCTATTGTTCTAGAAACGTCGTACATAGTGATGTCAGCCCATAACTTTAACAGCGCGTTGACAAGAGGATCATTATATACATTCATATATTTCACTTGATACTCACCTAATTGGGTGAAAGTACACATAATTACTACCTTGTATATATATAAGTAATTATTCAATGAATAAGAAAAACGAAATACAACGTTCAAACCAATTTTGTAAACAAATACCTGGAACAATCATTGCCAACATTGTGTGCTCCCTCTTTACCGACATCCAATGAGGAAGGTTATTGTTTATAAAAAAAATAAGCCACACTGAATAAATAAACCTGAGCTCACCAAATGGATTGACATTGTCAGCTACCAATGAAAATCTAATATTACGAGGTTCTTCTTTAAAAATTGGTCATCTTTCTGCGATGTTCCTAAATGCAAAACCATCTTCAAGAATTCAAAAAAAAACATCTTCACTTATGTGTCATGCATGGTAATCCATAAACTGTGCAATGCTTTGGCACCTGAACAATTGTTGCAAACGTGGAATTATCAAAATATGACGAAGAACCTTGTGAGGCACCTTTTTTGTTACTTGATCGATTCAATATCTATTGATTTGACATTGCGAGCAATTTGTTTCCGATGCATATTTTCCATAATATATAATATGATCATTCGTACATGCATCAATAACCTGATACTCCATTCTAATATATTTCATAATGGAACACATCTATCGGTATATGTGAGGTAAATTATTTGACGGTAGTGAGAAAAATTCACCTAACAATCTACAACATAAAAAATAACTAGTTAATGTAAATAATAGTAATAAAAAATATTGCATCTTCGATTTACACATTAATTGACAGTAAAAATAGAGAAAAATAAAGTCGACCTTTACGTGTAATATGTGACGAATTATATTATGTACCTTAGGATCTGTGTCAGACAAGTGTTTGACAAACCATTCAATACCTTCAAGTTCACCAACAACATTATAGCAGAGAGAATATTTTTTCTTGAGCCTTCATAAAGGGGTTGCCATGCCTTCTCAAGCAGAGGTACATCATAAATATCATTGTCGTTTTCCTCATCTATAAGAGAAAAGATGTCATGTACCAATCTATTTGTCCCGTTATCTGACTCAACAATATTATTAGTGTCACATTCTTCTATAAGATTGACTTGATCTTCAATATCCATACCATCTTTCACATCTTGTACAATAGTATTTCATTACTACTTGGCAGATATTTATCCAACGACAAACACCTAGGAAGATTTATCTTTAAAATTACAAACAATCAATAACATTAGTGTATATAACAAATATTAAAACAAAAGAAAATTTTATAAATACAATCAATACAAAGACATATAATGATTAACTTACCATGGGACGAAATGTAAAACAATGTCTTTCAGTGGTTTTCCTTACAAGTCTTATTTTCAATCCCTTGCATTAATCGCAAAGGCAATAACATTTCCCATTAGTACCGACCTATGCCTCCAATGCATCCCTTAACCTAGAAATCGTCCTTTGACTCTCTTCGAGTGTTGGTATTGGGATTTCCTATATTTACAACCAAATCCAGTAAAGCAATATAAGTACATTAATATATGAATTATATATTCTTAGAGTACAAATTTCCTCAAATTATATTAACCCCATATGTACTAGATAATTAATCAATTTTCGTCATAAATTTATTAAAGGTTTATAGCAGTGATCAACAATTAATCAACAAATCAAAACCATACATTTTTACCACATAAGTTCCAAAGCTTGACTATAAGCAAGTAATAAAAGAGAACTACACCAAGACAATTTGTATAGTAATTAAATGGAATTTAGTAGACATGTTCATACCTATTTCCTAGGGAAAAATTTGTGTCCCCAAATGAAAGAGGGTATAAGGGTTAGGGATCCAATCTGGGTATTTAAAAAAGAGACAAAATAATATTAAAAAATTGTAACCTTCAAAGTACAAAGTCTGAGCTATGCAGATCAAGAATTGGATTTGAGGCAAGCATCACATAGCAAAAAGACTAATAAATCATGCAATGAACAATGAGCATAAAAAACTTTTATAACTGTCACACCTACAAAATAGTCGAAAACGCTAACCTTTGTCGATCTTCCGACGAACGTTGACTATGTCAAAGTTGACCAAGTCAGTGAAATCAATGATCGTTAAACTGTTTTTAAACGAGTAGTTGGCATCCTCTCAGTTCGTCAATAGATCGATGAACTATCCTCTAGGTTCATCGAAAGATCGACAAATATAGATGTGCATCGGAAGTCTGACGTTCATCGGAGCGCCCAGAAATAAAATACAAAAAAATAATAATAATAATAATATGTCGTAATTTGCAACGTTATGATTGAATTTATCATTATCGTCAGACGTTTTTGTCGAATTTTGACCCCATATGTAGTAGTGTCAATTGTTTTAGAATGTTATACTTAGATGAAGAATAAGAAGAGGTTGAGACCTCCTGACTTTGCGCACCCTTTGTAACCTGGGGGTTGGTTTGCTGAGAGGATGAGCTTGGGGGAAAAGTAGACTTGAGAGGAACACCCTTGCCTTTGTTTACATAAGATTTATTTCTTGTGTCAACCATCATAACATCCTCTTTCGGGGCCCAATATAAAGAGCAATAGTTGTATTGTCTCTTTTTCCAAAGATTCGGTCTCTTGCACTCTTTTTGACCTCACGGGTATTCTCATCGTGATTCTTTTCACAGAAATAACGCCAGGTTCTTGAAAGGATCTCTCTAGGTTGGAAGTTATTTGGATGATTATTATTAGGTTAATACCTAAAAATAGTTTGGACAGATGTTTCAACAGGAGCAGAGGTAGAATTCATTGACCCCTTTCCTCTCAAAATCAATCATTCGATTGTTCATATGAAGTACCAACTGTAACACAGTTGACATATCATTTTGCTTCACAAAGTCTTCTATGAAAGACATGTTCTAGCCAATTGTTCCTCAAATTCTAAACATGTATGTAATGCAAATCCCAGAGTGTTAGCATTCTTTTCCTCGAGCCTATGTTGATAGTCACTAGGAAGCAAGTAAGATATTATAGTAATGCATTAATGCGGCTTGATTATGAGGTTTGAAGTTTTCCAGGATTTGATTATGTAATTTTGTGAAACACAAATTGAAAGACTTAATAGTTTCACCCTCGTTATAGACAAGATTGTTATAATCTCTATGCAAGTCTGCAAGACTTTGAGATTGTTCGTAGGTAGAATTAAACCAATATGACAATTCAATCCAAGTTGAGAAGATCTTGGGTGGTAATTCAAAGAATTCGGTCACAGCCTTCCCTTCCAATGAGTTGACAAAGAGTCTCATGCATGTGTCATTTTTATTTGCCCCAATATTATGGCATGCATTTGAAAAAACAATGAGATGTTCATTGACTGAAATAGTGCTATTACCGGAAAACTTCGGTAAATGATCCTTAAAATTGGGAAGAGGAGTAGTGGTTGGAGCTAAATCAAGAGGAGAAGATACGTGCCGCAAAATAGCGTTTGCATCTTCTTCAAAATTGAATATTCCATATTGTTTGATGACCTTTATAGTATATGTAGTTGATACAACAAGATTGTAGTGGCTATACATGCTTTCTATTAGAGAATAAGTTGAAACTTGTGAAGAGGTAGAACCACTAGTACTACCAGAACCATCGGATGAAGTGATTTTGGGTTGCCTAGGAGGAAAGGATATTGAAATGCTTGTTACTTCAGATGAAGAATCTAAAAAAGATCTTCTAAGCTTAGGTTGAAGATTCTCTAAAACTTCTTTCTTCCTTCCTATTTCATAGAAAGGATCGAATTCAAGAGATTGGGCTCTTAACTATTTTGATAGACGAGATTGATAAGACATTAAATCACTGAGGAGGCATATCATGAGCTTGTCTTTGAAGGGATTCTCTTTGATCCTTAATTTCAATATCTCTAGTTATAGTCTCCCAAGAACATTCAAGTTCTTCACGGGCACGAGAAGTTTCAAGAATAAAATAAAAAAGACAAGATGCAATGCTTCTTTGATAAGGGAACCTCAAATTAGGTTGTTTTCGGATAGGAAAAGTCATAAATCAAAATAATAGAAATAAGAACATAAAGAAAAGAACTAGAGAGTAAAATATCACTCCTTAGTAAAATCGTCAAATAAATTTTGAGATGAGGAATAGAAATGTCATCACTCAAGCATTTTTTAATCTCACTAGGATAGGTGAGGTAGGCAGAAATGTTATCCTAGGCTCATAGTCTGTTCAAAATTATCAATCAACCCTCAAGAAATAAGTCATGGGTCCGATGTTATTATCAAATTGTGTGCTTTGTTGTCAATAAAATTAAAAATATAAAAAGTATTTATAGATTAAATTTATAAAATTTAAATGATTAAATACAAGAAAATATGCATCTAAAAATTAACAAACCACAAGTCTCAAATTGAAATGAAACCATAAATCATTTTATTCAGAACTTTTCTGAGTTATAACCAAGTTTTGTTTTACAACCCCTACGAGGGCTTGGACCAGAATCAGGCTTAGAAGTCTATGATGGTATTTAGAATCATACAAAGACAACTGGTGTCTAAAAGAAAAATAGCAAGAGTCAAATAAATCGAATCAATCCAAGATACAAGCTCATCAAGTCTTGACTCTGCAAAATAGTCTTAATCAAGACTGAAAACGAATTCATAAATTCTAATCAAACTAAACAAACTGCCAAGATAAATGAATGACCTTCTGAAGCATGTTAAAAGTCTATGTTTTTCGGATATTTTTTCTTTGCCACCTTTAGAATAATATTGTTGTCAACAAGAGGACTTAACTCTCATGAAACTCAAAAAATGAAAGAATGAATACCATAAATTTCAGTGGAAACAAGAGCAAACCTTATTAGAAGTATCTCTCTATAATTTATCATGTCTTCCTTGTCCTTCATTTTTTTAATTCTTCAAAAGTAGTTTTCAAGTAGTTCAACTACCTTTAGTTACTAAAGTTAAATAACTTTAGTCAATAATAGGACAAGTTTACTTATGATAGGGATAAATAATAAATACATATAATAATTAATAAGTGGGGCCCCTTTTATGTCTGTATTTGTTTATTTTTAATCATTCCCTTGTTCCTCCATAATTATATACATACATCATGCACACATCATCATATAAATATAACAGCTGAAATAATCATACCCATAATAACAAACACCTGTATCTCCTAAAAAAAATTCAAAGCATGATATAAGTTTCTAAAAAATTATAAGCATGATAGTTGTCCAAAAATATGTGCCTCAAAGTCAAATTGATCTGTCATCATGAAAATAAATATAGTCAAAAATAATATTTCTTGTTTGAAGCAAACTCTCTTTGTTTGCTTCCCTCTGACAATGTTGCCCTATGCTTGATTAAATCTGCATCAACAGATTTTTCTCTTCACCCTTTGATATCTCTGGGTGCATGTCATCAAAAGTGATTTTCATCACACCATATTCAAATTTGAGTGGTAAGGACTTGATGGTGTAGGGATATGTCTCTGAGGAGTCTGAGCTGACACATATGGCGGCATGCTTACCTTTACTCGGCTCTGGCTCAATAGTTAAGGATTTGTAATTCTTTGGGAGCTAAGGGGAATGTACATGTGAGGCAATTGAAGCAACAAGTTGAAATGACATTAAAGGTGGAAGAGGAAGTTGCAGTGACATGGTAGGCCACTAACCAACACCAAAAGGAGGATTAACAAGTATGTTATTCCATCCATCAATGACTGAAGGTTGAGGTTGCATATGAGGTTGATCAGGGATATTTGCAATACTTGGATGAGGCTGAAAAAGGGGTATGAATTGTCGTTGAGGGGGTTGGAAGGGTGAGTGTCCCATGAGGTTTAAGTAACCAATTTGGACGAACCGGTTAAATTCCTCGAAATTTGCGTCGAAGTGGATGGAAATTTCCATCCTCTTATTTCTACCTCTCTACCAAAATGCATTGAGCCCTCTGCCCATGTTTCCCCTATTGCCCTTGTTTCCAGTGTGATTACTGCCTCTAATGAAAAAGCTTATCTATATACATCATTTTCAAATTAGTACATATACACGACATAGTATACAAAAAATCTAATACAATTTGTCAACATGATTAATTTTGGCTCTAAGAATAGCACAACCATGCAGCATAAAAGGGAAATGAACGGAAAAAATGAATATAGGGACACTAGCACAACTCTGCAAACACCCAACTCTTCTTTAAAATCTAAAACGTGAACTGAAAATTATTCGTATATACAGAGCATTTTCTTCTTAAAATATGAATAGGGAAGTGTATGGAAAATGAGATTTTCATCGCTGGGATATATAATAAAACAGAAATGTCTTGCAAAAAGTGATAACATGACATGAATGGATGATAAAATTGTCTGATATTTAAAACTTTAAAACCATGTCGGTATATTTTCCTCATAAAACCATGAGCTTACAAGATATTCCAAATCATATGCATATGCCATGAATTAAATTTTGTCTGTAATTCATCATGTTGTTCACAGCGTTTTTCCATTCAAACTGCAGATTTATACATGTCATATTCTCTTTTAATTATATAGATAGAGAAAATAAAAGTGTAATAATGGAGTTAATTATTGGGATAAAAAGAAAAAGCTTATGGAAAATGATATATACGAGGGAGAAATACCATGTCTATAACAGTCATTAAAACTTCATCTATTATATATATAAACCATTTAGTCATGACTTCAAATCAACCTGAGTCATTATAAAGTAATATATCCAATGTTGCCATGTGACCAAACATTTACATGGATATAGTGCATGCAACATATTTATTAAAATATGATGCCTGCCAGTTTTTGTTCATGCTCACCCGAAAAGTAAAAGATCCCAAACAATGATATTATTAATTTCATATTATTTGCATGCCCGAGCCTGGACCTTTTAACAAAATAATATCATATATTGAATCAGACCAAAACTCATCATTCCAAATAAATTTGTTCGCCCATCAAAAAGTTGTGTTGATATGAATTATATTCCATTGATTAAGTTATGAACATGACTAGACCCAGGTCCAAAAGGATAACCAAAAGTTATGCCAATTATGAGTCATAATGTTTGAATCAACTCAGAACAATCATACCCACATCGCATGCACATGAAATAATTATGTCTTGTCCCAAAACCAGAACTGCATCAATCGGAAATTATTTTTTGTCAAGGGAATGAAGGAAAAGAGGACAATAGCTCGAATGGAAGAGACATCAGCGACAATGCATTTCACAGATACAGATTCAAACCTACTAGCTTCAAAAAGATATGGGTTTGAACCCATCATTTTTAAAATCAAATGTACCCAAGATTAATGCAGAATGTATACTCAACATGAACAAATAAACTGGTTGTAGGATCCTCAAAGATTTTTGCAAAACCCAGTTTCACGAACTCGTTATCTTATAAACTTGGGTTTGAATTGGCCAACACAAAATGGGCTTGACCAATTTTAAAATTTTAAACAATGACTAAATGCAATCAGATTCGATTGTGGGTCAAACAATATCAAAGACATATCGAACTTCATACCATGCATGATTATTTGAACCCGAGTTCGAAACCCATTAATCTATGTTCATCAAACTAAAGTGGGTCTTTCCAATTTATTCTAAAACTATCACAGAACTCATAACTACAAAAAAAGAGTAGAGTTTGAACTTTGTTCAACTTGTATGCAAACCAAAAGCAAACCCAAAGTATTTATTCACTTTTAATTTTTTTCAAACATTCATAGCAAATGGACAATGGAAGTATGGAAACTGAAAGACAAAGCTTGACCAAAATTATCAAACAACCACCATTTTCTTCATTTTCCTTCAAGAAATGACAGAGCAGAGAAATAAATATTTGTATACACACAACATGATAAGCGGAGCCAACATTTTGTTGAATTTAGCTCAATGTTGGGTTCAAGCACATAATTTAATTTATGTTTAACATTACTTGAACCATAAACAATGACTACAGCAACACAATACAATAGCTACAGTAAACCAAGATCACAAGAAGAATAGCCATGCACAAGAATACAAGAAGTATCCTAGGAAAACCCTTCTCAACCAAGGGAAAAACCCAGCAATCCTTTGTTATACTGCCAAGAGAAGATCCACCATCCACCACCTAATCTAGCACACAAAAGGGTGTTGCTATGACTGAAAAAGCTAGCTCCTAGAGAAGTGTGAATCGCAGTCGTCATAATTTCAGACCACAACTTCTGAAATCATGAGATGACAAGTGAGAGTGTGATCCATAGTGGGGATTCACTCTTTATTTATACAAGACCTATCACATCAAATGATGTGTCTATTGGAACAATAGGGTAGACCTGTACAACTTAATAATATAATTAATAATTACACAATATTAATTATCTTTCACATGATGGCGTCGACTTGTACCATTTACAACATAGATTAGGGTTTTACCAAAGTCTTACTATTTGACAATATAGCAAGGGATCTCACACATCCTCTAGTTCTCATCCACTAGGGACACGTCTACATGTGCTCAGCCACAGGAACGTCACTCTCAACAGATCACTCAACTGAGTCCATAGGAGTACCATCTGGAGATCCATCTCAAGTCGACTCAACTAAGTCCATAGGAGTACAAGGGAGGAGACCATCTCAATTCATCTCAAATTAGTCTAGATGAGTAGACAAGAGACCACACATTATAACAACTCAGTCTAGAGTCTGACGCACACCCATCACATGGGCACACATCGTCTCAACTCAGTCCAGAGGAGAACGACACACCCATCACATGGGCCCTCTCACCGATCGACTCAACTCAGTCCAGAGGATAACAACCTAGAGAATGTCACATGACGCTGCAATCATCAACACTCCATCTCAGCTAGGGAGGCATTCTCCATCAGGACAAGTCTCTCATGAGAGTACTCAAACTTCATCCTGGCAAGCAGCTTGGTGAAGACATCTGCAACCTGCTCGTTGCACATGTCTTTCTTTCCTCTGCACCATATCTCAATGTGTTTTGATTTATCTTTAAACACTGGATTCTCAGAGAGCTTTACAAAACTATGGTTATCGCGATGGATAACGGTGGAATCCATCTCATGTCCAAATAACTCTGTAAGGAGCTTTTGAAGCCTCGTTGTTTCATGGACTGCCACACATAATGCAATGTACTATGCTTCTGCAGTACTCAAAGCCACAGAGCTCTTGTTTTCTGTTGCACTAGGAAACCATGGCAGATTCCAAAGTAAGACAACAACCGGATGTACTCTTTTGGTCCACAGCGCTCCCTGCCCAATCTGCATCGGAATATCCCTGCAATCTCATATCTACACCGGAGGCATATCTCAGGCCATAATCCACTGTGCCTCATAGATATCTCAACACATGCTTCGTTGATATCCAGTGTGTTTGTCTTGGATGACTCATAAACTGACTGAGTACACTCACTGCATAGCACATATCAAATCTGGTGTTAACCAGAGAAATCAATGATCTAATCAGTGGTCTATAAAGATGTGGATCAATCTCGCCTAACTCAGAAGAAGCCTCGTTCATCTTCTTCAAATTCATCATCATCGGTGTAGGCATGGATTTGCAGTGCATCATCTCGAATTTATTCAATATCTCAACTATGTATTTTCCCTTGACACAGGAGAATCTCATTAGTCCTCTCACCACAATTCTAGTCCCAAGAAGTAGTGCATCATACCCAGATCCTTCATCTCGAATTCAGAAGTCAATGCACGCTTGCATTCAGCGATAAGACTTTTTGAATTGGTGAGGAATAAGTCATCACATATAGGACCAAAATAAGGCACTCGTCACCAACAGTGTTGTAGTATAGGTTTGAATCAGTAACACTCTTGGTGAAGCCCAAACTCATCAAGTATCCAACAATCATGCTCGAGGTGCCTGCTTTAGTCCATACAGGGTTTTCTTCAACCTATATACATGAGACTCCTTCTCATGTGTCATGAATCCATTTGGCTACTCGATGTAAACTTCTTCCTCAATCTCACCATTGAGAAAGGTTGTCTTTACATCCATCTGATGTAGTCTCCAACCCATGGATGTAGCTAGGGCAATAATCGTACGGATGGAAGTGTATCGGGCTATAGGAGCAAATGTATCATCATAATCTATTCCCTCCACCTGAGAGAATTCTCTAGCCACAAATCTCGCTTTGTATTTCTCGACACTTTCATCAACCGCATGTTTGATCTTATAGATCCACTTTGAAGTCATTACAGACTTCCCTTCTGGCCTCGGAACAATATCCCACACATCATTCTTCATGATGGACTGATACTCTTTTGTCAAGGCATCTTTCCAAACCTATTGACATGTTGCTTCTCCATGACAAGAAGGCTCAGTAACAATGATGTGGCTCATAGCTAAAACATAGCTCGAAAGTCTATGTGGTCTCTTGATCTCTCAGAATGTACCTCAAGGAATTGCATGTCCCTCTGCCTCTTGCAGAGTCTGTCGGGCCCATGTAGGCTTCTCCTAGACCACTGCCAATGTCTTTGGGAATCATCCGCTGGAGCTATAGGATCAACTGGATCAATAAATGTCTCCCTTTGAACTGTTGAAGGGGGAGAATGTATTGTATCTTCCTTCTTCTCAAATAGTTTGACTCCCTCTGAGTCAAGTGACTCCCTCTGAATTTGGAAAGATAAACATCTTCCTTTTTTGGTGTTGCTAACCTAGATACATCCCATGTCTTCTCAGGTCCTCTATTGTCTCTACAATGCTTTGTTGGCCTCTCGTACTAGGATAATAACCAAGATGACCTCCCGTAGGAATAACAATCAAAATGGCCTCTTGTACTAGGATAATAACCAACCAACACAAATGGGCTCTCGTACCAGGGATAATAGCCCTTCAATAATGAAATACGAAATCTGGCCTCCCGTAGGGATAACAACCATCATGGCCTCATGTACTAGGATAATAACCAAGATGGCCTCCCGAAGGGATAACAACCAAAATGGCCTCCTATACTAGAACAATAACTAAGATGGTCTCTTAAAGGGTTAACAACCAACCAAAAAATGTGAATCTCGTACCAAGGATCATGGTCCAAGTCATGAGGGCTCCCACACCAGGATAATACCCTTCATTATCAAAAGCAAACTACTACAAAGTAATGATGAATTCAATCAAGGAAAGTAGTACGAAACTTTACCTTAGTCTGCAATCATGCTCAATCTTGTTTTTGGTCTTCCCGACAAGACTGAGATAGATAAGAATTGATCGTCGTTCTTGCTTGCATTCCTTGGCTAAAGTTGCTACCCTTGCACATCACTAGCTGCAAACCTAGTCTCACAATGACAAGGGCTTGAACCCTTTCACATCACTAGCGGCAAGTCTATTCTCCTAGTGATAAGGGTTGCAAGTCTAGTCTCCTTACTAGAGCTTGAATATAGCCCACACTCAAAATTAACACCAAAGATCACTCTTGAAACAAGTTTCAGGAGTTTTCCTTAAAACTTTTTCAAACTCAGATTTAGAAATTTGCTCCCTGTAGCAGCTCTGAACTTTGTGCCCAGATAGATCTCAATATTGGCCTAGTTGTTTCCTCAATTTTCGCTTTGAGTGTACATAAGATAGATCCAAACTTCGCCCTCAATCTTGCATCCAACAAATCTAAAATACTCTGAAATATATACTGTTGAACAGCCCTCAAATCACACAAGGAGTGGGTTTGAAGCTTCGTTGTAACTTGTTGTAACATAACATAGAAAGAGACCACAACCTTGCCCAGGTTTGACCTCAGATCTTGTGCACCACTGTCTCAGAGTTTGTCTTAAAAGAAAATCCTCAGGAGACTCGGCCTATCTGCTTTCAAGCCACCTCATAATTAGTCCTAAGATTCACTTCAGATCTACACCTCAAATCTGCCCTTAGTCTACCTGTGATTACCTCAGAAACTCAATCTTTCAGCCTCATATACTCTGCCTTAATGCCTCCCTTAGATCAGCCTTAGAAAAGGCCTAAATGTAGTCATAAAATTGTTTTAAATCTGTGTGAAAAACTGTCATAAGAACCTGGCCTCAAACTTGCCTCGGAATAGGCCTCAGAACTGGCCTAACTTGTCTCAAAAATAAGCCTCAGATCAGACTTACCTTACCTCAGAAATAAACCTTAGATGCCTCAGATTTTCGCTGCCTCGGAAAGAAACACCACGAAAGTTGCTACAAGTCTGCAATTTTGCTTTTAATTCTGCATTTAAGGGTCGTGATAGGTCTGTTGTTAGGAGCTTAAGTCTGTGGTAGCCTTAGAGGCATGCGTCCAAACTTTTAAGCCCTCAATCAGGCCTCGGCCCAGGCTCATAGACCAGCGACCAGCTCTAAATTTTATTGCAGGGGTCCGGCCCTTTTCTTATACCAGCGGCAAGGGTTCTATCAATCTTTTAACTGTCCACGACTGCCTCCTTTGATGTGCAATGATTTTCTTCAAGAAATGCTCTGATACCATGTTGAATTTAGCTCAATGTTGGGTTCAAGCACGTAATTTAACTTATGTTTAACATTACTTGAACCATAAACAATGATTGCAACAACACAATGCAATCGCTACAGTAAACCAAGATCACAAGAAGAATACCATGCACAAGAACACAAGAAGTATCCTGGGAAAGCCCTTCTCAGCCAAGGGAAAAACCCAGCAATCCTTTGCTATACTGCCAAGAGAAGATCCACCATCCACCACCAAACCTAACACACAAAAGGGTGTTGCTATGACTGAGAAGGCTAGCTCCTAGAGAAGTGTGAATTGTAGTCCTCATAATTTCAGACCACGACTTCTGAAATCATGAGATGACAAGTGAGAGTGTGATCCACAATGGGGATTCACTCTTTATTTATACAAGACCTATCACATCAAATGATGTGTCTATTGGCACAATAGGGCAGACCTGTACAAATTAATAATTACACAATATTAATTATCTTTGACATGGTGAGGCCGACTTGTACCCTTTACAACATAAATTAGGGTTTTACCAAAGTCTTACTCTTTGACAATATAGCAAGGGATCTCACACGTCCTCTAGTGCTTAGCCACTAGGGACACGTCCACCTGTGCTCAGCCACAAGCATGTCACTCTCAATAGATCACTCAACTGAGTCCCCAAGAGTACCATCTGGAGAGCCATCTCAAGCCGACTCAACTAAGTCCATACGAGTACATTGGAGAGTCATCTCAAGCCAACTCAACTAAGTCCATAGGAGTACAAGGCAGGAGACCATCTCAAGTCGACTCAACTCAGTCCAGAGGAGTACAAGGCAAGAGACCATCTCAAGTCATCTCAACTCAATCCAGAGGAGTAGACAAGAGACCACACGTCATAACAACTCAGTCCAGAGTCTGACGAACACCCATCACATGGGCACACCCAACACATGGGCACACATCATCTCAACTCATTCCAAAGGAGAACGACACACCCATCACATGGGCCCTCTCACAGATCGACTCAACTCAATCCAGAGGAGATCGACCTAGAGAATGTCACACGACGTTGCAATCATCAACACATTTAATCATTATAAGGTCAAATTATCTTGCAAGTATGTAGAATAGACTATGAGCTCATACCTTGTCAAAACGTGTTTTTATACCAGTGTAGAGGTCAAGAGAGGTTACAACGACCACCAGGAGCAAGGGTTTCTCAACATGCATAGATCGAGCTCTCTCTCAGCAACCAAAACAAAATGAAATGATCTCAAAAACCCTCAAGCTGACAAGGTGATGGACACAAGACTATGGAGTAAATTCCCATGTCTCGTCATATTGAATGCATGGCCAACAAGGATGCACTATGTCCATGCTCCATCACTCGATGCAAATCAAATAGCATAAACCACATGCAATACATATATGCCTTATCAACAAATCACATGTTTGAAAACAATGTCAATGAACACCAAACCACGTGCAATATCAACATTTCAATCATGGACATTATTCATTGTCACTTCTCATAACTAATCAAGTGATCACGCACATGAAACCCTAGGGTTAAATTTATTTGTAATGTCAACAAATTCTATGTAGTGTATATACAATATGCCATATATACCAACGATATAACAACCCACAAGTTGCACCAGCAATAACATATGTACACATTACATATATCAAACCCAACAATAAGTCTGTTGCCCATACTTTATATAGCATAATCTTTATTGTCACATAGAACCCCAATGATTTGAAAACAAGTCTCTTTCCCATACTTTATATAGCATAATCTTTATTGTCACATAGAACCCCAATGATTTGAAAACAAACTCTTTGACATAGTATATCATCTCTTTGCAACAAGGTTATTATATATGCATGGGAAACCCATATATATATATACAAAAAAACATGTTTTTGTTATTACCAAACTTGTATTTCATTTGCAGGAACAAGAACGATTCTAATCATTTTTGTATGTGCAACCATGAATAGTATAGATGCCATAGTTTTCTTGTTTTATGTGTTATGTCATGAAACTAAAGATAAGAAGCAACCATCATTGCATCAAACTGAAATGTATCACCCCACGCCAAAAATCGACATAGCTTTTGAACCTTTGTCATCACATCATCAAAGCAGACATTTATGTACACTGAGGAAAATTATTGAATATAGACATCCATGAGTTTTCTCTTTGGGGACCCCACCTATTAATATTATCATAGTATATTAAAATAGACTTTGCAATCATAATATTAGGTGACGAGATTTTGAGTCAACACCACCCAAATTGTACTTAATGATGAACGCCATAATCCACAAGATAGAACTCAAGGGCAAACTATTAAGATGGTCAACATTATCACCTTAGTAACATATCCTCCACTTTAAGCCAGTGCTCCTCCGGCTCAAGGAGAGTATCCCTAGTAGGATTACTAAAATTAAGCAAGAATAGCTTTCGTAAAACAATATTTTGGAGTTTTTAAAATATAAAAGTAGGTGATGGAAGGAGATAGAGATCAATGCCAAATCCAACAAGGGCAATGGATTCAAGGCCAATCAAAGAAACTTATAGAGCCACGAAGAAACCTTCTTAACAATTGGTCTATTCATTCAGGGATTGGGGCTAAGAGATTAGAACCAAGAAGGAACAATAATCTATTACCCAGTCAAGATCAACAAAGGAAATCAAGGTTCAATGAGAAGGGATCCTCACAAGGAAAACCTTCACCAACAAGATCCTATTTGACTTAATAATCTTACTTAATACCTCTTGCTAGGGTTCCAAGATGGATAGACAAAGCAATGAACCAAATAATCATCGAACCAACAAAAGCAAAAGGAAGGAATTACCCTGGAATGTCTTCCTTCCAAGTGGTAGATTTTACCCTTCAGATGGATCAATCTAGTTAGCTTGCTAAATACTTGAGCATTTCACCATTGATCCTTATGCACCAAACAAGATCCAAAATAGAGGAACTTCAAGAATTGACAACAATCATTCACAAAGAATGAAACCTTTACACAACCATATGCTCCAAGAAAGATATGCCGATTAAGCTCCAAAGAGTGGAAGCTCCAAAAATCCAACCATGAGTGATAACAAGGAAGGGCACCTCTTTATATAGTGTGTTTCTCAACTTTCTTTACAATAAAATAATAATATCTCGTGTGAGATCTTTAGATCTATCCTAGGGAGGGATAAAATCTGATTTTCTCCAACTATCTAGTCAAAATACATTAAAAATAAAGGGTGGTCAAACCACATGTACAATAATCCAAGTGAAATAACCCCAAAGGAGAGGGACGTCTCCACTAATGAAGGAAGAAAGAGAGTCCAAGGTGCAACGTCTAGCCTCCAAAGGCCTCTAAAGGGGTATATCCTCAACAAACTCCTCAAAGCATGCAAGTAAACCCTCCTAGGTCTCCTCCAAGGTGGACGTATGGGCCTCCTAGGTGAAGCGTCCCTACAAATCACGAGTAAAATCCTTCATGAGTCGACAACCCCTCTGAATCAACTCTAAAGACCATGCGTGATGTCTCCAAGGTGGAATCCTACTCAAATCATGTAAACCAAGCCCTCAAGTCATGGGAGAGCCCAATAGGACCACATGTGCCAAAGAGAGCCCCCAATGTAATCTCCAAGGTGGACGTCCCCTCAAGTTAGGGGACACATGCCTCAAAATGTGCAAACAAGGTGAGAGATCTAAAAACTAGGATGTGGCATGGCATAAGAAGTCTCGGTACATGAAGAATAGCTCAAAATTGTTTGGTCAATGCCTTGGGAATTGTGAACTACCTCAATATATGTGAATATGCCCTAAAAAATGTGAATTGCCTTGGAAACTGTGAAGATGTGGCATGGCATGAGAAGTCTTGGTACATGAGGAATAGCTCAAAATTGTTTGGCCAATGCCTTGGGAATTGTGAACTACCTCAATATATGTGAAGATGCCCTGAAAAATGTGCAATGCCTTAGAAACTATGAAGATGCCCAAAACCTTGGATGAATCCAATGCCATGCTCAAACCCTAGGGTGCTTCAACAAAGTGACTATACACCCAAGTACTACACCACATGATCAATCAATATGTCATCAAATCCTCTAGCTCATCATAATCCATGAAAATAGGTGAGTGCCCCAAATATGCAAGGCTCTTAGTGACGAAAATCACTAGGGTAGTGAAGAATTCTTTAGCATTACTCCTAGGCAAAATAAGTGGTAACAGTTGGCTCCAACTCTGGGACATTTTCTCTTCTTGGGAGTGCATGAGAACCTCGTAATATCACCATGTACATATGAGAAATGACCTCTACATCTAGCAAACACCACATACAACAAAAAACAGTGTTTACAAAGCAAAGGACAAGCCATCAATGCCTATGACATCCATGAAATCAAATCTAATGCACAAAGAGCTTATTTATGCTATATTAATGCTCAAATGAGCTTATTCCTTTCCTATCCTACTATAGCATGTACAAGATGAGTGTGCTAGGTGAAATATGAGAGACAATGCAACCACCTTAACACCTCAACAATACAATGGCCCTTTCCTTTGTGCTTGATCATTCTACAAAACAAAGAAACAATGAACTCTTAGAGCCTATAGGCTAAAATCTCCATTACTACTTCGTTGAAAGTAGATCTAGGTACCTACAAATCAAGAATATCTTCAAGCATATGTAAATGTTGAAAAGAGTTGCTACAGGATTTGTCTATCTAGCATTGGATAGGACTGCTATGATCATTATTGAGCCATGAAAAGTCCTCAAGCTCTGCAATTTCTTCTTTGCTACCACCTTGGAGTACAAAATGTTGTTCTCGTCACTGATAGTTTGGTTTCAGGACTAAAGTGAGAGTCTGAATATTGTCACGTGAGGGGTATAGTTTGTTGTTATGTCCCTAATGAAACAGTGGCTCCACAACATGGTCTCACAATTGTAAAGCCAGCCATAGCAATGTTGTTCTGGTAGGTCTATATTAGGGAATGTGAGTGACAAGCGCATATCAACCAATGGGGCATTACATCCTATTGTCTTAGGCACCATATTTCTTTTGAAAAATTGCATCCATACCTCTGTTAATCCATGCTAAGTGGCATCAGAGGTTGTTACAATTATGTAACATCCAATGGAAGACTAGCAACCCAGCAATGGCCCTTGAGACTATGTATCCATTGTTCTTGTAGCTACTTGAAAGAATTGGTTATGACTATTATCTTGCCCAAACAACCATTGCTTATCAAAGACAAGTACTTGTATTTATATATCTTCCAATCTGAGGTATGAATTTATTGCAAGTGTACAAGCCTTGCTAGCTAAGATTGCAACCCAAAAGGTATCAACTGTGTCGGGAGTTGAAAACCATGATGGCCAAATTCCATCCATACCTCGGCATTCCAACGCGGCCTATTCATCGATTCCAATGTTGATAATTTCTATGCTTTCCTAGGTTACACGAGTATTTAGTCTATCATCCAAAGCATGAAAGAGTGAGGGAGCGATTTCATTTATTGTTTGTTTTCCAACATTCTTGCGCATAACTTTAAAGGCATGTTTTGCGACTTCAAGCACTTCTAAAATACTTTCACAAAAAGCTATATGGAGGGTAGGGATGAAGTCCTCCTTAATTGTCACAGTTTGACTATTTCCAACATCAATTATGACCTCATACAATCCAAAGCTTATGCCCCGGCTTCTTGTAGCATATATCTTTTTGAGGAATGCCTCTATTCTCAAATCAAATTGTGTAGGATCATTATCAGTGGATTCAACAAAAGATTGTGCTCCAAGATCCATTAGGGAAAATTTGAAATCTAAAATGAGCCTCCTAAGGAAAATAATAAATTAATAGTTAAAATAATAAAATATGAGTTGTGAATTTCCAAAGGGAAAGAAAGAAAAGTAACTTTTTTAATTGTATTTTCAACTCATCTATGTATAGGTTTACTCAAATTTCTAATGTAGGTACTAATTGGATGCATAACTAAATTTTGCATCCAACGAGTACCCACTATGCATACTTTTGATAAACTCGTCGTGAGATAAACTGAAAATACATGAAAACATGKACCCACGGTGAGATAAATAAAGTGGAAATACATGAAAAAATGTGTTTCTAACATGTAGAAACTTGATTTTTTTTYATGTATTTGAAATTTATCTCACTATGGGGATGTGTTTTCGCATATGTCAAAAATACGATAAAAAAAAATTATTTACTTCCTTTCCCTCCAAAAATATTTACCCTTATGGTTGACATCATCTTGAAACCTATTAATTCTTTTAAAGTTGATTTTGATAGTACATTTTTTGCTTTGAGACTAAGTTTTTACCTCAAAATTCCCCTAATGACCTTGTTTCATCAATGCAATGGTACATCTCAGCTGCTCAACAGAGTCATGCCAATGAAATGCAGAAATCTTTAGTCAGATATTCATCTTGGGCTCAGTTTGTTCCAATTGCACATAATGGATTGGATCACCATATTATGTGTTTGAATCTAATCCGGCAATTGTTTCTCTCACGTGTTGGTATAACAAGCAGTTTGGATTCACTGGGATCAAAAAATTCTCCTATGCAGAAACATGAATTTAGATACCTTTGCTATCGTATCACCGGCAGCATAACATTCCAGGAAAGGCCGCAATGCTATTTGTGGGACAAGTTTCATGTGGTTGCCAACTTCAATACAGGGTAGAACTTTAAGAGATTCACCATTTTGCCATTTGGAATGCTCCAAAATCATTGAAATATAACAGAGATATTGTTGATACGGCCACTGAAATTCATACTTTAGAGGTTCATCAAGAATACTTTCACCATGACGCTGGTCAACCTCTGTTCAATCACACGAAACCCATAATACATGTGTAGCCATGGTCTCAGTGTCTTAGAAATTTGAACTGCACCAAGGAGTTCTTACCTTCCATACGCAAATCAAACACAGCAGTAGTTCTGGGATCATGTTTCTCACAGCTATCATTGCTACACCTACGAACAATAGGAGAAACATCTGGAAATGGTTCTAAGGGGCTAAGGTCAAGTTGTGGTTGCAAGGGTCTTCTTGTTCACCGCCACCTGTATCAATATGATCAGCAACTATGTCTTCCAGAGGAGTGCCCACAAAAAACTCTTATGTTTGCACTTCATGATGTTGTCTCGTTGTTGTGAAGCCATCTGAACAAGGGGATTGGGCTCTTGGATCATGCAATAAGTTTATCATAGATACAACCATGTGTTCTAGTTCACCATAGTCATCATCGACAGGAGGTCCATTCAACTATAACACAAGTTTTATGACTTCTTTGTTCAAACTCAATATGTGATTTTGCCTTAGCAATACCACAGCTCTATCGTATGCAGAATAAGGGAGATCAACACGAGTCTTAGGGAACTTTTCATCATTCACCTCATCAACAATCTCAATATTCTTAGCAAAACCAGGCATACTGTTATCAATATTCATGGTTCTGTCTTGCTTGCTTTCTACCAAGACAGAATTAGAGAAAGAGTAGTTAAGTCCTTTATCATGAGGAAGATTTCTAGACTCCACCCCAATAGTAATGCTGGAAGAGTTTTCATCTGTATTGAGGATTTCATCATACTTACTATCTGGCCAGACAGAATGAGCACAACATGCTTTTCCGACTTTAGAAGACTGATCAAGTTTCATATCATCAAAGATGTCACTAGGAGGATCATCTAAGTTTAGGGCTGATTGATTTTCTGTAGCACCAAGGATATGCTTTCCATTTTATTGGTCTTCTAGAACAGCAAGAATATGATCATATGACAAATCTGTGTAACTAGTGGCAGGCTGTGTAAGTGTTTCATTATTAGGAATGACAACATAACTCTTACCACTAAGGGCGTCCAAATCCGTCCCCCACGCTTCATGCTATCTGTTTTCACATGATATTTCCATAGAATCTGAACTAAAAGCATCATCACATACCACTTTTCTGGCAGCAGTAGGGTTTTCTATGTCAGTGATGGTGCTGGAACTTGAGGCCAAGCACTGTTCTATATTCAAATCTGGGACATCTTCTGGATCCCCCCATTCCTCCTCTGCTATGTCAAGCTCCAACAGCTCCTTGGACATGATGAAGCGTTGATCCTTGTCCTAATGAGGGTTCAAGTATGTTTTCTCATTTGTTAAATTGCAATACTTCTTCTACACAGCATCACACAATGAATTTACTATCTCGTATTTCTCAACCAGCTCGTTGAACAGCAATTCTGTAGGATTGCTTTAACATGCTTGCAAGGCAACCTCACATTTCTTTCTTCTTTGCATGCAAAGTTGAAGCAAAAAATCCTCATCATAGAACTCTTCAAGAAATTACTCACAACCATAAAATCGGCAAAAGGTCTTGATAAGACCTAAAATTGAAGACACAGCCCTTGGACAACCTTTATCAAACCATTTTGCTGCAATTCCTCTTAATGTACAAGCAAACAATTTCATCATAATATCCCCGTGAATAGTGTTTAGGTCTGCCATAAAATCCATGAAGTCCCAAACAGGTTGAGCAGCCTTGTGAGGTTGTACAATGAAAATCGAGATTTGCTCAAGAAATTCCAAGGGAGGTGGCTAATTTGGATACCCATGGATTTCTGAGAAATCCAAAAGTCCCCATGTAGCATCCATATTTTACTTCAAGCCTTCAATATGAACAATCAAAATTTGAAAGTACAATGCATACCTTGTAACAATATCAAAGGGTGGAGATGCCAAGATGAGCTTTCTTTAAAGAGCCTTCAAAATTGATGGATATTCTCACCTCTACACCCAACAATTATCTTCAAAATCTGTAAGGAACAAGATCTTTGTCCCTTCATGGAATTGCTATGTGAAAAAGGATTTTCAATACAACACTCACAAATGTATCATGAAGCATAGTCTTCAAATTTTTAGGTGAATGGACTTTATCCCCAACGGTGCCAAAATTGTTACCACCCAAATTGGTACTTAATGATAAAATCCCTAATCCACAAAATACAACTCAAGCGGCAATTGTTAGGATGGTCACCACTATCACCTTAGTAACCTATCATCTTCACTTTAGGCCGACTCTCCTCCGACTCAAGAAGGGTATCCCTAGTAGGATTACTAAAGCTAAGCAATGATGCACAAAGTGAAGTGAGAGTAGCCTTAGTAAAACAATGTTTTGGGGGTTTCATAATATAAAAGTAGGTGATGGAAGGAAATAGATATCAGTGCCAAATCCAACAAGGGCAATGGAGTCAAGGTGAATCAACAAGGCTTATGGAGCCAAGAAGAAACCCTCTTAACAATTGATCTATTCATTTAGGGATTAGGGATTAGGGATAAGAGATTAGAACCAAGGAAGAGTAATCCATTACCCAATCAAGATCAACAATGGAAATTAAGGTTCAATGAGCAGAAATCCTCGCAAGAATAACCTTCACCAACAAGATCAACTATGGCTTGATAATCTTAATACTTCTTGCTAGGGTTCCAAGATGGATAGACAAAGCAAGGCACCAAATAATCACCAAACCAACAAAGGAAGAAGGAAGGAATTACCCTACAATGTCTTCCTTCCAAGCGGTAGATTTTACCATTCAAATGAATCGATCTACTTAACTTGTGGAAGACTTGAGCATTTCACCATTAATCCTTGTGCACCAAACAAAATCCAAGATAGAGAAGCTTCAAGAATTGACAACAATCATCCACAAAGAAAGAAACATTTACACAACCATATGCTCCAAGAAAGATATGTCAATTAAGCTCCAAACAGTGGAAGCTCCAAAAATCCAACCATTAGTGATAATGAAGGGCGCCTCTTTATATAGTGTTGCTCAACTTCTTTTACAATAAAATAATAATATCTCATGTGAGGTCCTTAGATATAGCCTGGGGAGGGATAAAATATGATTTCCTATCTAATCAAAAGACATGAAAAATGGGGCGATCAAGCCACATGTACAATAATCCAAGTGAAATAACCCCAAAGGAGAGGGACGTCTTCACTAATGATGGAAGAAAGTGGGTGCAAGGTGCAATGTCTAGCCTCCAAGGGCCTCCAAAGGGGTAGATCCTCAACAAACTCCTCAAAGCATGCAAGTGAACCCTCCTAGGTCTCCACCAAGGTGGGTGTATGGGCCTCCAAGGTGAAACATCCCTACAAATCATGAGTAAAATCCTTTAAGAGTGAGCGGCCCCTCCAAATCAGCTCCAAAGACCATGTGTGATGTCTCCAAGGTGGAATCCTACTCCTCACATCTTGTAAATCAAATCCTCAGATCATGAGAGAGCCAAATAGGACCACACCTACCAAAGAGAGGCCCCAATGCAATCTCCAAAGTTGATGTCCCCTCATGTTAGGGGGGGGGGGCACATGCCTCAAAATGCTCAAACAAGGTAAGAGATCCAAACATTAGGATATGGCATGACATGAGAAGTCCTGGTACATCAAGAATAGCACAAAACTATTTGACCAATGCCTTGGGAACCATGAACTACCTCAAGATATGTGAAGATGCCCGAAGAAATGTGAATTGCCTTGGAAACTGTGAAGATGCCCAAAAACCTGGATGAAGCCAATGCCATGCTCAAACCCTCGGGTGCTTCAACAAAGGGACGATACACCCCCAAGTACCACATCACATGAACAATCAATATGTCATCAAATCCTATAACTCACCATAATCCACAAAAACGGGTGAGTGTCCCAACCATCCAAGGCTCTTGGCAATGAAAATCACTAGGGTAGTGAAGAAATTCACTAGCATTACCCCTGTGTAAAATAAGGGGTAACAAGTCCTTCACCAAATCAAGGATGATTCTCTTCACCGCAATCGCCTTCTTGTTATGCTCGACCAACTATGCATGATTGGTTGAGGGAGTGACTTTTCTTCTACAAAACTCCAAAGATCAAACTCCTCCATTAGTCTTTGCAATGTGCACTTCCACGATAGAAAATTGGAAGTGCCCTCCAACATGAGACATTCTTGGAGACCGAGACTAATCATCATTGCAGTTTTGGGACATGCTAAAACCAAACAAATCAAAAACAAAAAAAACAAATCTACAACCTCTCCTAGGGGCAAATCACCCACCATAGGCCGAACACAACCTTCCAATCAGTGAAGATCCTAAGTATCTCACCCAACAACCTATCATAGGTCTTGGTGCCTCTCACAAGCACAGATCAGCTTCAATAACTGAAAATACGGCATTACACCCACTAAAAATTTTCAACAACTCCCTCTCATAAACCATTGATCTATCCATACACATATTCCTGGAAGATCTCAGAAGCACAGTTCCAATACCAGTTAAATTTTGATCTGTGGCAAGCAAACTTTGCAACCTTAAGCCCTGGAAAGCAATCAATTTGAAAACTCAAGCACTGCCAATTTATACGCTAGATCTACAAACATGTAGCGAAATGAAAATACAAACAGTGAACAGTAGAATCTACAGCACTCGAAAACACATTTGTTTCTCATTAACTCAGAGAAGAAATCAGTACAACAACACACTCAAAACTGAATTAATACCTCACATCTACCTATCTTTTATAGATTAAGAACACACAGGCTACAAATAGAGACCTAAACTAGGAATAGAACCCTAATCCTAAAACTCCCTAGAATAGTGCACCTCCCTGCATGAGCCAACTAACTAGAGAAGTGCACCCACTAGGGTAGGTTGTTCATGCATGCAAATATGCACCCAACCTAGAGGATAGTATGTCCTTATTTAACAATCAGAGTTACTCAAGCACATGCGCTTTAGTGAAACACAAATATATCACTGAAAATAGCTCCCAAAAAATCCTGGAAAGGCAAACTCAAAAATAGACAAGCATCTATTCTAAAAATTAAAATTGTAAATCTGGCACAGCAGTACTAAAACTGGAAAAAAGATAACTTTGGTGCATGCATGTACCCTCAACTCCTCCATATGTGCACGCCCAGACTATAATTATTGTTGAGTGCACCATGAATGTCTGAAGACCACAGCAGAAGATGTCAAACCCATTGACACTGCAGAACAGAACAAACCAGTAATAAATCTGCAGTGCCATGCTGATGCTGCTCTTCACCGTGCCTTCAACCCATCTGCACACAGACCAAAGCTGATGCAAGGTACACTTCTCTGCTGAGGGGAACCCGTTGTGTACCATCATGCTGCTGAAGGAAGAACACCTTCAGAGCAACACAAGTAAAACTCTAACACAGGACACATTCCCTTGGAACACTGATTAACACAAAAGCAGTAGGAGCAGAGTATTAATGAGGAATGAAATCCCACATCATGAACATCAATCCAACCAATAAGTTAATTTCGTGCAAAGAGACACAACACAGCAATTTAATTATTTGCCCCTGCAGTTTGTTTTGATCTCTTCAATTTAACTATCTTTAATAAGTATAACAAAATATTCAGGGATACTGAAAACTTCTTTTAGAAACCTAGAAACTTAATCTGAAAAATGCACTGATTTTTTGCCCTTTTTCCATATTCTATTACAAAGGATCTTCTTCATTTGTTTCCCAAAACAATTCATTGTCTCACCTTCTCTTGGGAAAATCCCATCTCTTGTTTGTTCGATTAGAATATTTTCACTTCAACTTCCATTTCTTCATTATGGATACTCGAGAATACTTCTTCACTTATACTTTGATTATAACATACCCTCTCAACATATTGAAGCTCATCTTGTCATAAATAATATGGCTACCATATGCCTTTTTATATTTCTTAGTCCTTCACAAGAGCATTACCAATCTTTGACTAACCTTAATTTGGCATTCTTCAGCAAAAGATGCTTCATTCTATCTTTACCTGCTGAATAGGAGTGACCAGAAGGATTTTTCTTCACCGTGGATAGAGAATAAAGCAAGCTATGTAATATTTCCTTTCCAGAATGGACTACCTGATTGCTGAATATCTTTAATAACAGAAAATCAACACCGTATTGCATTGCATATCCCAACCACCCTTGGGAATTACTGTTCATATGATACAATATCATGTAGTGCATCCAAAAGAAGTTCCATGACAGAAATGAAGCAGAACGACTGCGTGTTCTACTGATATGAATTTGTATTTCCCTTGAACCAATTCTCAAAAAATCTTGTCTGCAGTCAATTCTAGAATCATGTTATACAAGCATACAAGGAGATTCACCGCTTGGAAAGAATCCAATGTGGTCAGTTTCACTTTTAAACAAGTGAAATGGTCACTAAGATTAATAGAATCAGCACCTAATTGCACCAGATACAATCAAATCAATTTTGCATGCTGAGTTCTTTGACAGGCACCATCCTTCAAGAGCCCTCAGGATCAGAAGTTGAAACATGCTCAAAGCTTTGAATACAGAGAACCTATCTTAAATACTGTTTCAATTTCTTTCCATAGCTTCTCTAGGAATGCATCTCCCTTTGCTCAAAATCCAACCTTCCAAAGAGGCACAAAGCTACAGTTTTGATGGTGTGGGCTGGCAGGCCAAGCAGAGTAGAACTTATAAGTATGTCAATGATTTTTGAACTTAAATGCATGTCAATAACTTTTAGCATGATTTGTTGAAGCAGTCTTACTGGAACCTGCACTGATTAGACCTAAAAGTCTCATTGGCAATCAGATTCAGTATCAACTTCTCAAACAATTTTGCACGAGGCCCTGGCTTGAGAACATTTATATTACCCCACTGAGAGCAGGGATCTTTTCTTTTGCTAAATTTCTCTGCACACCAACCACCGGGAGCAAGTCGACCTTGCCTCCGTTTCAAAAAAATTCTGTCAATCTTGTCAAGCACTGGATCATCTTGATGAAACTGCCTAGCAAAAGCAGCACCATTCTCTGCTATGGCCTTAAAATCACTTAGCTCAAGATAATGAGGCTCTGGTTTTGGAGGTACATCCCATACTAGGTAGCGCAGATCACTGTTTACAGTCGTGTTTTTGAATTCTGGGGCATTACAAACAACAGTGTGAAAGTATCCTTCCTGTGATAGCACAACATTTGAAAAATACATCAAAACTGTTCTTGGTAGATTATCCCATCCTAGAACACAATACTCCATGAAACTTCGACTCAGTACAACCCATGGAGAACCTGTCATTGATAAACAAACACATCATCACACACTGCCAAATGTTAAAGAATGTCCTTCCAAATACATAATGTACAACCTTGACTTGCTTAAACTTTCATTGATTTGAATTCTATTAGTCTACAATAATTCTCATCACTATAGAAATTGTACAAATAGTTTCTAAAGAAATCCAATCTGTCAACCTTTCACTTGAATAGCTAGCTGAATGGTTCATTTTAATTTAGAAATTCTTTCTTTCAACGTTAACCACCCAGGGATACAGATTAAAAGTTCAAGGGAAACTAAACAAACCACATAAATGAGTTGTGACCTCGGAGAGCCACAAACATAAGTGAATTCCTCTGCAGCATGGTTATGGATACACAGGGTGGGTAGTAGCCCAAAACAGAGACATCCCCATCTACGATAGTCCCAAGCAGTGATGGGATGTCTCAAGGACATCTGGGATGTACCCAAATATGCCCCATGGATTGGGTGATGTCCAACAGCGGATCATCCCCCAAAAGAGTGAAAAATAAGGCTTACTAGTATATTTAAGGCCAAGTATTTCTAATTTAAGAGTACTAACAAATATGGCATCTTTAAGGCTTGCCAATATCTCTACACTGGTATAAGACCACATGGAAAACTTATATCTTCTTCCTACCCCACTTTTCATTCAACACTCCGCCATTTTTATAAACCATTAGCAATTCTAAGTGTATCATTGCCAATGTTAAGATTTGGGTACCTTGGAAAGTGGTCCCCTTGTGTTTGTGAGATTCTAAACACATGTGGGAAGTACTTTGTACCTTGTACCATGTACTTTATGTCTAATTTCACTTTGACTTAGGAGATTTAAGTCAAAAGTGAAATTTGGTCATTTTAGCCTAAAATGACAATTAATTCACTTTGTGGGAGGGACATAAAGTGAAACTATGGAAACTTAAGTAAAGTGGGTTTTGAGTTGAGATTCATTTGAGATGATCTCAACCATTGACTTAGGATGAGATGAAATAATCTCATCCACTCATTTATTAGGTTTCCTTATGCATCCTTAAGGAGGGCGCAAGGGCAAAGGAGAACTAATTATTCACTTGTATGTTCACCAAAGGAGTTTGGAGAAGGGCAAGAGGATAAGAATGGAAGCATTGGGAGAGGAGAGCTTGGGCACCTCCTTTCATGGAGGGCTCATGAAGGCTTAGGGCCCCAGCTTATTTGTGGAGGTTGTTCTTGCTAGGAGGAGGGCGCACAGCTAGCAGGGAGGTCTTGCATTGGTCATATTGCTTTGAGGACAGTTTCAGTGGAGAGGCAACACACGAGAGCACATTGTGGTGCAAGGGTTTAGGGAACAAGGGATCTTCATTTCAGTGGATAGAGCTATATTTGAGGAGGGCGCATCTCTCACTCTTGGATTTGTGTTGCAGCTTGAGACAAGCTGCTATTGTATCAGGTTTATTTGTTTCATGTATTTGTTGTATTCCACCTTCTATTCTCCACATATATATACTTCCATTCCAAACTAATTTTCCCCAGGGGGGTTTTATCCAGGGTCGTGTTGACCAAAAATACATGTGTTCATTTTCATGTATGCTAGTGTTTAGAACAGCATTATTTCAGCTCTAAAAGATCTCTAGGTGTGTTATATAGCTTATGATATGCATGTGCTAACATATTGTGACAAAACTATTTGCTAGAGCACCTTAATGGCCTATGTAACCGTAACGGAACAGCAAAGAAATTACTGAACAGTTTGCTGTTATAAAACAGCAGCAAACCCTTGTTTGACAGTTGAAACTTAGAGCCGACTTGAGGTCAAAGACAGACCTAGTTGGCAGCTTGTTAGGACCTGGAAAATCTTCAGCCAACACAGATATTGCAAGAAGACATAATAACCAAATTTCCACTTGGCAGCAGTAGCAAACAGCAAGCCTAGGAAGCAACAAGAACACACCCGCATCTTGAGTAGACTAAGGTCATCAACTTTGAGTTAATCCCAGAAGAATGAAGTAATAAATGGGCATATTGACAATCCAATACATTAGAACAGTTTTATAAGGCATGGGAAGGCAGTCAAACTGATTTCTGTGAATATTATTTTCCTGCTGGCATCCTGATTACTTGAAGTTTTGGTCGGGTTACTCCTGCCATTATGGAATATGTCTGTTTTGTCCTAGCTCTGTTTCTGTGAACTCTATTTTCTTATCTGGGTTCACATACCCTGTGTGGGAATCCACTCAGGTTTCTCAATGTTATGAATCATAATGTTATATAGTATAACAGATACATCAAATTGTGCACTAGGAACAGTAAATACTGTTCTAACAGAAGTTGTCATCTATTCAGAAACAATAGCATACAAAAGAAATCAAAGTTGCAATCAAATAAAAAAAAAAGATATTAATATGAAAGAAAATCATTTTGAGTCCATTTTTAGACTTCCCAAAATGATCAAAAGCCATAATGAAGGAATCAGCATGGTGATGATAACTGACCTGTAAAAACCTTATAGGTATCTGGCATCTCTCGCCTCTGTGAACTATAAAAGATTTCACTTTTCGTAGACAGATAAAGCCCAGGATCAATAATGATAGGCTTTGCCCTTTGATACCTGAAAAGGGAAATCCATTTGAAAAAGGTATCATATTCCTATCCATCTAAACATGAAATTGATCTCCAAAAGCCAAGTTTCAAGAATAAAAGAGAAGTGTTTTAACACCCAGAGCTATTTACATACTCTTTCCATCCAAGGTCGCTTGTGTGGTCAATAAAGTTGAAATCCCGTGGCAAATATGATAATACATGAAGCAAATCTGCAAATAGCAACGAAGTTCAGGTAAAGTGCCTTAGTTTAGAAACCTGAAGAAGAAAATATTATATTAAATTTAACAAAAGAAATGCTAATGCTCACAAAATAGTAAGAGCTGTACTAGACTCCAAGGATCTAATATTTTCATAGATGCCAAAGAAGAGAAATTTCTTTAATTGCAATTATGAACAAGCCCACAACCCAAAAGAAAACAGTATTTTTAAAAAACCCCTATTGTCTCATCTAGTTATACAATAAAGGTTTTCAAGATCACACACTATCTTAAATGGATTAGTCAAACTCTGGCGTAAAAAGCTTGATTGTGACCAAATTGTAGCCAAAAAAGATTAATTTCAACCCATGTTAATTTTAGGATTTTTTATACTTCCAAGCCTTCGAGAATCTCCATTTAGCAAGAGATTCTCTCTTGAAGAAAGGAAAATATTAATTGCCACACTAGCAAAAGGGAGTTATGTTCAATTGAAGCCTCATAAGACAGACAGGACTAGCAAAACGTGACACAAACAAAAGGGAGTTATGTTCAATCGAAGCCTCATAAGACAGAAAGGACTAGCAAAATGTGACACCTCTATATACACAAGTGTTATCCTAAAACTGTGAACCCAAATTTGTAAAATAGAAGTAAATGTGCTTACCCCCCACAAAAATATTAAATTATTATGCATATTGTTTATTTTGATTTTGGCTAGACCAGTGTTGCATGGGAGCAACACCCCCTTTCCCCCAAACATCATAATTTGAGATCCACATGATACACATATCTGCACTCATAGAATTAAGCTACAAACAAAACCGAAAGACTGGAAACACCAATAAAAATTTCAGATCTGCAAAAACACATGCTGAATGCAGAACTCAAGAGTGTAGACACCTCATATCAGAAGATGAGATCAGCCCTGCAAATAGATAGGGACTAAATCTAATAGATCAGCAGCATGAATATAGTGGACAGCAAAAAGAAGTTTGGAACAGTAATCACTTCTCATTCACACAATAGAAAAGTTACAATACTGTCCTCAAGGTACTACAATGGCTTCTCACAAGACAAGCCCCAGGCACTCTCTTGGCAGAATCACTCTACTTAAGCTCACTACATATCAGCCTAACTAGTGTGACCTCCCTTACTAAGTCAAAATTGACAAGGGAGGGAAGAGAAGTTACAAAAGTAATGGCTAATAATATTTTTCATGAAAGGAATCATATGCCTCATGCAACAAGGAATCTCTCCTCCAAGGATACACCCTACTTAGCATGTGTAACTCCCATCATAAATGCATCATAATGTGTAAGAGGAATCTGTCATAACCTTGCATTGACCAAAAATAGAAGATGCCAAGTGTCATAAGTTTAAGGAGTCTATCATAGAGGTGTAAGGGAATCTATCCCATGTGGCACACCCATCCTACAATGAATCCCCTTCAACACCCATGTGCCTTCTTCCAACAACTTGGAGCAACCAAAAACTAACACTCCCTCTTTGCATGGAAGGTGTTCTCCACCAAATTGAGCTTCTCTCTCAAAATATCAAACTTCCCCTTTGCAAAGGGCTTCATTAGAATGTCAACACCTGCAAATTAGTCGAAACATAATCAATAGCAATAGCTCCCTTTTGTACTCTCTCTAGAAATTGTACCAAATATCTATGTGCTTGGAGTGATCATGAAACATTGGATTCTCAAAGAGCATGATGCAACTCTGACTATCACATTACACAACCATGGGCTCCAACATCTGATTGGTCAACTCTGCAACCAACTTGAGAAGCCAAATGGCTTCATAACATGTCGATGATGCTGCCATATACTCTGCCTCAATTGAACTAAGTGCAACTATTGCTTGCTTCCTACTGAACCAGGACATCATACCTGACACAAGCTACAAAGCAGTATCATGAAGTACTCTTCCTTGTGCTTGCATCTCCTGCCCAATCTCAATGTACAAATGCATGTAGCAGCAACTCTCCATTTCCCACATATCACATGGCATAATGAATTGAGCCCATCAGATATTTGAGCACATGTTTGGCAACTTTCCATTGAATCTTCCTGGGTTTAAACATGAAGTGGCTTAAAGTATTCACTCCAAAACAAATATCAAGCCTGGTATTTACAAGATACATCAGGGAACCAATCCACTCCCTATACAAAGTGTATCTACCAAATCGGAATCTAAATCAGCAAATAACTTCATATTTGACACCATAGGAGTGGTCAGAGGTTTGCAGTCTAGCATCTAAAATCTCTTTAGAGTCTCCATTGTATACTTCCCTTGCCCAAGAAAAACTTTACTTGCACCCTGCCAAACCTCTAGACCCAAAATGCAATGTATATGGCCAATGTCCTTCACGTCATATTTACTTGCCAACTCCTTGCACCATGCAATGAGCTTCTCATAACAACTTGTATGAATCAGACTATCTACATACACGACCAAAACAAGCAAATGAGATTTATCATATAAATAATAAAGATTCAAATATGTTGCAATCATGGTGAAGCTCAACATAAGTACTCATCAATCCTCGAGCACCATGCATGTGGTGCATGTTTCAACCTATAGCGAACCTTCTTCAACCTACACACATGGGTATCTCACCCATGCACCTCAAAACCTCTCGGTTGATTAAAGTATAATTCCTCTTCAATCAAACCATTTAGAAAAGCAATCTTTACATCGATCTAGTATAAAGGCCAACCATAAACCGATACAGTTGACATAATTACTCTAATAGAAGTATACCTTGCAAAAGAAGCAAAAATATCCTCATAGTCAACTACCCCTTTCCGAAAGAATCCTCTGCCTACAAATTTGGTTGTGTGCCCCTATGTTCCCATCTATTGCATGCTTAATCTCGTACAACCATCTAGAATACATCACAAATTTCCCCACTGGTCTTGGCACAATATCTCATACATCAAGATGGAATTATACTCCTCAACTATGGCATCATGCCATACATGCTCTGCAGCATTAGCCTCCTCAAAGTTGGAAGACTCTACATCAATGATAGAAGACATCAATGCAACATAAGAAGGATATATTCTAGGTGGATGACTCACCTGAAAAGTAGACTCGAGTGCTCCCACTAGATCTGCTTCCTTCAATGTATGGGTAATCCATCTCAGTTTCCTTGCTAAACTTAAGGGCAATAAGTCCTCTCCCTTTGAACTAGCATATTGTTGATCTGAATCTAAGTCTAATTTATCCTTTGGACTAGACTTTAGATCTGCCATCTTTTCACCTCGCACGATCTCTATAAGAAGCTCCTCGAAACTTGACGACCATCTATCCTTATCAAACTTTACATCCCTACTCACCATTGTCTTGCACTGCACTAGAATGTAGATCCAATAGGCCTTGGATGTTTCATTGTACCCCTTGATACGCGAGGGTTCAAACTTAGTTCTCTTCTGGTCGTGCACATGAATATAAATAGGGCAACCAAATACATGAAAGTGAGATGGCACATGTGTATTCTCACCAGTAAAGGCTTCATCTAGTGTCTTGTCTCCTAATGCCCTATGAGGGCAGCAATTCAAAATTACACAACTATATTGGACACCACTGCCCAGAGACACATAAAATCCAAGTCATAGATCACAGCGTTGATTGTCTCTGTGATGGGCCAATTCTTCCTCTCTACAACCCCATTTTGTTGTGGGTTGTAAAGCATCGTTAGCTCCCTCTTGGTTCCTTATTCCCCACAAAATGAATCAAAGTCCTCAAACCTCAACACTTTGATCTTTTTACCTATATGATTCTCCGCGAGAGCTTTAAACTCTTGAAACATACTAAAGACTTCATCCTTCATCTTCATAAAGTAAATCTATGACTTTCTAAAGGAATCATCAATAAATGAAACATAATAGATATTATTTGTCAAAGTTGATGGCAAAGGTCCACATACATCTAAATAAACCAAATCAAGAATCTCTCTCTTGATATATGCTCACTTCTTAGAAAAGAAGACTCCATATGCTTGTCGAGTGCATAGCCCTTGCACACTTATGGCTTCTAGAACTTGAAGCTTGGCAAACCCTGCACTATCTCCTTCAAGAGTGGTAGTGCTCCATGGTGCAGGTGACCAAATCTATTGTGCCAAAGCTCTCCCAATTCGTCATGGCGATGCACTAAAGCACAATGTTTCACCAGATATGCAAGCAACCTATACATGCCACCTTCTTGCACACCTTTCGACAAGACTCAACAATCCTTTTGGCTGCAATCTATCATGATGACTTCTCATCATCAAATTCGACCACACACTTAAGATCTGTCATGGTTGAAATTGAAAGAAGATTCTTAGTTAAATGAGGAACATACAAAACATCATTCAACTCAAGAACATCACCTAATGGCATGCAAAAAGAGATCATGTTCCTGTAACTATGTGGCATCCTTGTGCAACGCCATTTGTATGCCAACTTCTTAATATTGAAGTCTATTGAAAGCCTTCATGTTGAATGTCATGTGTATGGATGCTCCATTGTCGACATGCTTATTCGATTGTGCGTCCCTAGACAATCACAAAGTTCAAGACCACAATGATATGATTTGTAAATCTCATCTATTCATGAGGTGTTGTCATAATTCATTGATGAGTTGTCAATGAGATCTAGATCTAGATCTGGTCAACCTATGTACTATAAATTCATATCATCAAATCAATACAAAGTGCATCATAATGGCTTAAGGCCTTTTCCGCCATTTCTTGTCACGTTTTGCTTGTGCTCTAATTCTTAACATGGTATCAGATCCATGGTGAAGAGAGGTTGATAATATAAGAGCACCTTTAGTCTTAAGGGCCTGGCAATTCCATGATAGTCTTTGATGGAGGATTTGTAATTTTAAGTTTATTCACAAGAGGTTCCATAGGTCTAAGATGAATTTCAATCAACAAGTGATCCATTATGGTTGGAAGGCGATTTGAACAGATCTGTAGATGACATCAATGAGATGTGTGAAGGGCATTCTATGTATGAAGAGGAAATGGCAGTCGTGTGCTTCACCCACTGAGGATTTTCCCAACTGTGTTTGCATCCAAAAGCATCGTGTAACATCCCATATGCAGGCTAGTGACGGTTCAATTGAGGTAACTAGAATTGAGGTGACAGAGAAATGGCTCTTTAATTCTAGATCTTAAAGATATTTTTATGTAATTGCAATTGTCCAAACCGATTTCTATTATCATAGATCAACCTCTACTCTTTCATTTGAGGTAGAACCTCAAACCACTAGACAACTTGTTATTCACCACTGGAAAACATTTTGGATTTTGCATTGACCCGCGCTCCACATAAGGAGAAAATGATTATTTTTTACATTCAACTTAAGATAAATGTGTGGATCTGTGTCTGCCTATGGATATTTAGAGCAGGACGGAGATTGGAGTCTTAGACGGTCCCTTGCCAAGCACCTCATTGTACCAGTGATAGCGATCAGCGGGATCAACCTCCAAAAATTATGAATTAGCCTAGTGTTGAAGACAATAATATGCCACGATGGTGGTTGAGGTTGCTACTACGCCTGTATTCATATTGGAATATACAGCGATAAACACCACATCAATCTCATAATAGCAAATTATCCACGCAATCTACTCTTCAGCCATTGAAATCAGCCAAATCGACTTCTAATCGTAGCTTGTGTTTGTCACTATTGATCAGAGAGGATTGTCACAATCACAATTGAGGGCAATCTACAAAATTGTGGTATACACCATCGCCTTCGGAAAAAGAGTAAGCAAAGTTTGTGGTGGAAGAGCTACTGTCGAATCACCCACGCCCTCCAATAAACGCATCAATATATTCTCTCTATACTGACTGAATTGCATTACAGTAGTAGCCATCCAACCCTTGCAGGTTCTTTATTTTCAACTTCATATCTGAATTCTACGACAATTCCAAGTGTTTCACGGTATCTTGAAGTTCGCATGGTGAGAAATGTAAGAAGTTCGATGTTGAAAAAATGGTTGGTGGTACAATCGATTTCGATATGCAGACAGTGAACTTGTCGATGCAGCTAAGACACAAGCATCAATTTGCCCTTGTAAATCTAATCACCTCTAAATACCTTGCTCCATTCGACCGGCCTTTTCCCGTGGGCATGAAGAAACGGAAATGGTTGTTTGTCTATGTCGTCGTCCTCAATGTTGTACAAATCGTTGTGCAAACAAGTTCAGCGTGCCTCTTCTCGGCCTTTATACCTCAGTGGTATAGGTCGATGCCCTCAAATTCTCAGATCCTTGGCGCTCCTTCATTTTGGAGATTGGATCTTATTGAAAGCCCTTACTCAGAGCGGCAGCTGCTGCATTTGTAGTGATCTGCAATCAAAGATCTGCCCACAATCCGCTCTTCAATTCTACAATCACAGGTGCTTTCGCTATCGAAAAGGTAGATAAATGAAACGAAATTGACAAGTGGAGTGATGACCAAATAGTTCTTCCGACCTAGGTGGAACATTTACGCAAAGATGATCTCCGGTGGATAGATTTGCCTCCCTAGCGACCAGTACCAAGAAGTGATACTTCCATGGATCTACACAGATAGCCATTATTTATCTGAGATCCAAACGGTCTGGAATTCACTCATATTTAATCAATGCTCAACTTACTAAAAAATGGTTTGAGAAGATCATAGCCATAAGAGCAACCCACAAATCTAAATGGCAATCTCTTCAAGTAAAGAAGCATGAAACACCGCAAATAGTCAAATTGATGGCCAAAGAAAGGAGTATGTGATTGGAGGTAATAGTTGAAAACCTTATCTTTCATTCCCTATTTCTCATTGAATTCTTTGTCCAACATTGACTAATGGAATGTATATTTGTTAATTATATTGAAATTATTTACCATTTTAGTAGTAAAAATGGAACAGGATATAAGTAAGAAGTGTTGTATATGAGATGCATTGTAATTGTACGTGGATTGGTGTGGTTATTGGTGGTGGACACAAACACAAGAAGTTTAGATGAAAGGGCTACTTCAAAGCTAGACAAGAAGTTTAGTTGAAGGTTGTGTTGCCTTGGTTGCCTTAACTTTGTAAAAAGCTTATTCATGCTTAAAAATTGTTTATTTCCATGATCTCCATGGTCACAGGATACAAGTATTGTAATCATGCAAAATCAATAACAAGATCTTTTTTTGTGGTAGTTGGTTTTTAGACATGTCCTGAAATCGGAATAAGGGGGTCTAAGGAACATGGTGTGCTTGTGTGTGAATGTGCTCGTGGATGGTGGTTATTTCATTTGATGCTTATGTTGTCTAGTTTGACGCATATTTAATATTGGCCTACAAAATCAAGAAAACAATGCACTCATAAGTTCAATGGTGATTGCCAAGATAAAGTGTATCGAAGTCTTCTCAAATCGATAAAAAGTTATGTGTCATTTCAAATAATTGACACTAGTGGCAAATTGTAAATTCATCAAGCATAAAATTTCTTTGATTCGTGACTTGAATTGTAAGAATTAAAAGGATAAACTTGAGCATCTAATTGTAAAAGGGGTAAATTGTCAAACCCTTTTCAAGTCAAAGTCAATTGTGGATGTCATCATCACGACCTGCCTGAAATTTGAATAAGGAGGTCAAGTGAGTCGGCAAAGTGAAGTCTTTGTAATCATACTTTAGGGTGCATGATCAATGGTACTCGACACCCCAAGCGTAACATCAAATCAAGCAAGAGTGAGAGAAAAGAAATGAGCACAAGCGAGTACAAGCAAGTGTGACAAGCGAGCAAGAGAATAATAAGAAATGGGAAAAGGAGGAAAGCATTTACAAAACGCCTCTTAGGAAATCAAGGAATTGCAAGAGGACAACCATGAATTGCAAAATCGAGTTAAAAAACTTGAGTGGACATTAGTCAAAAGAAAAAATTAATTGATCGCATGGTTGATACAATACAGTTAGCAAATGACCTTCGAGATGAAACAGAAATGAAGGATCAAATGATTGATGCACTGCAGATAAAATTAAGAGAAAAGAAAAACCAAATTGATGACATGATTGATGCAACATGTGCTATAGAAGGGTTCATCCAAATGATTGATGCAGCATGTGATACGAATGAGTTCATACAAAAAGTTGATGCAGCTTGTGACACACAAGACATAATGCAGATGATTGATGTTGCTTGTGATAGTTGATGCACAAGACATAGAAGATATGGAATCTTCCATGCAATTGATGGAGGAAATATTTGTCAAAGATGAGTCCCAAGAAGAAGGACAGAATGACAGCAGCAACAACAACAAATGTGAAGAAGCAAAAGAACAAAGTCAAAATGATCTTTCCAAGATGTTTGTCAGACCTTGAGAAGAATTATCATTCAACAAAAATTGGCATGGCTTATGATATGACAAAAGCAACAGCTTTCATATCCCAAACTATTATTTTTGCACCATACCTTATTTGCAAACAGAGTAAGCCTTTAGATGTTTGCAACTAAGGTATGTTTGCAACAACTTTCATATCCCAAACTATTATTTTTTGCAAATAAGTCAACATCTATAAGGCTTATGGCTTATTGTGCTACACTGTATTTTACTTCACAAGCACTTTTAGAAAGTTTGGCCATGCTTCTTGCTTTTTGCAGGAGATGTTTTTGCACTCCCACATTTTAACATTTGACTGATGTACTCTTTAGTCTCATTGACCTACTTTTGTGGTCATTTGTTGGGCATTAATATATTTATCTTATGTTATCTTTTATCTTATTTAGTGACCCTTCTTAGGTCCTCCCTTCTTTCCTCCTTTCCTCCCCTTACCGATAAGGGCTTGATTCAAGATCTCTCTATTTCTGGCTACAATTATTGCTCTCCTTATCTCCTCTTGTGGATGAAATCATTCCAAAGTTGCTCGAGCCTCAAAGATAGGCATGTGCTCACAACTACAAACACTCTGCACAAAGGATTCCCAATGCTCTAAGAATCCATTCATTGAGATAAACATTAAATCCTCATTCTCGATAGAGACACAAGTTGATCTTTGATTTGGGTAATCTTCATCAAGTATCTAGAAATTGTGTCTATGTCACTCGTGTGTATGAGTAAATTGATTCTTCAAAAGAAAAATCCAAGACACATTCCCACTCTAATACAGAGTGATGAACATTGCATACATCTCATCCATCAACTTCCTTACAATGTGAGAGATCAAAAGGTCCTTTCATTGAATCCATAAGGATTCTCTTTGCTTTGGCATCACTCTTCTTATGTGCAATGAACAAAATAGCATCAGCCGAAGCAACAACAATCCCTTCTACCATCTCCCAAAGACGCAAAGTTGGAATCACCCTTTGGACGGTTACGCTCTCAAAGACCGACAGTAGTCATCCTGCAAACCCAAAACATACTTCAACAAACCAATCAACCTATCACAAATTCACTATGCTTATCTCAAGCAACAGAACCACTCCAATCACTAGAGCTACACGCACATCTTGCCCACAACCTCTCTTAAGTCTTGATGCCTCTCATAGGCACGAATGGCAGCAATCTTTGGAGTCTTCTAGGCATCATACCCAATGAGATCCTCAAACAACTCCCTCTCATAAGTAGTGATCCATTCCATACACGTATCTACAGAATCTCATATGCACAACTCCAATACCATGTTGGTATTTTGCATCCACATGATATACACATCTACACTCATAAAATTAACCTACAACTAAAACAAAAACACTAGAAACATCAATTAAAATTTCATATCTGCATAAACACTACTATTAATGGAAAACTCAAAAGCGAAAAACCACATATAAGAAGAAGAGATTAGCCTTGCAAACAAATAGATACTTAATCTATTATATTAGCAAAACAACAGCATGAGTGTGTGCAGCAAGCAGCAAGCGAAGGTTTGGAACAACGATTACTTCTCATTCAAGCAATAAAAAAGTTATAGTATTGTCATCAAGAGACTACAATGGCTTCTCACAAGCCTTAGGCCCTCCCCTAGTAGAATTACTCTACTCATCACACTATATATAAGCATGACTACTGTCCCCTCCCTTACTAAGTCAAACTTGACAAGAGAGAGAAGAGTGGTTACAAAAGTAATGACTAATAATATCCTTCATGAAAGGAATCATCTGACACATGCAACATTGAATCTCTCGCAAAGGGATACACCCTACTTAACATGTGTAGCTCCCATCATAAATGCATCATTATGTGTAAGGGGGATTTGTCCTAACCTTACAATGACTAAAAATAGAAGATGTCAAGCTTCATAGGTGTAAGGAATCTATCATAGGGGTGTAAGGGAATCTCTCCCACATGGCACACCCATCCTACGATGAATATCCTTCAACACTCATGTGCCTTCTTCCTAGGAAAACAACTCGAAGCAACCAAAAACTAACACCCAAGCACACTACCAAACCAAAATGGGATGCTCCCTGGTTCTGTAGAAAAGAGTTCTTTTTGAGACATTCATACTCACTAGTTAAATTTTGTTTCGGAAACTTCACATCATATGTTTACCTATATCATCTAAAAGATTTATGATGTTGATGAATATTTTGTAAGTGTTGACTCTATTATGTTGAATAATGGTAAGAAAAATATTGTTCAAGCAATTGGTTGGATATATCACATTAACTATGAATCTCCTACTTTGTCTAATTTGCTAGAGAGTTGCCATCTTGCAACTAATTGTAGATCAAGGTTTAGTGTTACAAGATCAACCTCTTGTCGAGAAGGTTAGTCTAGAGAAAATTTGAGCTCTCATAGTTAAGGCTTGAAGGCATGACTAGACTCTGTTATTTGATACCTCCATTCCATCACTAAAAGCTTGCTAATTGCCTATGCCAACTTTTTACTACTTGTATTAGTTTCATTGGCTAGTTGCATTAGGTTGGAAACATTTAATATTAGTAATTACGTACTCTAGGCTGCTACGGTAGATATTCATTTGCAAACAGACTAAGCCTTTAGATGTTGACTTATTTCACTCACCCCCACATCGGAGTCTTGTTCATTTGTCTTACTCCATGGTCATTTGCCTGCAGCTATATAGTAGCATCAATGTTTTAAAACTCGGAATCAGTCAAGGGTCAACTCGAACTCAGATTGACTCGGACCAATCTGATTTCAATGACTCAGTTTACTAAAAAATACATAAAATGTTTAAGTTTAATAAAAATAATATATTTTAAAGATTCCAAACCATTATAGACAAAATATGCAAAGTCTACTCATGCATACACCATGTAAAGGTGAATGTATCAAAAAGTTTCAAAATGGCACCAAGTGCAATACATATCAACAACAAAATACATAATCGATGAGGCTCTAAATGGCCTCTAGGATTTAGAGTCTAAAAAACACTGCCTACAACCATCTTCTTTTGCCTAGCCTTGTCTTCTTCAAATTTTGCACGCTGATTTTGCAATTCCAATCTAATCTGCCCAATCTCTTCTAATGGGGCTATGCATGGGGCAACTTGGTCCCTTATACCAGCTACATGTTCTTTCAACCTACGAATTCTCCCCCCCACCCCTTAACGCATTTCTAGCAATATTTGAAATAAATCTCCTCATCAACAAGATCAGTATGGATCCATGCAGGGTCCTTGAATCTTGGGGTAGCAGCAATGGTAAAATTCCAATCTGCAAATTCAAATATGCAACATTGCAAGAAGCAAGCCCCACCTTAAATTCTTAATATGCAAAGTTCATACTTCAAAGTTCAAACTAGTATAAGGCTGAAAGTACAAAACTTTAAAAATCGATTTCAGATCTACAATTTAATGAGAGGAAAACATAGGCACACATTTATCATTTAACATACAGTATACTTTGTTGGGACAAATCACTGCTCTTCAATGTTGCTCCAAAACTCCAAATGCTCATAAATGTTCAATGAGAGAGGTGTGAGGCAAATGGTGGGGGGGGCTCTCTTTATAGGTGTGTTTTAGGGTTTATGATGCTTGAATGGGTAGTGGGCAAAAGAATTTGGTCCACAACTCCTACAAGCTTCAAGATGGGTTGTGGCCTCCTCACTAAGATGCCAAATCCACTGCAAACAACCCCAAACAATTGCCAAACCAACTACAAGCTCAAGCCTTACACTGCTCTTCAAGATGTTAGCGCTACTCCAAAACTCCAAATGTTCAATGAGAGAGGTGTGAGGCAAATTGAAGGGTGGGGGGTCTCTTTATAGCAATTTGTTGGGATTTAGTGATGAGGGTTTTTCTTTTTCTATTAAAAAAATTGATTTTTTTATGTTTGGGTCATGTTGGGGAGTCTTGTATCTACTCGACCAAGTAGGTATGGACTCGACTCAGTACGACCGGTTTAGACTGAACCGACCGAGTCATGCTCTGACTCAACTGGTTTGATACCAAACATGCCAACCTAATAGAGCTAACGACCGAGTCAAACCATTCACCAATCAACTCAACCGAGTTGACCAAATCCAAGTCAACTCGGATCGAGTTTTAAAACACTGGTTGGGACCACCAAGTTACTATACTTACCTAACAAATACTTCAACTTGTGAACTACGAGTCTGTTTATGGGTCTTCTGCCTCCTTAATTTATTGATAATAAAACGGTAGAACTTTTTGGGATCTAGCTAAGGCATTAATGAGTAACACCACATTGCTCGTATCAGAGCCTCAGATCACAACCAACTTTTGTAAAGGACATAAAATCAGGTTGGTGGATAGTATTACTTAACAATCTAGCCACCACACATTTCCATCCAAATAAGTTAAGTCTACTATATGGACTAGTCTAATGTAAATAGTGTGCACAATTTACTTTTTTTTATCATGTCTCTGCATAGATTGAAATTGTTCGCATTATAAGTTATGCCTATACAGATTCAGTCTGTTGTACAGCATGTTTGTTGGTGTTGGTACGGCCTGCAAACAACCCTCTTGGCTTAGAAAACTCCGCATGTACTTGGCCTGCTCCTCTCTGCTTGCTGTTGTCCAGAATTTGGCCTTTCTTTAAAAACCAGTATGGCCCAAGGATGGCCTTTGTTGGCTGTCGAAAGTTGGCCTGAACTTGCCCTCCCTGCTTCATCTACTTTCTCTTCTTCTCCTGCCCAAGCACCCTCTTCTTCACCTGCACAACCTCACAAATGAGAATAGTGTCCAACTCTACCCTCGGCCTCTCTTTTATCTCACCTTCAACCACCATTTGCCTTGAGATGTATGTCCAAGTTTGGGCCTCAATAGCTGAGATTAGGGCGCCCCCTTGGGCTAGACCCCACTCTCCACTACTAAGTGGTGTGCCCCCCTTTGGACAGGGTCCCACAAAGCACTCAACCTTCTCATGAGGTGCGCACTCTCTCCCTGGGCCCCACATTCCACTCACAAGCAAAATTCTTGATTTTCCTGAGTTAAACTTAGGAAAAKATAATAAGGTTGATCTGGGCAAATTTGGGTGTCCATCAGCATGCCTAGGACACATAGGCCTATGTTGAGACACCTCCTAAGCTACGAAAAGCTAACACTCCCTCTGAGCGAGCAAGGTGTCTCCACCCAGATCAATCTCTGATCCCATCAAACCTATTGTTGTTGTAGTTGCTCCCTCTGAACTGGAAGACATCCCTGCTACCTGTGTTGCACTCTAATCAGATGTCTTGCTCTGCTCTTCCATTAATGTCAAGTCATACCAATTGACTTTCTTCGACATTGATCTCTGGTCCAAGATCCCCCTGGACCTACCTACAAGTTGTCCAACACCCTGTACATCATACCTTGCCTGATGTCAAGCCTCACTGCTACATCCAATGTCGCTCCCTCTGCGTATGAGCACCTGTCCATCAGCAAACATCACTGCATACCCCATATCCTCCAGAGCTGATATAAAGAGCAAATTGAGCCTCAGTGTTGGTACATACATCACCACATCCACCTCTAAAGACACTCCTGACTCCAACTGGAATCTAACGCATCCAACCCCCTTCATTGCATGCCTGGTGGGCGCCCCACTCTTCACATGGTAGTTTGAGCCCGTCTCAGAAACACTAAGGAACACCGACCTCATTCCCATCATAGGGCAAGATGACCCACTGTCCACGAACCATGCCCCACTGTCCTCCAACTCAGCCAATTTGTTGTTGTTAGAAAGAGTGGCCAACAAAGAAAATTCATCATCGAATTTCTCTGCAAACACATCCATCTCAAAGATGTTGTGGCTACTACCTCCGACTCCCTCTTCTTCTTCTTCTTGGGACATTGTCTGGCATAGTGGTCAGTCTTGTGACATGCAAAGCATTTCACTTTGGCCACGTCTCTGGAACCTCCCGCTCCACTGCCCTTCTTCCCATGAAGAGCCACATTCTCTTCCTCGTCACTCTTTGGCTGGCTAGCCAAAGTGTCATCAAGTATAAGCTCCTCCTGGGTGAAGTCATCCCACAATCTCTCCCAATCAAGGAGCTTCTCCCAAGCCACCACTTCACAGACAAATACTTCCCACTGCTTGGTGAAGCTATTCAAGGTTGTCCTCACCAACTCAGCCTTGTCCACTGCCTCTCCCACAACTGCCAATTCATCTATGATCTGAGTGAACTTTGTGAGGTAGGTGACCACTGACTCTCCCTTAGCCATCTTCATGCTTCTCAGGTTCTCTCTGAGCAGCATCTTCCTGCTCTGGTTGTCATATTGGTACAGCTTTACCAGGGCCTCCCATGTGTCCTTTGTTGCCTTATTGCTAGACAAATAAGGAATAATCTGGTCTTTGACACCATCCACAATTATCCTCCTAGCCTTGACATCTTTCTAGGTATGGGCTACTAGTTGTACTGGATCAGTTGGGGATGCCACTTTGCCTTCACCAATTTCCAACATCCCATTCTCTTCCAACATGTTAACACAAATTTCTACCCTCCAATCTGAGTTGATAAACATGTTATGACAGCAATAAAAACTTGGCTAATTCAAGGAGAAATAGCCCCAGATGTCACGGGCAAAACCCCTCTCTGTTCGGGCTAGGCCTTGCTAGCCTCTGGGGGGAGTCCCTAGGCACAATGAGGCGCCTTGATGGCTGATCTAAGGTCTGATTTTTGCGTTGAAACTAAAAAATCAGTGAGTTGTTTTGTCTTGGACAACGTGCGAAAGCGGTCCAAAACAGTGAGAAAATCGATCTTATACTCTTGGAGGGAACCTACAAGGTTAGCACAATGAAGATAGACAGGAAAGAAGATGAAAACCATTTAAAATTATCGAAATTAACCATGATAAACAGTTCAGAAAATGACATATCAGATTACAAATTTACCATAATATCGCCAAGAAAAGAGGTTTGAATGACAAACGCACACTTCTTTATTGATAAAGCTTCCAAGAGAGTTGATTGCACCACACTTGACAGGCCTACAACCGATAAAATGACTACTTTGCTCAAAGAGGAGCCACTAGACTAGAGAAAGAGAGAAGAGAATGAGAGAGACACTATGTTGCTACTGCAAGAACCAACGAAATAAGCCAAGGCAAGCCTCCAATATATAGCTAGAGGGGGCGCATATCTCAAGGAGAAAGAGGGATGCATGAAGGGGGTAAAAATCTCTGTTACAAAAATCGTCAAAATCGCAATAAATCGCGATTTGATCCAGGAAAAGATTTTTTCTAAAAAAATCGCCTACTGAAAAGTTCGTCGGTTTAAGTGGATCCGCGAGGGGTTTTTTTGCTTTTATTTTGACATTTAGCCAAGGAGAAGAGCCAAGCCATCCAACGAGCCAAGGAAAGGAAAAGAGGTTGAGTCAAATCAGCCTCATTCCTACCCCGTAGGTGTAAAAAGAGACGGACGAAAACTGTCCACAACTGCTCAACTATCCGCTACAAAATTTTGCCCACAAGCAGCCACTGAAAACTGTCAATGGCTGCCCACAAAATCTGCCAAGAAGATGTATATAACAGCCCACTCATACGCTGTCCAAACTGCTCAAAAATCAGCCACCTCAGCTCTGATACCATGGAGATTTTCTAGGTCCTATCAAGCTGCCAACTAGGTCTGTCTTTGACCTCAAGTTGGCTCTAAGTTTCAACTGTCAATGAAGGTATTGCTGCTGTTTTAGGACAGACAACAGTTCAAGAACTTCTTGTTGATTTGTTACGGTTACATTTACAATTTTAGGTGCTCTAGCATGTAGTTTTAGTCACCAAGTGTTAGCACATGCATACTAAAATAAATGTAACACACCTAGAGATCTTTACAGCTGAAAATAAAGCAATTCTAAACTGTAACACACATGAAAATGTACATAGGTATTTTTGGTCAACATGACCTTGGATAAAACCCCCCCGGGGAAAACGAGTTTGGAATATATGTCTATATATGAGGAGAATAGATGGTGGAATACAGCAAGTACAAAATATAGATGAACCTGATACAATAGCAGCTTGATCCAAGCTGAAACACAAGTCCAAACAAAGCAGGTGCGCCCCTCAGAAACGCACCCCTCATAAATGCTGCCAAGACCACTGAATCTGAGCCAAATGCTAACTGTGAGCTTTGAATGGAAAACCCCTCCACAGTACTCTGATACTGAAGTGTGGCCTCCCTCTGAAACTGATCCCACTACAATCTGACAAGAATAAGACCTCCCCACTGCTGATGTGCCCTCCTCAACTGTGGAATCTCCTTAGTAAATAAACAAGGCCCAAAGCCTGATGGCTCTCTCCATGAAAGTATGCGCCCAAGCTAGCCTCACCTAATGCAACAAACCTCATCTCCAAGCTCTCTCTCAAACTCTCCAAGTGAGCAAATGAGTGAATGAGCTCTCCTTTGCCCATTGCGCACCTCTTGAACCTCCATAAGGAAACCTAAAGGATCAATGGCTGAGATCATCCCATCTCCCATCTAATCAAAGGTTGAGATCTCTCCAAAAGAATCTCACTCAAAAACCCACTTTGGGTTAAGTTCCCTAAGTTCACTTTATGTCTCTAATTCACCCACAAAGTGAATTAACAGTCATTTTAGGCATAAATGAAAATTTTCACTTTTGACTTAAATCTCCTAAGTCAAAGTGAAATTAGACATAAAGTACAAGGCACAAAGTACATAGTACTTCCCACATGTGTTTAGGAGCTCACAAACACATGGGGAACACCTCCCAAGGTACATAATCTCAACACTCCCTCTTACCGAGGAAGGTGTTCCTCACCAAGCCCATCTTGTCTCTGAAGTAGACATGTTTGCCCCTTGGCAGGGCCTTGGTGAGTATATTTGCAGCCTGCTCATCAGTCGATATATACTGCAACTGAACTGCGCCTCTCTGAACCCAATCACGGATGAAGTGATACCTGATCTCAATGTGCTTCGACCAGTCATGGAAAACTGGATTCTCAAAGAGTTTGATAAAACTCTAATTCTCACAGTGTATGACGGTCAGTGGCATCTCCTGACCAAATAATCCTACCAGCATCTTACGAAGCCAAATGGCCTCGCAACTAGCCTGATTGGCCGCTATGTACTCTGCCTCGGCCGAACTCAAAGCAACTGACTTTTGCTTCCGGCTGAACCAGGAAACAAGCCCTGACCCCAAACCAAAGCAGCACCCTAAGGTGCTTTTTCTGTTAGTAGCACACCCTGCCCAGTCTGAGTTTGTGTAGCCAATCAAAGTGATCCCATCACCTCTGATATAGTCTAGGCCATAATCAATTGTCCCAGCAGTATACCTCAAAATATGTTTTTCCCCAATCATGTGAACACTCCTCGGCTCTACCATATGTTGGCTGAGAGTGTTCACGGCAAAACAGATATCTGGTCTGGTGTTAACCAGATACATGAGTGAACCGATCAACTGCCTGTAAACTGTAGCATCTACCAATTGGCAATCTGAAGCACTAAGCTTCTTCCAGTTGGTAATCATGGGTGTAGACATAGGTCTGCAGTCCTCCATCTGAAATCTGCTCAAAATATCTGCAGCATACTTCCCCTGCCCGAGAAATATGTGACCCTCCTCCTGCCATACCTCCATACCTAGAAAATAATGCATCAATCCAATATCACTCATCTCAAACTCTGATGCAATTCCCAGCTTGCACTCAGCTATGAGATCCTCGACTCCAGTGATGAACAAGTCATCCACATATAAAATGAGAATGAGCATGTCCTCACCTCTAATGATGTAATAGAGGTTAGGATCAGCATCGCTCTTCTCGAAGCCCATCTGAAGCAAGTATGTGTCAATGCGTGAATACCAAGCTCGGGGAGCTTGCTTCAGACCATAAAGTGCCTTTCTCAAAAGACACACGTGAGTCTCCCTCTCACTCACCTCAAACCCCTGTGGTTTCTCAATGTACACCTCCTCATCTATAAAGCCATTCAAAAATGCGGTCTTCACATCCATCTGGTGAATGCTCCAACCCATCTCTGCCACTATGGCAATAATGCTCCTGATCAAGGTGTATTTCGCAACTGGTGCGAAAGTCTCATCATAATTGACTCCCTCTATCCGAGAGAAGCCTCGCGCCACAAAACGGGCCTTGTGCTTCTCTATGCTGCCATCTGCAGCATACTTGGTTTTGTACAACCATCGAGAAGTCACAATTGACTTCCCTACTGGCCTCGAAACCACTTCCCAAACATCATTGCACACAATGGAGTCATACTCCTCTACCATGGCCTCTCTCCAGACCTGTTGGTCCACTGCCTGCGCAAATGTTTGTGGCTCAGTATCTCTGATACTCGTCACTAGTGCCAAATATGCTCCAAATCTGACTGGAGATCTACTCTCTCTGATCCGGCTCTTGGGCTCCCCTACATTCTCTCTAGCCTCCTTCAGGGTCTCCTGAAACCGTCTAGATCTCCTCTTCCCTAAAGTGGTCAACAAAGAAGTAAGGTCTCTCTGCCCAAGAGTGACTGCCTCAAGACTCGTCTCAACACTTTGAGAACCTGAAGCCTCTGCTCCCTCTGTTTGAACACCCTCTGACTATGACCCTGAAGTTGTGCATGGTGACCCTGTCACCCCTGATACTGGTGTACCGGAAACCTGAGGCTGTGCTCCCTCTGAGATATCAATCGGTGCCTCTGCATCATCCTCGACACTGACTCTCGACTCAAGAGATCTCTGAAAATCCCTATCCTCCTCAAATCTGACATCTCTTCTCACCACCACTCTCCTAAGTGGTGGAATGTAGATACGATAGGCTTTGGACACCTCTAAGTATCCAACTAGAATCCCCTGCTGAGTTGTGGGGTCTAGCTTTGTCCTCCTCTCCGAGGGGACATGAGAAAAGGTCAAGCACCCAAATATCCTGATGTGCTCGACATCGGGCCTCCTACCAATGAAGGCCTCCTCAGGAGTCATCTTCCCCAATATCCTGTGGGGGCTCATGTTCTGCAGATACACTGCAGTAGCACTCACCTCTGCCCAAAGGTACAAAGGCAAACTCTAATCGTGCAGCATGGATCTCGCTGCACCGGTAATAGCCCGGTTCTTCCTCTCGGCAACGTCGTTTTGTTGGGGGTTGTATGGTAAGGTCATATGTCTTCTAATGCCATGCTGGGCACAGAAGTCTATGAAGTCTTTGAAGGAATACTCACCCCCGTTGTCCGACCGCAAGACTTTGATCCTCTTTCCAGATTGGTTCTCCACGAGAGCTCTGAACTCTTGGAACCATTTGAAGACCTCACTTTTGGCCTTCAGGAAGATCCAAGTCTTCCTTGAGTAGTCATCAATGAATGTGAGATAGTACTCACAACCACTCAAGGACTTCCGAGTCATGGGCCCACACACATCCGTGTGTACTAAATCCAGTATCCCAGCTCACCTGGTGTCCCAGAGGCCTTGGTAAACTTACCAAGCGCACACCCTCTGCAAACATCCCGATGCTCTATACTGATCTGTGGCACTCCGGTCACAACCTCTCTCAATCCTCCGAGAGCTCCATGATGTAGATGGGCCATCCTACGATGCATGCCATAACTCACATGTCTGTCTGTTGCCGTCGTTGCTCACTGCCAATACATGAAGAGGCTGAAAAAGCAATCTGAATAGTTTCCCATCCCTCACTACAATCACTTGTCCTGAGGCAAGCAAAGACCCCTTAGGGTGAATGAGTACCTCAGTGCCCCTGAAGGTCACCTCAAGACCTCTATCTTGGAGGGTAGAAACTGAAATCAAATTCTTCTTCAGCCTAGGGACATAGAGAACGTCACTGAACGATATAGGTGGCATGCTATCTGTCTGAAAGGTAACAGTGCCAATCCTAGCAACTCTGACCAAGGTGTGATCTCCAAGAGCAATCTCCATCCTGACCTCGGTGTCTCTGAGAATAGTCAAATGCTCTTTGACTCCAGTCATATGGCTCGAAGCCCCGCTGTCAATATAGCAGATATTGGGTGTCATCTCAATTGAAGTGCAGCATATGAGGAAAGCACACTCTCTCTCGAATAGAGTCTGAAACTCTGCCTCCTCTGTTGTAGCCGTGGTACCACCCCTCTTTTTCTTCATGTTGGGACACTGTCCAGCATAATGCCCCAACTTCTTACAACAAAGCACTTCACTTTGCTCATATCTCTCTTTTGACCAATGTTGCTCTCTCCTCCACCCCCCTGTGGTGGAGCCCCAAACTTGGGACCCTACCGACCCCCACGGTTGGCCTTCTTCTTTCCCTTTGTCCAAAGAGCAAGAGCCTCATCACCCTGACCTAACCGTTGCTGCCGTTGTCCAGAGGCCTCTGCTACAAGTCTAGTCTCCTCCTGGACGAAGTCATTCCACATCCTCTCTCATGTGGGCATGACCTCCCTGGCAACAATGCCACGAACGAATGGACCCCAGGGTTTGGTAAGCTATTCATAGTTGTCCTCACCATAGAGTTGGCATCCACCACCTCTTTGACGGATCCAAACTCGTCTCTGATCTGGGTGTAGCGACCAAGGAATGAAGTCACCGACTCATCCTTGAGCATGCGAATGCCCCTGAGTCGATCATGAAGAACCATCTTCCGATTCTCATTGGAGCTCTGGTAAAGCTTACATAGAGATGCCCACATCTCATATTCATAAGTCTTCCCAGTCAAGTGGGGAATGATATGATCCCTCAATGCATCACAAATGGTCCTCTTTGCCTTGTTGTTCCTCTTCCTGAACTCTGCCAACAAGACGGGGGCAGTAATAGGAATGACAGGAACAAGCGCCTCAACTATGTCCCATAGTTTGAGGTCCTCTAAGACAAAGACTATCCTCGCCTTCCAAGGCGACCAATTTGCTAGCCCCAGCTAGCCTGTCCTCAACACACATCTGAGATGTTGACATGTCTACCAAACTGCACTCCAACTAATGCTCAAACTGCAAAGGAACGCTGCCTCACTCCTGTCAACCCACATGTGAAAAGAGGCAAGTGAACTCCGACCTCACTCCTAGCAATATAGGTGTGAAAAGAGGTCAAGTCAAATCAACCTCACTCCTACCCCGTAGGTGTGAAAAGAGACTGACGAAAATTGTCCACAACTGCTCAACTATCCTCTACAAAATTTTGCCCATAAGCAGCCACTGAAAACTATCAATGGTTGTCCACAAAATTTGCCAAGAAGATGTATATAACAACCCACTCATATGTTGTCCAAACTACTCAAAAATCAGCCACCTCAACTCTGATACCATGAAGATTTTCCAGGTCCTATCAAGCTACCAACTAGGTCTGTCTTTGACCTCAAGTTGGCTCTAAGTTTCAACTGTCAATGAAGGTATTGTTGTTGTTTTAAGACAGCCAAAAGTTCAGAAACTTCTTGCTGATTTGTTACGGTTACATTCAGAATTTTGGGTGCTCTAGCATGTAGTTTTAGTCACCAAGGGTTAGCACATGCATACTAAAATAAATGTAACACACCTAGAGATCTTTATAGTTGAAAATAAAGTAGTTCTAAACTCTAACACACATGAAAATATACACAAGAATTTTTGGTGAACATGACCCTGGATAAAACCCCCCCAGGTAAAACCAGTTTGGAATATATGTCTATATATGAGGAGAATAGATGGTGGAATACAGCAAGTACAAAATATAGATGAACCTAATACAATAACAGCTTGATTCAAGCTGAAACACAAGTCCAAACAAAGCAGGTGCACCCTAGGATGGTGCGCCCCTCAAAAATGTTGCCAAGACCACTGAATCTGAGTCAAATGCTAACTGTGAGCTCTGAATGGAAAACCCCTCCACAGTACTCTGATACTAAAGTGTGGCCTCCCTCTGAAACTAATCCCACTGCAATCTGACAAGTATAAGACCTCCCCACTGTTGATGCGCCCTCCTCAACAAGTGTGCCCTCCTCAACTGTGGAAGCTCCTCGATAAATAAACAAGGCCCAAAGCCTAATGGCTCTCTCCATGAAAGGATGTGCCCAAGCTAGCCTCACCTAATGCAACAAACCTCATCTCCAAGCTCTCTCTCAAACTCTCCAAGTGAGCAAATGAGTGAATGAGCTCTCCTTTGCCCTTTGTGCCCCTCTTGAACCTCCATAAGGAAACCTAAATGATCAATGGTTGAGATCATCCCATCTCCCATCTAATCAAAGGTTGAGATCTCTCCAAAAGAATCTCTCTCAAAAACCCACTTTGGGTTAAGTTCCCTAAGTTCACTTTATGTCTCTAATTCACCCACAAAGTGAATTAATAGTCATTTTCGGCATAAATGACAAAATTTCACTTTTGACTTAAATCTCCTACGTCAAAGTGAAATTAGACATAAAGTACAAGGCACAAAGTACATAGTACTTCCCACATGTGTTTAAGAGCTCACAAACACATGGGGAACACCTCCCAAGGTACATAATCTCAACAGTGATTGGGATATTGTGGATTCAAGGGTCAGATTTGTGGATTTGGCATTGGAATTTTCAGTCCACTTCACAGTTTTTGCATTTGGAGGTAAGTACAAAAATTTGCCCATTATTTCTCATTTTTCCACCATAGATTTTAATAGGTTTTCCGTGGCAATGAGTTTTACATCTTCAAAATAGATTTTTGATGGATCAAAAACCATTTTTTGCCACTGTTATGTGATTATCTTTCTTGCCATGTATGCCCAAAAACGTTTTTGGGATTTTCTTGCCCTAGGTCAATGTAAATTAGTTAAAAAAATTATGTGTCTATTTCGAGTTCAAAACCAAGTTTGAATGCTAGATACATAATTGATTTATCTCTGATTTTTAAATTTTCATTTTTTCATCAATAACACATGCTAAAAAACGATTTCTTTTTGCCCTAGGTTCATATTTTTCCATATTAAAGATGCCAAAACCATTGGATCCATTCTGGGAGTATGGTGAGCCTGTTAATCCAGGGAATCAACAATATCTCTCATGCAATCTATGTGGGAAAAGAATGATCAGTGGGGTATACAGGCTAAAATACCACCTTGCGAAAAATTCCAAGGCATGAGGTGAAGATTTGTCCCATTTCAAGCCCAGACTCGTTGTGAAGGCCACAAAAGCACTTGAAGACTATGCAAAAAACAAAAAGTACGCAGAAGCCAAGAAAAGAGAAATCGCTTCAAGATCCAAGTCAAGCACACACACTCTTGGGGCAATGGGAGTGGAGTCTAGTGAGATCCACTCCTCACAGTCTTTAATGCCTACAGCAACATCACCATTTTTTGTGCCAAGATCCACACCCAGTGCACAACCGTCTATCAAGTCCATGTTCAAAAAAAAAGAGAAAGAAGAAGCGGACAAAATTGTGGGTAGATGCCTTCTATGGAGTGATATTCCATTCAATTGTTTCAGGAACCCATTCTACATGTCCATGTTTGAGGTTGTTGCTATTGTTGGCCCGGGGTATAAGCCCCCCACTTATGAGGAGTTGAGAGGGCCCATCCTTCAAAATGAAAAGGTCGATTGCACTCAGAGGTTGCAAGAGCTTCGAGATTCATGGTAGTTCACAGGATGCACAGTGATGTCAGATGGTTGGACTGATGGGAAGGGTAGGACCCTTCTCCATTTCTTGGTTCATTGTCCCAGGGGCACAATGTTTATGAAATATGTGGATGCATTTGCACATGTCAAGGATGCGGCATTACTTTGTGACTTGTTGGATGGGTTCATCCAAGAGGTAGGTCCGCAGCATGTTGTCCAAGTCATAACGGACAATGCTGCAAATTATGTGGCTGCTGGTAGGATGCTTATGTCCAGGTATCCTACACTGTTTTGGACTCCTTGTGCCGCTCATTGCCTTGACTTGATGTTAGAGGATATGGGAAAGATTGATTGGATCAAGGATGCCATTGATTCAGCGAGGAGCATCACAAAATTCATATACAATCATGCTTTTGTACTTAGCTTGATGAGAAAATTCACAGGTGACAAAGAGTTGGTGTGTCCTGCCATCACACGCTTTGCCACTAGTTTTATTTCTCTTCAGTCTCTCTTGAATTCTAGGTGGGAATTGCAGGCAATGTTCCTTTCACCTGAGTGGCGTGCTTTATCATTTAGCAGTAAACAAGAGGAGCAAGCCATTATGAGGCTAGTTGCATACCAGGAGAGCTTTTGGGATGCGGTGAAGGAGGTGTGCACAATCAGTGAACCTTTGTAAAGGTTCTTCGCTTAGTCAACGGGGACAAGCCCACAATGGGCTACCTATATGAGGCCATGGATAGGGCCAAAGAGTCCATTCGTGCTTATTATGTGGACAAGGGGGATCAAGGGCAGGAGAGAAAAGAAATGATATGGAGGGTGATTGATGACCGATGGAACAACACACTCCATCGCCCCATTCATGCTGCAGGGTTATACCTCAACCCTGCATTCTCTTACACCTATGGCTTCGGGTTTGATTCAGAGGTTATGTCTGGCTTCTTTGAGTGTGTCCAGAGGATGGTGCCAAGTGCAGCTGACCGATTAGAGGTTTCCCAAGAGTTGGAACTCTATAAGAGGTCCATTGGCTTATTTGGGTTTGAGATGGCCATAAATGACAGGAAGAACATAATGCCAAGTAAGTTTCACTTTGTTTTAACTTTTAAGTTTCAAAATTCATTTTTCAAATTTCAATTTATCATATTAATCATTGATCTTCTTAAGTTCTTTCTTTGTTTTAAACTAAATCATTGTCTTCTCTTATGTTTCTTTAATTCGTTGTAGATACTTGGTGGGAAAACTATGGCACAAAGGTACCTATTCTACAAAAGATGGCAATTCAGGTGTTAGCCAGACATGTAGCTCTTCTGGTTGTGAGCGCAACTGGAGTGTATTTGAAAAAATACACACCAAAAAGCGCAACAGGTTAGAGAATTTCAAATTAAATTTTAAATTCATTATAAAATTATAAATTATTAAATTGTCATTTAAATTTTATGGTCATTTACATTCTAATAAATTAATATATGATCCTCCTACAGGTTGGATACCCCACGCCTTAATGATTTGGTCTACGTCTAATACAATCTCAGGCTATGGGTGAAGCAGCTTGAGAAAAAACCTGATGCGAAGGCCATTTCATTGGATGGGATTGACACCACTGCTACATGGAGGGTGGAGGTCGAGGACCCTGTTATTGAGACCACCCTTGATTGGCTAGAGGATAGTGATGATGATCATGGTATCTCTGAGGAGCTGGATTAAGATGTTCCAGAGGATATTCAGTTTCACGCCGAGTCTCTGAGTGTTTCACCAGCAAAGCCACAGTCACAGTCACAATCAGAGGGCGATAGACCCAGTGGTAACACTAACAGTCTACCTCCTCTAACTTCTTCTACGGGACATCGGTCTCGAGGGTCTTCTAGTTCTTCTAGAGGACGTTCGACTCCAGTACGAGGCGCACATGCCGCAAGGGCACCTACTCCTAGTGCTAGAGGAAAAGCACTTTCTACAGCAATTACCTTTGCCCATAAAAGGGGTAGAGCCAAAGGGAATCGATAGTTTATTTGATTTCATTGTAGATGACTCATGAGTCATGATGAGTCATGACAATCATGAGATACACTTATTATATTTTTTGATGACTCGGGAATCAGGATTCAGGACATGGTTCATTTTTTATGTGTGATGTATCACTAGACATCTTATATATCTTATATATCAATTTTCTTTCCATATTCATGTGGCAATCTGTCTATTTGATGCTAATGTTGCTTTAAATGTTTCAAAAAATTTTAAAAAATGAATATTTTTGTATTTTTTTAAGTTTGTTGATATATTGCCGATGTTTTTGCGATAAATACAAAACGATGTTTTCTAGACCCCCGACGATTTTTTCACCAATACGATTTTTGGAACTTTGGTTTATAGGGTTCTTGGAAAAAACTTGATGTATTTTGACTCCCATGATAGCTTCTACTTTGAGCACCACTTTTAGTGGAAGTAATATTCTTCGACATATCGGTCATTTGTTTCTGTTGATACGTTGATTGGTTGAAGTATCGACTTTTGTGATTAGGATGTCGATAAGGCATCCTTGCAACTTGATCTTTACTTTTTATACTTGTATCTTTTTCTTGATTAACTTTTGGAATTGAGTCTTCTTCATACCCCTGGCTTGTTTCTACTTCGACATTTGAAGATCTCTTTACATCAATTGGATTTGTATCATTTTGAGTTGTAAGGTTGACTGTGTCTGTATTAATTCCTTTATCCACAATTGGGAGTTTTACATCTGAATATTTTTCTAGTTCCATAGGTTCAATCATTGTCTCTTTATCAACCAATGCTTCCTTGTTGATAAGTTGCTCTAACTTGTTCTGTAGTGACTTCTTATCATTCTTTAACTTCTTAATCTGTGTGAGGAAACTTTGATCATGAATCTTTAGGCATGAGTTTTCTTCCTCATCTGATTTGTCGACTTTGTTCTTGTCTTCCTTCTCAGATTCTTCTTCTTTCAACATTCTAATTTCTTCCAATAATCTTTGATTAAGGTTCTTTAAATGCGATGTTTCTGTATCTTTTTCCGATAATTTCTTTCTGAGGTCCTGATTTTCTTGTTCCAACTTCGAAACACATTGTTTTCTATCATTTGACTTCATGGATTTTGTAAGTAGTTTATGATTATGATTTCTTAGGCGAGAAATCTCTTCGTCTTTTTCAATGATGATCTTGTCACTTTCTTTCTGTCAATCCTGCAACTTTTGTATCGATTTATGGTTATCTTGAAGGATCACTTTTGATACATCCTTTGGGTCTTCTGATGATGGAGGTTCTGAAACTAACTTCATTGTAATGTCCTGCAATGTGATTTTCTTCTTCTTATAAGAAAATATCAAAAACTTTCTCCTTGTGTTGAAGATAAAAGTACCCAATGTATCCACCCAAGTTGACCCTAGAATTATATCAACACTATCTTGATATATTGATACGACATTGAATTGAGCTATGAATTTGTAATCACCAATAGATAGTTGTAGGTTTTTAGTGTCATATTTCTCATCGAAAAGACACATGTCATTCTCAATTATATTTGGTTCTAAGACCATTAATTGGTTTGCCAGGTCAACATTAATGTGAATTTTCCTAACGGTCGGGCAAATAACGATGTTGATATTCTTTCCTTGAATAATCCCATTAACTTTTAGTAAAGAATCCACATATTTTTTATAAGTACGAGGGAATCTTCCTTGTTTTTCACCACGAAACTCCATTTTATATAAATATATGTTGAATCTTGAAATATAATATATATATATATATATATATATATATATATATATATATATATATATATATATATATATATATATTACTTTTCTTCACCCTTCTTTTCTTTTTATCTTCACTTTCCTCTCTCCAATAATATTAAATATATATATATTTCATCTACACATTTTTTTATACTTTATAAAAATACTTTATATCCACTTTAAGTAACCCCTTTTTTTATACATTATAAAAGTACTTTTATATTAAGTGATTTAATAGTGTCTTAATTAAATACCATTTTAAAAAGATCACCTCAATATATACGTTTACTTCTCCTTTATCCACAAATAATATATAAAGCTATGCACTTTTTATAACTTTGAATATGGCCTTAAGATTATTTTTATAATATCCCTTCGATAATTATTGGATGTATGAGGTATGAGGTCTTTTTTTTTATATAATTGGTCCTTTGTCTTGCTTTTAATTCTTGTAATTTCTTTTAATGGTTTCTCTCTTTTACTTTTGGCTATACCTTGATTTTTTAATAATATTTTTATAATATATTATATATTACTTATCTTAAAAAAATATATATTTAAAGGCACCTTTAAATACTCTTTTTACTTTTTCCCTTTTATTTTAAAAACTTCAAATATTCTTACTTAACTTCAATTACTCAATAATAAGTCACATTTTTACACTTTGTGGCAACTTATATGAAAGATCCTTTTTTTTAACAACTCCGCTAAAATATACTCTCTTAATAATAATATATTTTCTTTTAAAATAATATATTAATATTATCTTTTTTCGTGGGCCCTTTTAATAAACTTAGTAACTATTTTTTTTTTTAATGAATGATCACGACCTTTGACGTGAGGTTTCGTTTGGGTTTCCCTTTTTGACTTCTTTAACTTATATACTTCACTTTTACTCCTTGTAAAGTTATGAAGATGCACCTTTTACTCCTCCCAACTCCTTGGTAATTGTTGGTCAACTAACTATTACGCTCCTGGGTAGGATTTTACCTTTGTATTTAATAGTTTTACTTTATAATTTTCTTATGTAACTTTTATATTGAAACACTTTGATTTTATTTAATTTTTTCTTTTGTTCATAAACAGGTTGCGTACGTATTTTGAATTTGCGGTGGAATATCTTCAACGAAATTTTGAGTTTTTATATGGCCAAAGGCTTGAATTGGTCAAAGACCCTGACTTCAAAGAAACTCTGAAAAAAATTGTTGGCCAGCAGCCGATAATCAACGAAATGCCCAAGAAAGGGCTCTGATACCAAATGAGACAAACAAAGTTCACTCACACAAAAAATATCCAATATAAATAGGATAGTACACAGAAATCCATATAGGATAGTAATGATATGAATAATGAATATGATATGAGATGAATACAATGAGAATGAGGGCTCGTTTATATATCCTCACAGGGGGTGCCCTTTCATGAATAGACACGTCCTTTAGATAAGACATGACTTTTGATTTATGATGTGTTTAATTATTATTAATTATATCTATCTCTATATATATTGTGTTCATAACAAAGTGCATTTATGGAGAACAGAGATATAGTGGGTGAATGTAGGCCAAAAGCATGCACCCACCATCCTCAGTTAAATTCCAATTGGGACCATATTTTAGTAGTTCAGTTCTATTTATGAGTTTTGCTTTAGTTATAGTTGCATGCACAGTTAATTATACTAGGCACTCATGCATGTGGATTGTTAGTCTTTGTTAGGAGACAAATCTCTAGGAGGACATATGCTTGCATGCTTCAATTCATCTCTAGTTGAGGCGCACTTCACTAGGCTCATCTATCCCTACAAGGAGGGCACATTAGGGTTAGGATTTTATACTTTTAGTCGGTGCATTGTTATGCATGTGTCCAAATTCATTGTACATTCTTTTCTTCTTCCTAGTCTATAAAGGAGAAGCAGGATGCATCATTATGGTGGTAAGAGAGTTTCAGTGTTTGAGCTATAGCAGCTAGTTTATTGTTTTCAAATTTAATATAAAAACAGTGATGTTTTGAGAGTTCAAATTTGTGTGTTTTGTTAATATTATTAAAGATATGTATTTGTAGGTTATTTTGATTGGTGTTTTTAGTTTTTGGCTATCCAAAAATTTTGGTTAAATTCCCGAGTGCAAACTCTACTTACCATGGTCTGATTTTTAATAGCCTCTTGGGTTTTGGAGACTCCCTTTTGGTAATATAAATTGCAAGATTATTTTGATGAAGGCAATGTACGCTTGTCCTAGATGAAATGACAGCTAAGGGCATTGAGGATGAGTGGTTGAAGGACAACCAACACATGCCCCCGTATTCTAATGATGAGACTAGCAAGAATGAACAAGATGCGAGCAACGAGTTGAATCCTACTCAGTACTCCAACTCGACATGATGATCACCTCTCACTTATGTCTGGAATGGTCAATATATGTTAGCATTATGGCAAGTCATCCAAAAGCATCCAAGGAACTTCTATTACATTGAGAAGCTCAGCTCCTCTCGGTATTGCACTTTGATCACCCTAGAGCCTTGGCTACGTTGTAGGAAACCACCGCTTCCATCTCCCAACGAGACATTCCACTCAATCATCAAGCATTGGAGGAAGATGGACAACGCTAGCCCAATGCTCATTTGGGAGAACAATGATGCCCTGGGCAAGGATGAGTGTCCCCCCAAGTCGTCATATCATCCCACTCCCACAAAAATTCAAAAGATTGCCAAGAAGCAAGTCGACAAGCCAAGGAAAAGACACACAAGGGAGGTCACTCCAGTTTCTAAAGGCTCAAGTTCTAGCTTAAGTAACAAAACTATTGCTAGTGATCACTCCTTGATCTTAAATGAGGGCATTCCCTCCAAGATCACGATGATGAACGTTGAGTTGCACGAGATCTCCAAGCTAGTCGAACTTCAAATGAGAAATGTGCTCACTACTTAGAAGACCAGTGTTGAGGAGGTCACTGCTCAAGGCGAAGGTTTAGTGAAGGCTAGTTAGTCCTACTCTCTTCTATTATCTTCTATTATGTTTGGCTACCTACTATCTATTGTCTGTTTGGTTATCTACTAGTTATTATGTTGGTCATCTCTTTCTGTCTTGAAACTATGAAAGTAATGTTGATTCTCTACTTATCTGCATGGTCTACAGGGGACTTTTTTTTATAGCTAAGGTCAAATTTTGGTCCATCCATGCTCTGTCCACCCAAGCAATTTTTGTAATCTATGTATTTTAATAGTATATAATTCTACTTTTTACTAATCCAAAAAACTAACGTACATAATGCATATGCCTATCCCTTGAAAAAATTAATCTTTGTCATAGGTTTTTCATTTTGAATAGATTCGCAGACGAAGATCCAAAGCAACGAGTTTAGAGATAAGAAAGGTGGTAATATGACCATATCCTAACCTTTAAATGAATCTCGATTTTCACCTACATGTTGCTTCTTTCTTTGTGTTCACCATGAGTGGGTTAATAGTTTTATTGCAACCTGTGATAGTGTTGAAGTCAGATTTCATATTCTTTGAATTTTCTTCATTTATTTTATGGTATGTTCAAACTCCAGAGTTGTAAGAGGTTTAGAGTAATCGATATAATATGCAAAAGTTGAGGCAAAAAGAGGAAAATTAAGTCTGAATTTGAATTGGGGTAGAGTCCACATGAGGCCTAGCAACAAGCAAGGGGCAGTATCAAAATCAAGAAGATCCATGCAACATGATGTTCCACAATAATGTATACATTTTAAGTTCTAACAAAGGAAATTAAAGAGTGTGCAGTGGTTGTTCTTAATGACATAGCCAGTGAGTTTTGTCAGATATATGTAGCAGTAGTGGACATCTTGTTGTACCCTATCAAAACTGTTGAAAAAGGTTTACAAGGAGAAGGATAAGATGGTGTTGAAGATGAGAGAAAAGGTTGGAAGAAATCAAAAGCAAAATCAAGGCTATAGAGGTCCATGTGACAAACGTTATGCAGACTCAAAGACCCTCCAAGTTAAGCAACAGATGTTGGATGGGAACTTCATTACGCTAGAAGAAATAATCCCCCAACAAAAGAGAAGCCACTCTATCAGGGAGCACCTAGCAACATCACAACTCAACTTCATAGAATCCTTAGTCGAGACAAATCCATTGATATTTCTTAAGCTTGACATGATCTCTATCTATTATAGTTATATCAATCTAGCCTATGTTTTTATAGTTACTTCAGTTTACTAGCAAAGAACATTCTATGGAGATCAAGACAGAAAACCATGTCTGTCAATATGTCTGACTGTGCATAGATCTGATTTTGATCAAACGGCATCATGATATTGATTGTAATTACAGTAAAAAATAAGGGGGAACCTTTTGATAGTGGTTTAGTAACATCACTTGGTCACCTAAGCTACCTCATTTCCGACGTGGGTGTTACCGATTGTCACAAGTCTCGAAGCCTGACATCCTTTCTTCAATGGAGGCCAAGTGGGAGGGATCGTGGATCATGGGCTCCCATGCGCATATGTGTTTAAATGCTCAAATCCTTAATAATTGTTTAAGTAATTGTTATCGCACAATTTGTAGCTTGGGCAAAGCCCAACCCAATCCACGGAAGTGTGACAACTATGGGAGTACCTAACCACTGTCACCTCAGATAGACACTCCCCTTGCTTTAGTGATGATGAAATCACCACAAAGGGGGAATCCCTGTGACCCTAGTCTGGGATTGAGATGGAAAGTGAGATGATGATCAATGAACACCCCTATAGGTCAAGATTGGAGAAGGAATAAGGCTTAAGAATGAGTCTTGTGGATGGTAAATGATTGCCAAGTATTGTATACCTACAAAACAGTGTTAGCCCTACCCAGAACAAGACAAATAATGGAAACAATAGCCTTAAACCAATGGGGATCAAGCAAGAATCCCTGCTGTCCCAAATTGCAGCAGTATGGAAATATATAGATCAGCAATAAAAGATGCTAATAGTTACAAATTTAACCATCCAAAATCTAACACAAGATATCAGAAATAAAGCTAGCAATGACTAGTCAAACTTCCAATGTTTAAAGCAAGACTTTGGTGGCTTTAAGGGTTGTTTATTAAGTGTTATCAGCAAGTTATTATGACAGCCAAGTGGTTGTAACAAACAATTGCTACAGCAGCAAAATCTAACCACAGAAATCAACAAGTAAATCATCCAAATGATAGCCAATAACTAGTAGAACAATAATCTAGGTTTACATGTAAATTTCCACAGTAGATTAGAAAGTAAAGAGTAAGGAAGTGAGTTTTACTGCAGCCCTAATGGCTGTAGCATTAAGTTTATAACAGCAAAGAGAATTATTAGGCTAGTTAAGACATCCTTAGAGCACAAGCAAGCTTATAGCATGAAGAATAAATTCCAACTTGAACAATTGCAATATCTCCAATTTCCACGTATACCACTGCAATGATTTTATATCTCCAATGCAAAAAAGACTAGTGCCTTGCCAATTGGGTTATGGAGTCTCTCGTGTCAGAGCTAGGGTTTGTTACTTCTCTAGAGGTGTAAATTTTTTTACTCCCTAGAGCAAACAAAACCTAGCAAGGTAAATCTAGGAGGGTGTAAGCCTTTTTACTCCTCCTGGCAACCTTTGCATAAAATAGAGCTTATTAAATGATAACAAGTAGACTTGATGGAGGGGGTATGCCTTTATACTCCTCCAAGGGTTTAGGCAAATTTAACTTGAAACAAGAAGAAAAACACAATTAATGCAGAAATTCCTTTTACCAATTCCAAGAAAAAACATGAAGAAACCCTTTCTTATCAAACATATTCTACCAAAATACCAAGAAAAAGCCTTCCAAGAGATAGCGCCTCACTTTCTTCACCAATAGACAAGTACTAGCATCACAAAGAAGTGTTTAAGAGAGAGATAGAGCAAAATGCCCAAGTAGGGCAAACATTTCGGCCATACACTGTAATTCTCAAGTGAGTTATGATAAAATGACAAAGAGGTGACCTCTATTTACATGAGGTCACCTAAAACCATTTTGTCCACAATTCAAAATGTCAACAACAAATTATGGAGGACAACCTCCTTTATTTGACCCTTACAACTTAAAATTAGAAATTCATAAAGTAAAATCTCCTTTTAGGGGTGACATCATGCCCTAAAGGGTGACGTAGGGCCTCTAGGAGAGACGTTAAGGCTTTGATGAAGGACGTGGGGCCTCCAAAGGCCATAAATCATGCCACTAAGTGCTCTAGCATGTGCCAAGTATCTCTCTCTCCATCAAACCAAGCTACACCACCATGAACCATGAAAACTCCATCAACACTTCAGCCCATGTGACGTCTAGGGCATCAAGTGTGACGTTTTAGACCTCTAAAGGCCAATGTTTGGGTGCAAGAGGTTGGAGTGTGATCTCCTCGTGGTCTCTAAGTGCCTCCGAAGGCAACATTCCCTCTCCCATCTGTCCAAAGAGAGGGGGTGCATCATCCAACATGTGGGCTTCATGCCCCAAATGAAGCTCCAAGAGACCTTGTGCCTTCATGAAAAGACTTCCACCTGTCAAGGCCCTGCAAAGACAAACAGATTCGCCCTCCAAGGGTCCACAAGTCACAATATCATGCCCAGTAAGCCATATCTAATAAAAGAACTACCCGAACATGTGCATCAAATCCCCCCTTTTCAAAATAAACAAATGCTCAAAGACCTTATACAACTTGCCAAATTTAAGTATGGGAGAGTTATCATGGTGACCTGTTGGGTGAACCAATTCCTCAAGTAGGGGATGTTCCCAAGGAGAATCCTCTCTAGGTCATGTAGTGAATGTGAGGTGGATGGGGTTAGACTTCTAGGTATGGGGATTCAAGACATACAAGGGCTCGTATTGTCTCATTTATGGGTGCCTTTGTTGAAGGATAGCTACATCCTTTTCCTCTTTTTGTTTTTAAAACATACTTTTCCAAGCTCTTTATTATTTATTTTGCACGTGATCCCAAGTTGAAGACAATAAGGGGCACTAAAAAGGAAATGCATAGCCCACATACGCTCTACCTTGGTTTGCATGCTTTTCCAAGTTGAAGTCAATAAGGGGCACTAAAAAGGAAATGCGTAGCCCACAAATGCTCTACCTTGGAAAGCATGAATGATCAATTAGTTATTTATTTTATGGGTCCCTCATTTTCTTTTGAAGAGGCGTTTCATTGCTCTTGGGATCCCAGGGCAAGCTTTTATTGCATGATGCTTTTGCTAGGGCTGTTAGAATATTTTGATGTGCTCATTTTACCATAGACAATATCACTATTGTCACCCAACCATAGGCACGCAGCCACCCCAAAGCACCATAACCTTTGCTAGATAGAATGATTTCGAAAGCAGCACTAGAACCAACAGATAACCAAGAGAGCGCATCTTTCTCCAAAGATAGCTCACCAGACAGAAAGTTCCAAAGCCACAGAACAAGAAAAATACTCAGTTGCAGCGGTTGCAGTTGCAGTTGCACTTACCAAGAATACCACCAAGAATGTCACCAAGAATACCACCAAGAGATACTAGAAGGTAGGGTGCGCTAGAGAGAGAGACCAAGAATCACCCCAGAGGATCCACCTTCCATCCTTGCAGCTGCAACTCCAAACTTGCGCTACACTTGAGAGAGAGAGTGAGGTGAGTGAGTACAAATTAGCTAGAGCGCCCTCTATTTATAGTGGTTCTTGTCACCTGTCTGGGTCGACTCGTCCTTTCAGAAGCTAATACTTTAATAATAATTATTTTACTGAGCCGACTTGTCTTCTAGGGTTTTTACACATCTGTTTAGGGTTTCCCTTGCTTCCGAAATATTCTATTCTAGTCAAAGGTTACACATGGAGGTTGATACCTCCTGGAGCTACCATAATATCAACATGATTGATCAATTAGTTATTTATTTGATGGGTCCCTCATCTTCTTTTGAAGAGGCATTTCATTACTCTTGAGATCCCAGGGCGAGCTTTTATTGCATGATGTTTTTGCTAGGGCACCTCCAAGCCTAGTGTCCCCTTCTTCCCATGAAATGAGGTGCATGCCTTTCTTGGGTCAATAAGCCTGAAAACCTAAAATATGGGGAAACGGAGGGGAAGAAGTAATGGAAAGTGGCAAGTATGAGCGGGAATGGTACGATAACCCTTCAAGTAGACCCCCCAGCAGCAACCCTTTCCCTAAGGATGGCCACTTACTAGGAAACCATGTCAACCACCAAGGTGAAATAAGGCAAAAGGCATAATTTCTAGGCAAACGTTTTCAAAATCAAGAAAGGACTCTTTGAAACATGTTCAAATGCTTCAAATATTAAAATGACACTTACCACGATACCGAACTTGTTACCTCATGAAGCAAGACCTGTTGTCCTCTGTGGGCCAAGCTGGGTGTGGTGGATGTTGTTGCCATCCATCGGATGGTGATGTGTGGTATGATAGGGGCCCCTACTTGCTCACCTGCCTCTCGGTACTCCATGTCTGCAACCTGAGGGCCTCGAGACATCATCTCCTTAGTTATCCCTAGAAATGGGGGATAACAATAATAAATGGGGGACGACGAAGTGGATTACGGCCCTGAATTCTTTAGCACAGATAATATTTTCGTAGCAGGTGAAGACTTCATCTGTAAACAAATATTAAATCAATCAGGTGCTATAATAGATCGACAACTGTCCGATGTGAGAAATGGTGAAAATCATAGTGAAGAATTAAGAGACTTTCGTTAACATGCAGTCCCCGATGATCAAGATTCATATCTAAAAGGCCCATCCACATCAAAGGTTTATTCTAAGACGAAGGCAGGTAATATTGTTTCTAATCCTTTGCATGCATTGTTTTCGAACTCAAACATAAAAGATATCACTGGTAGTGAAAAGCCCGGGGTCAAGAGCCCCGCTAATGTAAGTGTCAGGGGCTCTCGAAACAAAACAAAGTGTTGGAAAGTACGTTGTGAGAAACGCAACATGGTAGTTGGCTAGGATGTGGCTATTGAAGAAATCCCTTAGATGATGGGAAGAATAGCAGTTGGGAGATTTTGTGGGAAGGTGGTCACCGCAAAAGCTTTGGGTGCATGGTTTGATGAAAACTGGAAAAGCATTTTGAATTATAGACCAAAGTTCCATACCCTATCCAGGGGATGGATCAATTTCAAATTCAACACCGAAGAGGACCTCACGAGAATTTTTGAAAGGACTTGGGGTTGGGGCCTGTCTGGTATTTACATGAAGGAATGGGCCATCACTTTCGATCCGACTCGTGAATCTTTGTCCCCTTCCAAAATATGGGCTATTCTTCTTAACTTACCAATGACCTTCTGGCATGAGCCCATTATGGTTTCATTCGGAAATATGTTCAGCAAGTACATTGGCTGCGAGCCCGGGTGGAAGACTAAAACGGATCATCGTTGGGCATGGATATAAATTGAGGTCAAACTCAAAGATGGTTTAGTGGACGAAGTGGAGCTGATGTGGGGTGGATACAAATGGATGTAGAAGGTGGATTATTGGAGGGTGTTTTTCGGATGCTTTCATTGTCACGAAGTCAGCCACACCTGGCTCAATGTAGACATCAGCCTTTCTCTTTCCTGCCTTTTCAAAAATTTGGAAGCATAAGGTCTCTGCGCCAGAAGTCTATGAGGACGAAAGGTTGGATCCTCCGACAATAATCAGCACTGTCAGAGCCCTTCAGGTGAGTTACATTCGTCGAATTCTCCCTCTAAGAATTCTGATTTTTAAAAAATTCCCGTTGTCGGGCCTCAAATTTGTGTAGAGGTTCCCGGGGAAGTGAAGGCCTCCCATTCTTTTGTTCATGAAGTCAACGATGCACTACGTAAATCCCCGGGTGGTGGGTGTTTGGGGAAAGTCTCCTCTCTATCAGAGGCATTTAGTTTCGAGCAGAATCCTCACTCTCCCTCGCACTAGCCCCTTATTTTGTCCCCTTGTTCAAAGAGGGACCCTTCACCAGAGTAACTCCCTCATGTTGTATCGTCTAAAATCCCTAGTATTATTGTTTGCATTCAAAATATTGGAAAGCGACCGAGGACCTCTGTGTCGACGGTCTGGCTCTTGACAAAGTCCCAGGGGGGAATGTGGGAAAAAAGTCGTCAATTGTTCTTGCAAAAATTCAAGCAGCAAAAGAAATTAGAAGTGCAAAGTAGGAAACCATAGTTTGGGCCCTTAGAACGAAATCAACCCAGTTCAAAGGTCACAAATGATCATCCTTTCTCACAATGTAAGAGGGTTAGTGGACACCCATAAAGTCCTCGCCCTGAAACGTTTGGTTCAAGAACTCAAACCAGACATAATTATGTTGCAAGAAACTATGTACAGTAGCGATAAGGCGATTTCAAATGTGAGGGGTTTTCTAAAAGATTGGTCGTTTTGCGCGACAAACTCCTCTAGTCTATCCAAGGGTCTTCTGTCGACATGGAGCCCTCGACTCTGCACTCTTTCAAACTTCTCCATCCCGTCAGGTTTAGTTGTGGAACTGGCTAATCCGGATTATGTTCAGAACGAAATGAAAGAAGAGATATTACAATGAAATACTCATGAAAATTGCCAGAAACAGAGAGATACAGCAATACATGACTTCTATTAATGAAAGAATTGTACAAAGACTATAAAAATACAGAATGCAAGACTCGCTAGAATGGTGGCAGCTTTATCTCTGAGAAGAGAGGTGACGGCTACGCTCATTCGCAAGAAGATGATTACAATGAGGCTCTGAAGGCCTTTTTATGATAAACATGAATGCCAAAAACCTTAGACATCCAAAAACCTAACCCTAGGAGATGAAAAGCCAAAAGTCATGTGAGCCCCGTTGGGGTAAGTTAGTACATTAACTTCCCGGGGTTGTAACTTTTGCATACGATCTTTGTTTTAGGCGTGTGATAGCTTGTTAGAAAGGTATTTTCGAGATATACGCATTATGTCGTCAAACTTCAACCATGTCTATAGTTTGACTGTGGCGAGCCAAGAAAACACTGTTTAGAGCCCCAAAATAGCCCTGGAAGTACAGAAAGATGTACTGACATGAAAACTTACAAAATAAGCTAGTTGGAATAGGTGGGTGGCCTCCAACATCCACATGGATGTTGTGTAGGGCTTCAGGACAGCCCCGTAAGAGAAGAACCCACAATTACAAAGAATTGTCCCCATTACAAAGAAACGTGTTGAACTAAAAACTGTCAAGATGAGCTAATTGGAATTTGGAACAGGTGGGTGGCCACCAATATCCACCTGGATCAATCCTCCCCCCTTAGGAAGTAATGGTCTCCATTGCGTTGAGCACCTGGGAAGATAGGAAAGGGTTTTTTGAATCTGAATCTTGGTGAGTTGCGTGCCTTATTGGAGAAGTTGTGATGCTTGGTCTGTGGAACGCTGTCACGAACCTGTTGTTGGCGGGGTTGACTCAGTTCCACCAACCTGTTGTCTCTGGGCTTGACGAGGCATTGTGTAAGCACCATTGTAGGTGAAGGAACAATATCTGCTTTTTCTTCTGCAATCTGCTTCTGTTGGATAGAAGGTGTTGAGGCTGCAGTGGTTGTAGTGGTCTTTTGTGCATCCTTTGAACAAACTATGAAGAGGATGAATTTTGCAGTATGAGAGATTACCTTGCGGCACTGTTTTGGTGGAACAGTAGTCGGAACTACCTCTGGTATCCGATAGAGCTGACCTCCCAGAGTAACAATGACACTACGAGATCTAGACTCATAAACAGCATGACGTTTCCACATATATGGTTGGCCCAAAACAACATCATAGACATCAAGAGGGGTAACATCACACACTACCTCATCCTTGAAGGGTTGGATGCCATATTACAGGCGACACTGCTGGCTGACACGGAGATCACATCCCTGGTGAAGCCACCTGATGTTGTATGGTTGTGGGTGTGGTGTTGTCGACGACCCCAACTGTTTGACGACCTCAGCTGAGATGAGGTTCTTCTCGCTGTCATTATCAACAAAGAAATGCAACGGGGTCCCCTTCACCCACATCTGTGAATGGAAGAGGTGCTCCCCTTCTTCAGGATCTATTGGTTCTTATGGTTGAATTGTTGTGGTCGCAACAGTAGCAGCAGGGTCTGCGTCAATGATCTGTCTGTTTTCAATATTTTCTGGATCGGATTTTGAATCAGGGTTCGGCTCCGTGTCTTTGACCTCGACCACCAATGATTGTTTCGAGCGACATCATCGGTGTTGTGCCAGGGGATTTTGTAGAAGTCGCACCACTTCCCAGTGTCATTCTTCATCTTTCCTTTACCCTTCTTGTCCTGTGTCTTGGATTGATTGTCTAGAAGTTGTTGGTTAGGTTTGTCTTTGCCATGCTTTGGTTATTGCGGATTTGCAGACCTGAATTCCCATTTGTTCTGGTGCCTAAATTTCTGCTCGATTTTGAGAGCATATCGATAGGCAGCTCCCAATGATAAGATGCTTAGGAAATCCATTTCAGTTTGGATGTACCTATGCAGAGCCCCACGATATTTCAGAACCAGATGTCGCTCAGAGTCTTTGATACCCAACTTGGTGCACAAGGTATGGAAAGTATTTGTGAACTCCGACACTGTTTGGCTCTTCTCTTGCCGCAATGTGGTCCATCTCATGTACTGGTCTTCATAGTTATCAACGGGGTAGTATTGTTCCTTGACCGCATCCACAAAAAAATCCCAAGTGGGCTCGGCCCCATATATTCCAGATTCCTCTGTGGAACTTTGCTCCCAGTAAGTTTCCCACCAATGTTTGACATGGGGGAGAGCCTTGAGGAGTGCGAAGATGATCTTTTCCCTATCGAAAAAATTTTGAACAAAGAAATAACCTTCTAATAGATTTAACCATTTTTCTAAGGCATCTGCATCTATCTGACCTTCAAATACGGGAATATCAAAAATAACTTGTACCTTGAGGGGAGAAGATCCTCCAAAGTGGTCACTTGATGAAGATGTGCATGTTGCTATCGGTAGGTGTTGAAGTATGTGGGCAAAATTCTCCATCATTTCGTCCCTCTGTCACGCGAGAGCTTGCTCAAGCAACAAGTTAATAGAATCTTATGCTCCGCCGTTTTTCTTTTATGTCGCCATCGAGGGTTTCTTGGGCGTGCGAGAGTGATTGTCCTCGAGAAAGACAAGCTCGAGACCCAGCTGGCTATACTCAGACCTCGTCGGGGACATGCGCTAAAAAACGATCAAGAGCAGCCTGCTCTGATACCACTGATCCGGATTATGTTCGGAATGAAATGAAAGCAGAGATATTACAATGAAATACTCACGAAAATTGCCAGAAACAGAGAGATACAGCAATACATGACTTTTATTAATGAAAGAATTGTACATAGACTGTAAAAATACAGAGTGCAAGACTCCCTAGAATGGTAGCAGCTTTATCTCTGAGAAGAGATGTGACGACTACGCTCATTCGCAAGAAGATGATTACAATGAGGCTCTGAAGGCTTTTTTATGATAAACATGAATGCCAAAAACCCTAGACATCCAAAAACCTAACCCTGGGAGATGAGACGCCAAAAGTCATGTGGGCCCCGTTGGGGTAAGTTAGTACATTAACTTCCCGAGGTCGTAACTTTTGCACACGATCTCCATTTTAGGCGCGTGATAGCTTGTTGTAAAGGTATTTTCGAGATCTACGCATTATGTCGTCAAACTCTGGCTCCGTCTACAATTTCACTGTGGCAAGCCAAGAAAACATTGTTTAGAGCCCCAAAATGGCCCTGGAAGTACAGAAAGATGTACTGACATGAAAACTTACAAAATAAGCTAGTTGGAATAGGTGGGTGGCCGACAACATCCACATGAATGTTGTGTAGGGCTCCAGGACAGTACCGTAAGAGAAGAACCCACAATTACAAAGAATTGTCCCCATTACAGAGAAACATGTTGAACTAAAAACTGTCAAGATGAGCCAATTGGAATTTGGAACATGTGGGTGGCCACCAATATCCACCTGGCTCACTAGCTGACCCAGTTCTTTCTTTCTCCTTCAAACTTATTAACTTCTGCGGTCCGTAAGTCGATCAGGTCATCTTCTAGAAGGATTTGGGGGATTCTGTGATTTTAAACGGTCACAATGTCGTATTAGGGGGGACTTAAATTTCTCCCTCTCTTCTCAGGAAGTCTAGGGCCCCTCAACACGCCCAAATGTGCAAAGCAGGTTTTTCTCCCACTGGATTGTTCATCAACAGTTAGTAGACCTGGAACAAGCGAAGTTGGCTCAAACCTAGAGGAATGTCTGAAAAGGTAAAGACATAATAGCCAAAATATTAGACAAATTCCTTCTATCAGAAAAGTTGTTTGACCAACAATGGTTTTTCAAGTCAAAGATGGTGGTAGGGGGTTGCTCAGACCACATGCCGATTTTGTTGATAATGGAAAAAAAAGTTCCCCAACCTCCCTCACCATTTAAATTTAATCATGTTTGGCTAAAGAATGAGGATTATCATAAATTAGTTCAACTAAATTGGATTTCGATCAATGAGGATGATGGTCGCTCTTTTATGAATCAATTTACCTCTAATATAGCCAACATCATAAATGTCTCATCAAAATGGGCTAAGGAATTCTACAAGAAGGAGTCGAAAACATTACGAGAGGTGGAACCAGCCATTGGTGTTATGATGATAAATCGATCGGCTGATTTGTTGTCCAGTGATGAGGAATCCAGATTGGCAGATCTTATGAAGAAAAAGCAAGAGCTTTTGGCCAATGAGGAATTCAAATGGCGACTCAAAAGCAGGGTGATTTGGAAACAAGAAGGGGACAATAACACAAAAAATTTCCACAATTTCGCAAACTACCAAAAGGCAGTTAATACCATCAGCAAAATTTTTTACGAGGATGCTATAAAAAATCATCTTTCGAGGAAATTGTTGAAGCAAGGCAATCCTATTCCTCCAACATTCTAAAAGCTCCTCCAAGTTGCCCTATTAGAGAGATTTTGCATGTGATCTCACTATTTCCCCATCAACGAGGATATGAACCTATCCTTAATGGAAGAGATCTCAGAAAAAGAAATTTTAGCAACCCTAACTTCCTTCTAAAAAGGAAAGAGCTCGGGCCCAAACTGGGCTGTCAGTTGAATTTTTTCTTGGCTTTTTCAACCTTCTCAAGGTGATATTTTAAAAGTTGTCAAAGAATCTCAGAATTCCCGAAATATTTGGGATTCTTTCAATGTAATTTTCCTTGCCTTAATTCTGAAGAAGAGTGTCCTCTTTCAAGGACTATAGACATATTTCATGCTGCAATTTGATCTACAAACTCATAGAAAAAATCATAGCTTCTAGATTGAAGCCCATCTTAAGTGATATAATCTCAAAAGAACAATACGGGTTCTTGTTTAAACGCCAAATTCATGACATTGTCTCAATCACTCGAGAAACTTTTCACTCCATTAAATATGTCCTCCTTTGTCATGAAACTCGATCTCTCCAAAGCATACAACAAAGTTAATTAGACTTTCATCAAACTTTCCCTTCTCCAATTGGGAATGAATTTAAATATGGTAAATTGGATAATGAGCTAAGTTGAATCCACATCTTTCTCAGTCCTCATCAATGGGGCACATCTTTCTCAGTCCTCATCAATGGGGCCCCCTCGGCTTCTTTCCATCCTAGCAGAGGCTTGGGACAATGATGTCCCCTCTCCCCTTTTCTTTTCCTCATTGTCGCGAAGGGCTCGAGTTTGCTCATTAAACAAGCTAGGAGGACTGGGCTCCTTCAGGGGCTAAAAATTTATGACTCTGAAATAATTTCCTATTTACTATTTGTTGATGACGTTATTCTTTTTGGTGTAGGAACAGAACAGGAACTGATCCAGTTCAGAAATATTCTAGCATCATTCTATTCTACAACATGAATGGTTTTAAATCTCAACAAGTCCATTATGTTACAAAATGCATTTCAAGAAGGTTTATCGGAACGGGCAAAGGATTTCTTTCCTTTTGACGGGAAGAGCATTGAAGAAGGTCTTAAACATTTGGGTTTTGTTTTAAAACCTAGCTCCTACTCATTCAAAGATTGGATGTGGCTGATCAAAAAGATTCAAGAGAGAATTGAGGTATGGACAAACATCTGGTTGTCACGAAGGGGTCGGCTCACTCTATTGAATTATGTCCTCTCGAGCATTCATGTATACTAGGCGTCAATTGCAAAAATCCCTAAGGGGATTTTAAACAAGATAAGGAAGATATGTTTTAACTTCTTATGGGGTGGTTGAAAGGAGGCAAGTGGCATTCCCTTAGTGAAATGGACCAGATTGGCGATGCCAAAAGATCAAGGGGGATGGGAAATAAGAAATATCCATTTTTTCTACAAATCACTTGCAGCGAAAAGCTTATGGAGGCTCGCCCACAACAAGAGCCTATGGGGAAGGGTGATGGCTTCAAAATACATACCTAGGTTAACTTTTGTGGAATGGTTCAAGCATCCCCAAAAGGCGGTAACAAACAGCTCAATAGGATGGAAAGCGTTGGTGGATGCCTTCTCGTTGATAGGTAATTGGACAGTCTAGCAGATAGGCAATGGAAAAAGTGGTAGAATTGGGGCAGACACGTGGGTGGGAGTTGGAGTTGGTTTGCAACTCTCCGAAGAATTGGTTGAAGACTTGAATAATCGTGGCATCTTCTCCATCTGGGATGCCAAACAAGAGGTCGTGGATAATTTTAGGAGAAGCTCCTAGAAAACATTAGTGTTTTTGGAGCTCGAAGGCAATAAAGCCGAGTGGGAAAATTTCACGGAGCTACTATATTCAAATATGATTTCACTAAATGAAGATGAGGACGACTCTCTTGTCTGGGAAAAAAATGAAAAATCTGGCATATACTCAGCAAAGCTTGGATATTCGATCTTCGCTCAGTCGAATGGTGTACCGTGTCGTTAACAAGAAATGGTGGTGGAAATATATCTGGTCATTGCATGCACTGCAAAAAGTAAAAATAATGTGTTGGATCGCATTGGAAAATCGCCTGCTCACCTGGGAAGTTGGAATAAGACGTGGCTGGATAGGCCCTAGCAAATGTGTTTTATGTTTATATAGTGGTGAAACTGCCCAACACTTATTTCTCTTATGTCCATTTTCGCAATAGGTGAGGGAAGAAGTTACTAGAACTATAAAAATTTGTTTCTAGGAATCTGATGGTACGCTTGATGGTTGGCTTAAAGGATGGAAGGAATATGATTCCTCTAAGGATTATCAATCTCTTCCCCTCTTCATTCTATATTTCATATGGTGGGCGAGAAACATAAGAATTTTCCAGAACTTGCATACGCCTCTGGAGGTGGTGGCTGCCTTGGTTTCTAAACTTGCAATGGAATTCAAATCTGAAACAAAAGTCTCAGTTTTAAGTAATGAAATACCTCGGGGATTCTTTGATGGAGCATGCCAGGTTTTCCTCCAATATGTGGTGTCGGGGTGATTCTTTACATCACAGCCTCGAACTATTATAAAATCAAATATTCCCCCGGTCAAGGTTCTAACATGAGAGCTGAGCTTTTCTCGTTGTGGGCTTTTTTGTTTGTGGTCGACACTCTCAGATTGCAAAAGGTTCAGCTGTTGGGCGACTCTAAAACCACAGTGGATTGGATCAATGGTAAACTGCTTATTCAAGTACCAAGACTTAGACAGGTAATGAGGCAGATTGAGGAGTTTCTCTCAGTCTTAGAATGGTTTTTCATATCTCACATATACAGGGAGCTAAACACTATAGTAGATGAACTATCTAAAGATGTTCTTGATCTGGTCAAAGGCACATTTTGTATGCAAGAGTTTTTTGAAGGGCAGGTCTGCAATGAGATGTCTTTCAGACTTTAGATTTTTCAAGTTTAGTAAAGGTGAAATTTTTTGCAAAGCAACTGTTAAGCAGAATGTAATGCAATAGGAAAGTATAGACGGAAAATAAAGTAGAAAGGATAGTATCTATGTAAAGAAAGGACAGTCCCTTTTTTGGACAGCAACATGTATATTTCTCACTTTGAAATATAAAGTTTTTTCTTTCTCGGAAAAGAAAACACATCACTTGGTCACCTAGTTGGGAGCTATATCATCACTTTGCTTCACCTCCCTGGCAGACCAATATTGCACTTTCTCTGTATTTATAATATAAATCTTTTTTTCTTTAAAATAAAAACAAACAAGAGATATCATACTTTAAAAGACATAAATTGACAAATTGAATTATACATAGGTTGACAGGATCCATTAAATCAGTATGTAGAAATTTAAGCATAAATACATTTTAAACCGAATTTCTTAACCTTTCCTTCATACAGACCTCAATCACAGTGATCTCAAACAAGAACATTGTGAACGCCTCCACGTTATAAGCATTGGATGTAAGCCCCACCTAATCAACATTTAGTCAATTGAAAATTGTACAAGTAATATAGGATCTATAAAAAGTTGTCTTCATTAGTTCATTCCAGACGGCATCCCACTGTCACTCAATCCACCATACAGCACTATTTGTTGCTTAGTCATTATATTACAATTCTTAGAAAAACAAGGGACTACTTTGATAAGCTTAATAACTAAAGGCTACTAAAAGTATGTTCTGGGATAATTTGAAATCACCACACAATCAAAGTTATGTTTGTTTATATGAATAATGGCAATATAATGGGCATTAAAAACACAAATTTATTAAGGCAGTTGGAAGTTGTTTACCTACTTTCATTTATCAGGATGGATGTTGTTAAGGTTTCATGAACATATGACTCTCTTCAGACCCGAGCCACCATATCTCTAGCATGTCTTTCGTGTTCAATTTTAAAGTTTTCTGCACTTATCCCAAGAGTTTTGATGGCCTTTCTGTTATGTTCCTCTGTTTTTGCAGGCTGTAGCAATGCTTGCAGGCCAAGATGATAGCTCACATAGACTTTTACCAAGAGGTTACCCTTTTTGAATCCTAGAGACAGGGATGCAATTATTTAAGGGGGGTCTCTGGATGTTGGGCAGAGAAGGCTTATTTATGAAGCATTGGATGGTCGGAATTGACCACTTCAACGCTCCTGGGTTCTGATGTGGGTAGGACTTCTGACCTTAACTATAGAGTTTTGATGTGCTTCAGTCTTCTAACAGATCAGGAATGCTTTAGATTCCTTCTTAATTCCCTAAAAAGTTGTTGCAGAACACGCCAACTTAACCTGTACAAAGCTTTGTGTAAATATCGATCTGAGCAAACCATCGCCAGCCTCAATCAAATTTCAGATTTTGGATTACAACTAGGAGCAACTTTTAGACTATGAGAACATTCTATTCAAGTGCAGGAACTGCTTCAAGCACAGTCACCTTGCCTGCTTGTGCCCAAAACTTCAAAAGCCAGCTGGGGATGTAGCTCAAAATCCTCCAGAAGAATCAAATCCTAAAGCCTCAATTCCTCTTCAACTTGCAAGAGAGTTTGAATGGAAAACTGTGCTTTAGAACATGCAGGGGCAGAGAGTATTGCAATTGCTCAAACTCCAAAAGTGGATAAAATTGAGGAAACTTTAGATATAGCTCCAACAACCCACATTGGAAGAGGATGATAATGATACGCTAGGTAAGAATAAAGAAGACAAATGAGGGTTAGTCATGTCTCATGAGACCCGTTTGGCTCTCAAATCCATGGAGTACAAAGCCCCCAAGCCAGTTGCCAAGGAAAAAGGCAAACAGAAAAGAGTTGTCTCCTCATAAATGTGGGGGTAGTTCCTAATAGACTTTGAGCGTCAAACCTTGAAAGGGTGAAAAATTTGGAACTCTAAACTCTGATTCTTTGCCTTTATCTCCAAATGTTTTCCCTCCCTGTAATGTAGATCACACAGGTTGACAGGCTCTAAATTGTGTCCACTCAAAAGAGTTTTTCTTGCATTATATTTTTTCTGGAGTTTATAAAAAAAAAATTCAGTGACATTTCAAAAGTGGCATAGAGTCGCAAACGATACTAATAATGAATCTTCACAAACTATAATATAATAAATTCTTACTATAGAGGCTTTTCAAAGGAGTCATCTGGAGGTAACCACATTCAAGCACCCAAAGGCAAGAGAAAAACTGAATCCAAGAAACAAATTATAGCTTGCAATATCATCTCGTCTCTTAGCTCACATTCGGATGGTCTCCTCTAAAAAAAGAATATTTGCAAATATTATATATCCTTATCCTTGCAAGAGTTAACTACAAAAAGAGGTCTGCCTAGCAAGCTCTCATCCAAATTTGCCAGAAGCATAAATACAACAATGCAGTGCCAATGACGATCTAATCCAAGTACCACAAATTATCTGAAGTTTATTATTCGTGGATTTATCAAATTTGGATTTTCAAAAGGTTGTTAAAATAAAAGATGTAAAGTAATTTAAGCAATGCATGTGCCATAATAATAACTTTAAAAATTGCAAAAGCATAGATTCATAGATTAAACTCAATCTAATAGCCTTTATAGAAGCATCTCCTACGGCAATTTTAGATTTTCGAGCTATATATTTTTTTTCTTATTTTGTATTTTTTTAAGATTTTAGATCAACATCCATTATGCATTGCACATAGGTGGTAGGATTTATCCTACATCTAGGTCCCTAAAAATATCCATTGAAGATATTGATCCCACCCTACAAATATCCATTGAAGATATTGATCCCATGATGATTCTAGAAAGATACAAGGACCATAGTTATGGATACTGGTTTCGGACCAGATTTAGAAAGATTCAGAAATGCTAATATCTATCTACTTCAGATTGTGCATCTATATACTAACCATTTACCAGGTCCATCAAAGATGAGCCTAATCCATTCATGGGAAAATTGTAGAGCTTGCCTTCAAATGATTTGTATATCTCCCTCCAAAACTTTTTGACTTCAAAATGGCCTATTGTAGTGAACATGTTCTCTACGTCTTTGATGGCTTTCTTGAATGGTGAACATCCAAGCTATATGCATCTTCATACACTCACAAACATTGAAGTTTCGTATCAAACAACTTGAGCCATACACAATTGTCATCTATGATTCTCTGAGCATAAAGCTTGGGGAGCAATTAATCTATTTATGTCCAATTTACCACGAAACTAGAGGTTGATAATATTCAGAAAAGGAACCTCTCTCGACCTTTGTTTTAAATGTACACTAGTAATGTGTATTGTTATTCCTTAGGGAACTTTCCTCATAGGGTACTCTTCCTCCTTTAAGAGAGGGAGGGAACTCGATGCATAGACGAGTCTCAACTTATTACATTCTCTAGGCATCAACAATAAGGAATAAAGGTGCTTTAATCACAACTAGTTCATATCACACATTACCCCGAGATATGTACCTAGCAAAGGCTAAACGTACATCTACCTGGGCAAGTCGTACCAGGAAATAATAGTCTTATCACAAGCTTCTTCACAGCAAGGGCTTTAACCACAATTACATCCATTTTCAATAATATAAGTATCAATTTTTCCAAATTTAATAAAAATCGGAAACTTATAAAAACGAATTTGGTCGGAAAAAATTGTTGAGAAACCTACCATCTTGGGTAATTAATGGGTAATCAAGGGCGCTGAGGGTGATGAGCCAGTCCCAATTTGTACCGACCCTAAGCAAAATGGCAGCAGCATGAAGCGTAGATGCAATTGCAGTAGAACCCATGTAAGTAACAGCATCCGCCTTGCCCATCACGTTTACATTGTCCATGACCCTAAAAACCCTATCAGACTTAGCATATAGAGCCAATTTGACCCTCTCTCCGTCTGGAGCCTGGCGGTCCAGGTGCAAAAGATACTGGTTCCTCGGATGGTAAACGGCATTCAGCAACCTTTTCATCCGCTCTCCGTCCCCGCGGGTACCGCTTATCAGGTACGCCAGCACAGGAGGCCTGCCGGGGCCTTTCAAAACCACCGTGGATCTGGATCCGAACTCGGGACTCCCCAACGAGAAAATCCTGTAGAATGCCTCCGAATGTCCGCTGAATCTCGACGTACCGGCCAGGAGTAGAATCAACATGACGAGGATGCTCGCGAGAAGAGGAAACAACCATTTTCTTTCTGCAGTGGCGATTCCTGTCGAAACCTGCTGCATTTTTCTCATGGCGTCCGATGAATCCTCGATTGACGTCGGAATAACTCAAATGGGCACCGAAATTCAAGATTCCAGGCTCTCAAAAAACCCTTTAGAAGCCAGGGAACTGTGCTGAGATGTCTGAGAGTCTTTTAGATATGCTACGGCAGCCATTGCAGAGATGGCAGATAGCCTTTAATGGCGGATTCTAAGGGACTTTCAAAAGGGATTTGGGATTGGATGGGAGGGTAGAATTTCTCAACACGACACGATTAAATAGTTCCGTACTGGCGTACGTACTCCTCAGGTAGCGCAGTATGTCAAACTGAATACCTGTAAAGAAATCAGACATGACGTATTGAATGTATAACAATTTTTAAAAATTTTGACTTGTCACTGTCAAAGCTTCAAACATAAACCTGCGTTTAATGCGGATTTGGATGTCTGTATCATTGTTAATTACTTTTTAATTTTATTCTTTATTTTAAAAAATATAAATGTGATTTATTCTTTATTTTAAAAAATATAAATGTGATTGAGAAAAAAAATTAAAAATTTTACTATTAATCAAATGTAGTTATCTAGTTTCATATATATAATTAAAACTAAATACTATTTAAAAAATAAATGATCTCATTTGAAATACTTTAAGCCATGATCATAAAAAGATCGCGTTCTTGTGTATATTATGTAGGGTGAAAGTATTTGTGATCTAAGTAAGACCTAAACTACTATTGATTGGCTAATAGTTAATAATCCACAACCAGGTATCTAGCAGGAGTGAGGTCTTGCCCTTTTATGACAATCAATAAATTAAATTATGGTTTTTTTCGAGTAATGATGATGAGTCAATTCACATTTAAGAATAGCACTCAATAATCTTTTTACAATTTGTTGTCAATGAAACTAATTATATTTATTTGATCATATTAAAAATAATTATCAAAAAATTTCATTAAAAGTGATCATCAAAAAATTTCATTAAAAATGATAATTTTATTGTCAATGAAACTAATTATTATATTTATTTGATCATATTAGAAATAATTATCAAAAAAATTCATTAGAAATAATCATCAAAAAATTTTATTAGAAATGATAATTTAATGATAAATAACCGTGTACATATAAAATAAAAAGGTATTAGTCATTTAGATCGATTGGATCTTGGAATCCTTATACTAAAGTCAAAATATCACTCAATCATTCATTTTACTTATATGTAAAAATAATATGTCGCATTTAAATTTAACAAAAAAAATTGATGCAATAAAGAAATAAGGGTTGTATGGTAGCTTAGTCCCTGCCAAGTATATTTGGAAATGGAGATGATAGCTGACACCCTATAATTATTGATGATGATGATTAATGTGAAATATGAACAATATGTTAACTAGGGGCTAGTTTCATAGTCTTAAAAGAAATCAATTTGTAAAGATTTTAAATGAAAAAAATTAACAGTGATAACTATATCGTCAGAAAGTCCCCGGATGGGGTGATAGTGCAGCCTAGGTGTCATATGGAAAGGACCAGAGACAACCAATGTGGCATCAACCACGTGACAGGCGTGTGTCCCTCCCTACCTCCCACACCATGAATTTAACGCAACTCCATTGTTACCAGAGCGTCATTACTCCTAGTGCGCTCTGCTCTAGCCTCCCGTCCCCTCGATGGATCAATTCGTTGGATCAGCCTTTACTCTACTCGTGTGTGTCCTCTTCCACCAACGGCCTTTGCATCATGAATCTCACCAGCCTCGCTTTCAGCTCTATTCGATTCTGGCTGAGTCCTCCAGCAGTTTGCGCCCTCCCCTGCTGCTCCTTGGCTTTCTTAGCCTTCTTCATGTGCCTGCTTGCCATCGCTACGCTTCATTCATGCCGAGACAGCAAGGGAAGTCCAAACGCAGCTCGACCTGGCAACCAAATCGACCATGCTTGGCAATTCGACCCTCGCCAGCCCCTGCACCCTCTCACAGTTCATCACCCTCCTCGCCAACCTCCTCGAAACAGTCTGCCCATATCCTCAGCGGTCTTTCGCCCCTCTCCTCGCCCTATGCATGCAGGATCGAATGGTTCGACCTCCTGGGAAATTCTTTGGGCTTCAACCCCGGGCCAATTTCGGACTTGGCCTCCTCTTCGCAACCAGCTTCATTCGTTCCTCCCAATTCTCCTGTGAATTCGGCACCTGTGCCTTCGCCAGTCCATTCGTCTCCGATACAAGCTCCGAGTGAAGGTTTCTTTGACAACCATGGACATCAACAAGAGCAACCTCACTCCTACTCAGACTGTGCCACCTGCACAAAGGTACAAGAAGGCCTTGCAATTCTGCAAGGCCTGGTGTTCGAAGTACATAAGGAAGTGGATGACCTGCGTTTTCGGTTGGAGGTCTTGGACAGGGAGGGGACACAAATCCTGCAAATTCTATCAGCCTTGCATGGATCGTGCCACCCCTCAGATGTGGCACCAAGTGCACCAGGGAACGAAGAGCCGATACTGGTACCAGGTCAGCGCAAGTCTTCGGAGGAGGAAGCAGAACCAGACACGACTCCAACGCTCAAGGCCACCTCCTTGGACGTGGTGCCACGCTACAAGCCCACAACTTGAACTGCGCATGTGTCTCTTTGCATGGTTTGTTGGATGTTTAGATTACATTTTGTCACTTGTTGCTTTTAGTTATATTATGTCTGGTTTTTCTTATGTCAGTCTTAGCAGGAATAGTAAATCGGTTTCCCCCATGGGGCGATTTTACTTCAAGTGTTAGACGTTGTCTTATGACTGGTCTTTTGATACATTGGTTACAGACCTGGGAGGTTGGTTGAATTGGTTTCCCCACGGGGCAATTTAGTTATTACAGTCTGGGTTAAACTGTTGATGCTGTAATTTTTTATTTTGAAAGGATCTTTATAGAATCTTACTTACAAACAACAAAAAACTATATCGTCAGAAAGATTGGAATTCAAAGAATTCTACCTATACTCACAAGGAATGGAGGAAGACGTGTTGCTCCATGACACTTAGTTTATAGATTTGTCATATGACGTATTGGTCAGGATCTTTGACCACATTTTTACTTTAATGTGGATCTTGTATAGTTTTGGGATTAACCTAAATTTTTTTCTAATTAAGTTAAGCTAGCCAAATGCAATTTGCATTTAAAAAATATTCAATTTTTCTTTTTAAAAATAAACATTTCAAATTTAATAATATATATTTGTATATAATATTTATTATATTACATAATAAATATAATCTAAATAATATATTAGATAATAAATATAATAATGCATAATAATAAATACATAGTACAACTTTTTATATTTAGATGTGGTGATTGGTGAAATTCATTGATTATGTAATTAATTCTACATATTGAAAGACGTCAAGGGAGCAATAACACTTCAATTCTATCAACCAAACCAATTAGAAATGAGAAACACAAATCTTTCCAAAAATATATATTTGTTTTCATATGTTAAACATTACATTGGATACAAAAATTTATGGTAAAAAACAAATTAATGTCACATCAAAAACAAACTCGTTGCTAAATTTTTTTCTAATTAAGTTAAGCTAGCCAAATGCAATTTGCATTTAAAAAATATTCAATTTTTCTTTTTAAAAATAAACATTTCAAATTTAATAATATATATTTGTATATAATATTTATTATATTACATAATAAATATAATCTAAATAATATATTAGATAATAAATATAAT
>JASDQU010102186.1:23632-46713 GCA_032191745.1 Picea mariana | reverse complement strand
ATACAAAAATTTATGGTAAAAAACAAATTAATGTCACATCAAAAACAAACTCATTGCTATAGTCCCTTGGCAAGGACTAATAAAGGATAAGCGAAGATACTATAAAGAGGTCATATAAAGAATAAGCCAAAAAAATCAACATTGTTAAATAAGAATGACTTTTTGTAATTTTTATAAGGAAAAGGAATTTAAAATCTTTATAATACTAAAAAAATAGAGTATAAAAACCATTTTTTTCTTAAAATATCTTACATATATCCACATTAAATTTCAATTTCAAAATATTTGTAATATCATTAACTACTCATCAAAATTAAAAAAAAATTAGAAAAACTTTTCTTCATATTTTTTAATATAAAAATACAATACTAAAACAAAACAATTAATTATTTATTATTTTCTTAAAATTCAATAAATCAAAATTAATTTCAATAAACTATCATCATAGTAATATCAAACTTTTTCTTAGCCATTGGAGTATAGAACACTCAATAATGGAGTATTTCCTCCTAAAAAATCACAAGTTCAAAAGAAGGTCTCGACTTGTTGTTGAGCGTTGTCGTAATTTTCTTGCATTTTTGACCGTTTCTATCTTTTTCTGTTATGGTGCGCTGACTTCTGACCAAAGCTCTTCACTGTTTCGCTATTGCAATCGCCCTGTAAAAGATTTTATACACTATATAAAATCGAGTTAATTTTTTCATGGAAAAAGTTCAAAAGAAAGATAGGATAGAGTATGTATACACAAACAAAGAAATCTCATACACTAATTTGGTATCTGATTTAAGAATGATCAAAATAAATTATTATTATTATAAAAATTATCACATTTATGTTAAATAATTATAATACTTTTTTCATCAACATATAATATTTTTAATATATTATCTTTTTGAAAAATAAACATATATTTAAATTTAAATTTTAAAAAGTTTCAACCTTAAGGCTTTGGAGAAAGATCAAATAAACAACTAAACTCAAATATACCATATCTAACAATATATTTATATTAATGTTAAAATATGTACCTTTTACACACTGATTGTCAAAATCCATTACACAAATTAAATATACATGAATTATTTAAAAAATGAAAGGTAAATTTTTCAAGACGTATTATTAAAAATATTTTAACAATTCATTTTTATATTAAAATGTAAGCTTGTGAGACATTTAACAATACATCTTTAACATAAGATGAGTAGAGCACTCACATCACACCTCACTCCTAGTTAATTTTCTATAGAGGTGCACCTACTTTTGATTGTGGAGAATGAAAATATCATTTTATAATATATTTTGAAATTAAATTTGGTATTGAAGGTTAAGTGCAATCCACGTGGCATTAAGAGAGGAGTTAGATTTCCTTTGTAGTTGAGAAATTAAATGTTTTTTTAATGCTTAAAGGGACGTTGGTAGATGTGGCATCTCGAAAGATATTTATATAAAGCTAAAGGCATTCGCTTAGCTAAGTAATGTTAATATTCAATAAATGGAGGATTCCAATACACCTAACAACCAAAAGAGTTACACCTCACATCTTTGTTAGGTTTATGTCAATTTCCACATCTCTCCTTCCTTCTTATTGCTACTTCTTGATTAGAATCTATGAATGTGAAATTGTGTTTAAGTTAAGATTTTATGATGATGATCATAATGGTTATTAATGTTTACGGAAAATAGTATTGATATATTGGACTTTAAAAGAAGGTAAGGAATTATTCTTTCAGGTGTAGGATAGTCGGTGATAGAGTGTATTGTTAAGGTATTTCATTATGTGAAGTTATCGGTTCAAAACCTTGGCTTACCGTGTGTGTCATGTATGGGGTATCGTGGGCACACCTGGAGGTTATAGTGGTAGTAGTCAGATAACACGACCCCATGTCACGCGAGTATGTGCCCGACTAGTTGTTGATTCCGCAAGTCACAAAAAAAGGTAAGGAATTACTTGATTTGCTTCAAAATTTTATTTTTGTGTTTGGAAAGTTTTAAGAGAAGCATTCCTAAATCACCATAGTTTTGATAAGTTAAGAGGTTAGAAAGGTTGGTATAGTAACAAATATTTTGAAATCGAAATTTAATGTGGGTGTGTTTTAGAAATTGTCCAATGCCCTTTTTCACTATGGAGCTTGTGTGGTTTGTTATGATTTTAGCAATGTTCATTTTCTTTTTTACTCTAGTTAAAATAGATAAATACTTTTGATATAATATATGACATGTTCTCATTAAATAATAAGGTTTTTTTAGTGTGGTATCTTAAACCTCATTTTAATTAGGAAAAAAATAGGGTTTAATTTTCTCCAATTCATTAACTTTCTTTTTTTTCTAAATATGATTAGTCAATTTCCATTTTTTTAAAAACAATTCTCTCAAATTCTATAAGATAAAAGTTATTTATTTAAAAAAAACGTCAAAATTTAAACCATATAAAGTTCTTAGAGATTGAAATGTTTTTTATAAAAATATCACCAAACATTTTATAATTGATATTTTAAGAATTAGTAAGCTTTGTCAAAATTTCTACATTTATAAGATAAGGATAGATCCTCAAAATTTTCACTTACCTCAATTGCATAGCAATTTACCATTTTATGGTCATATAGAGAACATTAACATAGACAATATGTATTTAATAGCATGTCATATTATATGCATGGGTTAATGATTTACTCATATATTCATTCTTAAAGTGTATAGTTTACAATTTGGGGTTTTTTTTTTTTTACTAGGTCTTTGGCCATCTTTTTTTCCAATAGAAAATTAGCTCAATTATATTAGAAAATATAATTTTTACATCCGCTAGACCATATCTGACGTCAAGCTCAGGGCATATAACTGTCCACTAACAGTAATATCCATAAAAACATAACAAATTACATCTAGGAAGAGCTCCATACAGAATTAAAACTCTTCATTTTAAGCGAAAACTTGGTACCTATATACCAAAAGGCCACCACAGTCTAGTAAAAAGAGAGATAATACAAAAAAACTGGCATCATTCAAACTGTGATAACTTTCCAAAAAAAAGGAGGAATGGTAAATAACAATCTAATATATGTTAATATGGCATCTTTCACCCTCCAATCCATTTGACCATTTATGGAGAGTGATAAATCCTTCAGGTTCCTGTAATTCTTTCTTTGAGAGCTCATCCGCCTCCTTATTGAATTCACGATAAATGTGTACAAAGCTAGTGGCCAAAAACTTGCTTCTTAAAGTCTTGATTCTTTGCTTCCATCCTTCAATAGAACTAGCTCGCAGATCACTCTTTTTATTTAGCCAGTCTAGGATTACTTTTGAGTCTCCCAGAATCTGAAGCTTGTGAATAGACAGATAATTAGCTATATAAAGTGTTGCCCAAACACCCATTAGCTCTGCCTTCGTATTGGTTCCTTCTCCGCAATTCAAGTACCATTTATAAACTGTTGTGGCTGGAGTTTTTATAATACCCCCCACCCCACTACATTTCCCATTTGCAAGGGTTGCTCCATCAAAACAAGCCACAGTGGAATCATGTGGATGAGCTATCAAACAGGAACGTATAGAAGGAAGAATATTTGTGACCACGGGTTTTTTTAGAGAACCAAGAGTCTTTATAACAATCGCATGAATGGATGGCTCCTTCCCTTCAAAGATTGCAGAATTCCTTTCTAACCAAATAAACCAGCAAATAAGAGCAGCTAAATAGGATGGAACGGTCTTATCCGTTGTCCAATTTGTAAGACAAGCAGCTAAATCATTCCCTTTCCATTCTTGTTTGAACTTTTTGATAGATTTAATTTTCTTCCATATAAGCTTAGTAAAGGGGCAGTGTATGAACAGGTGAGCAATATCTTCAATATCCCCTTTGCATAACTGACAACGACCTAGGCCCATCCATCCTCTAAGTTGCAAATTATTCCAAGTTAGAATTTTATTCTCCACTGCCAACCACAAAAAGAGCTTGATTTTCTATTGAATGTCCCACTTCCATAAGCTTTTTCTCCAGCCTGAAAAAATCGGCAAGTTTTGTGTAGATAATAAATCCATGTAAACATTTTTGTCGTGAGGGATCCTGAAGAGTCACCCCCAATCCACAACAAAGCATCTTCCTTTCTATATATTGAAACTCCTTAGGCTTGTAGTGCTCGTCGAAAGTGCTCCCACTCCGCTGCCAGATCACCAGAGATATCCAGGTTCGAACTATTGATCCAAGAAGATAATAAAGAGTCATCGTCATGTTGTCTCCAAGCTTGAGCTAATACTGTAATTTGTTTCTGTCTAAGAGTGTCAATAAGTGAATGAGATAGGAAGGATGAGTTTCCCATCCCTAGAATTCTATCTCTACCAAAAACCACATGATGACACATACCATGATTCCATCTCAACCAATTTGTAATCAAATGTACAGACTTTAAAAGACTGTTCCATATTTTTGATGTTGAATGTTGATGGAATGTAGTTGACCTGAACCAATTTTTGACTGTAATGAAAGGGAGATACTTATCCTTAATAACTTTTTTCCATATTCCTTCCTTCGTTAAAACTCGCCAAAGAGTCATCGCGGCCAGAGCTTTACTAAAAGAAAAGATATTAAGAAATCCCAAACCACCATTACGTTTTGGTTGAGCTAGAGTCTCCCAACGACAGAGATAGTAATGATGAGATTCACTAATCCCGTTCCAGAGAAAATTAAAAAGTATTTTCCTTAATTTGTTTAGAATGGAGAATGGAATTAAAGCAAGAGATAACCAATATACAGGTTGGCTTTCCAGAACAAACTTGCAAAGAATGTACCTACCACCCAAGGATAGCCACATGTAGCTCCAGTGACCAATCTTCTTTTCCACCTTTGCCAAAAGCCAAATCTAGCCTTTTGTTTTTTGTAATCCCACCTTTAAGAAATATCCAAGATATTTGAAGCCCAAAGAGAGATCCATGAAAGTATATGGAAGAATAAGCTTGAAAGGAGAAAGTTATGTCTCTGATAGTCCTGTATAATGCACGATCGACTTTGATGAATTTACCTTTAAATCTGAAGCCAAACAAAACTTTTTTATCAGGCTCTCGATCTCCATCCACTCTTGCACAGAAGCATTTGTCAGAAGTAAAATATCATCAACAAAAAAAAGGTGAAGTATTTTCGTAAGTCTGGAAACTTTGATGGCTGTTAATTTTCCTTCACGTTGACTTGTTTTTAATAAAAGGCTCAGACTCTCCATCACGAGAATAAACAACAAAGGTGACATAGGGCACCCCTGTCAAAGTCCTCTACCACTTCTGAAGAAATTTGTGGCCTCCCCATTAATTAAGACAACAAAAGACACAGAATCCACACAAGCCATAATCCAATTTGTCAATTGTGTTTCAAACCCCACTTGGATTAAAATCAACCTTAGTAAATCCCAGTTAATGCAGTCATAAGCTTTCTGAAGGTCTAGCTTCATAATAAGGGCTTTTAAATTTTTATTTTTGATGTTATGGATGCATTCATGAGCTATTCCAATTGCATCATGGATCTGGCGACCTTCCAGGAAACCCAATTGCTATGCCGAAAGAGCCTTTGATAAAATCGGTTTAATCCGGACAACAATAACTTTGGAAATGACTTTATAAACCGTATTACACAAAGAAATAGGTTTGTAATCCCCAAAGATTAATGGTTTATTGACTTTAGGGATCAGAGATAAAAAGGTAGAGTTTAAGCTTCCTGCAATGTGTCCATTTGGCCGAGCATCCTCCACCATCGCCAGTAGGTCCTCACTCACTAAATAAAAGAAGTGAATGAAAAATTCCACTGTCCATCCATCAGGCCCTGGACTTTTGTCTTTTTTAAACAGGGTTAAAACCAATTTTAATTCCTTCAATGAAACTGGTTTATAGAGATCACTCGCTTCCTCCTCATTTATCAATCTTGTAAAAAGGCCTACCACCCCAACCTGTTCAGTTGGGTGAGAATTATCCAAGGGTTTAAAGAAATTCTTGAAATAATTCTCAGCCTCCACATTTATCGCCTCCTGACCTTTATGAATTGTCCCATTGACATCACAAATCTCCCATATATGTTTACTATTTCTCATGTGATGGCAAACTGATGAAAGAACTTAGTATTTTGATCTCCACTCTGAACCCAAATAGCCCGAATCCCAAGTCGCCACAAATCCTCTTGTGCTTTTAGAAGCTTATTCCTCTCAAATTCCAACTTAATGAGATTAGACTCCACCTCCAGAAGAATAGAACCATCCAATAACAACTGCAAATGTTGTTTAATATTTCCTTCCAAGTTCTCCAGCAATTTTAATTTCCGGTTCTTAGACGCTTTTGCCCAACATTTAGTACAAGTTTTTAGGTCCTTCAACTTCCATATTAAACGACGCTGATGATCTCCTTCCGATAAATATTTCTGATCACTTCATATTTTATGAACCAAACTGTTGTAAACTTTGTCTAAAATCCATTGAGCATTAAATTTGAAGGGATGTGCTTTGAAAAGGGGAGTGTTCTCCAGCTTCAAAAGTACAAGTGCGTGATCTGAGATGAAGGGACATTCCACCCAGGATTTGTACAGACCAACACTCAAAAGAAGATCCTCTGAAGCAAAAAACCTATCCAGTCGCTTGGCAATAGAATCTGTACCTGAGCGCCCGTTACGCCAAGTTGGGACTATCTTATCTGCTTGTACATATATAAGTTTATGGGCTTGAAAGAGAGCTCTGAAGAAATTGGCTAGAGGACCCGAGTTTGTTGTCCCACCCCACACCTCTCTAGTAGAAACAGTTAAATTCAGATCCCCCGCAGCCACAAGACTTTTCATAGAAAGAAAACCATTGTTCGCTAGAAAATTCCATAAAGGTTTACACTCCATGCACGGAACATAAACATTAAGAAGATTGATCTTCCTCTTTGTTGCAATACTCAAACCTGTTAACAAAATCCCGCCACAAGTAAGGTAAGGAACCAGATTAAAAAGATAAGGATCCCACGAAACCAACAGACCACTCGAAGTACCAACAGAACTCACAACACAAGACACCCAGGAAGGACGAAACTTATTCATAAAGGACCAAGCTTTTTGTTCATGAACCARAGTTTCCTGTAGGAAAACAATGTTCGGATGGGTAGTTTCCAAAACACGACGGAACAAGGCAGATTTTAGGGTGCCTCCAACCCCTCTGAGATTAAGCAAGAGTAAAATCATTACTTAGCCCTTGCTAGGGCCTTCACTACTTTAAGTGCCCCATTGTCGGAAGAAGAAGGATCTGTAAGTAAGGATGAGTTAGTCATCGCCTGTAATTTATTTCTTGTACTTCTTGTTTTAACTGGGGAATATTCTATTCCTAGTCCTCGTGACCAAGAATAGTCCTTCGTTGTCACAGCCGGACTAAAAGTCGTGGTACTAATCTCTCCAGTGATAGTAGAAGGGTAAAAGGTGGCATTCCCAAAATACGTAGGTAACTGTGCCGAGGGATTATTATCACATAAATAAGGAATCAGAGAGTCTAGTACCACACTCAACAAGGTATCATCCTCCTCAGACTCACGACAACCAGGGATAGGTAACGACTCAACTGGAGTGGGAGAAGCCACTTGTGAGAAATCCACAGAGGAGGAGAGAGGAGGTTGAACAGAGGTTGAACAGGGTCATCAAGACTCGAAGGCCTAGGTGATAGCGATTCCAATACAGGTAAGAAACCAGAGCAACCAGGGGGCGAGATACTTGTTTCACTCTTTCCCCCCGAAGAAGGAATGGCAATGTTAAGTAAAGAAGTGGATCCCAAAGGGTCAATAATTGGTACCTTCTTAACAACCCCCGAGGGCACCTCCACAGAGGAGAAAATATTTTTCAACAACAGAGAGGCATTCATTTCTTCCTTCTCCCATAAAGATAAAGAATCATATAGAGTCGGGCAATAAAAGTTTAACTTACCAGAGATCGAATCATCCTGTTCCGACGAGAGTAGTGACTATGTAGTAGGACATCGATTACCAACCCAAGTTGAGTCAGCTTCAAAGGCTAAATCACCATTATCTATGTGAAGTGTCGTGTCTTCGGAGACCTCCTCTATACCCCTACCTGAACAATCTCTTCTCAAATATCCAGTATTATGACAGTTGCTACAGCGAAAAGGGATGCCGAGGTAGTCCAACTTCTGGACAATCCTTCGGCCCCTCCACTCAATTTCTATGAGTTCCGATAGTCCCCCATGGATGTCCATCTCCACCAAGATTTTACACATTTTTTTGTTAGGTGCCGAGAGAATAGACTCACCTAAAGAAATAAAGGAACCTAAAGAGTTTCCTATCACTTCCAGTGCTCCCGCATTCCATAACCGAAGGGGTAAGCCAGGGAGAAGGACCCACAGGTGACGATATTGGAAGTATTCTGTCTCCGGATTGAAAGCCACTTGCCAATGTTTAATCATTAAAATACAACCACCAATCACCCACCTATGTGCTAGGAGCTGGGCCGAGTCTTCCAGCGTGTTACAGATGAACCCGACCCATCCTTTTGTCAAAAAGACTATTTCAGGCATATAACCTAACCTTGGCTTCCAAGTGTGTTCCACCCAATCTGACAAAGAGACCTTACACAAGTACCTGTAAGAGAGTCTCCCGACTATACCACAGAGAGCCAACCTGCAAGTCTTTGCGAGACCAACATCTGACCCCAAAACCATTTTATGGACCGTTTATTTAGCCTTCCACTGCCTTCGACTGAAACCTAAATTTCCAACACCCTTTCCAGCTTCCCTCGGCAAGCTAGAGTGAAACGACACCTTACACACCTCTTCTTGAGATTGAGTCGAACATCATTTCTTTGCAGACTGAGAAACCCTCGAAGTACTCAGCAAGAAAGCTGCAAAGGACGGAGCTAACCCTGAGCTAAGGAATGAGTGGGTGTTTGGAGGGAGAGGTTGTTTTACTGACGGAGGAGTTAAGATGTCAATACCAACCACCGCAGAGTCTGCCTTCTCGAAAAGGCCTTCTACCTGCCATAACTCTTCGTCAACAACATTCATCAATGTGCTAACATTTTCCTCCACACTTGTCTGTATAATAGAGGCCATGGCTAGCCACCTGGGCTCAACTGAGCCCTTCCCCCAAAAAAATTTAATACAACATACAGTTCCCCATAAAAACTTTAATGGAGGTAATGAAAGAGTAGTAAATAAAATGATGCCAACCAACCACCTGGAACCCACAACACTCGCTCCCCCTAAGATAATCACTGACTACCAGCTACCCTAAATAGTAAATCGAACCAAAACTCAGCTAAACTAGACTAATAGTTAGAGAAAATACAAGTGCTACAAAATCAACTTTGAAAGCTCCATTTTCAACAGAAATGGTTCGATTCTCTTATAACCTAAAACCCTGGTGTGGAAGTTACAAATCAACTAAAACTGGTTCAACTCTCTGACACGTCTTCATTCCACCATTATATTTAAACTCCAGGTACAGAACCATTGTTATGCTAAGTTAATAGTCATCTAAAAATTGGTTCATCTCTCCTTCCTCTCCCCCTCGAAGTAAAGGGCACTCGGCTCTCCTTAAGTGAACCTAGCTTTCCAAAGTGAAAGGCATGACTTCCCAGTTTTTGACCATCTTACTAACACCCTAAACTTAGCTTGCTAATATGATTGATTAACCTAACTATAATGTATATCATACTATTTATGCTCATGACTAACTCATCGACATCCATCATATCTCTACATCTACCTCTTTAACTCTTTAAGATTCTCCTTTATATTAACATAACTCCATTATCTATCATATTATTTATACTCATGACTAGCTCCTTAACATCCATCATATCTCTGCATCTATCTCTTTAACCCTTTAAAGTTCTCCTTTATATTATTTATACTCATCACTGACTCTCAACATCCATTATATTTCTTCATCTACCTCTTCCACCTTTAAGATCCCCCCTTATATGTTCATGGCTCTTCTTTTATGTCATGACCTTTAATCTCCCTTCAAAACATTATCTTCAACACATTATCTCAACCTTTGTCACATTGTTCTTTTCTACACCATTGTGTCCATTCATCCTCACATTATTTCATGTGTGTTACATTACCTAACTTTCTTGTATTCTTACATTCTTTTACATCTATCACATATTTACATCTACATGCATATTCATCTTGTAATGCCCACTTCAATCTAGCTTTGCTTCATCTCTCTTGGAGTGCACTATGGATACCCTTACTTAGACTTTCAAATGCTCATGGATCACAAATTCATTGTTTAGAGAACATTACTTGCTCTTCTCCATGGTTCATTGAGTATTGTTTTGTGAATTGAAACTTAAGAACATATTTAAAATAGAGTATTCAACTTCTCCACAAAAGAAGCATGTTCATTATTAAACTTTAGATTTGGATTCCTATAGTTATGTGATGTGAATTTGCTTATTACTTATCCTTCCCCTTCTCTTCGTGCAAAAATCGAAAATAAAATCCCTCATTGTTAGTTCTCCATGGTGCCCCTTTCACATGTCTTCCTAAAAAATTCTCATTACTAAGGGATGGAGAAAAAGCTTATGGAAGTGGGACATTCAACAAAAAATCAAGCTCTTTCTATGGTTGGCAGAGGAGAATAAAATTCTGACTTGGAATAATTTGCAACTTAGAGGATGGATGGGCCCAGGTCATTTTCAGCTATGCAGAGGGGATATTGAAGATATTGCTCACCTGTTCATACACTGCCCATTTACTAAGCTTATCTGGAAGAAAATTAAATCTATCAAAAAGTACAAACAAGAATGGAAAGGGAATGATTTAGTTGCTTGTCTTACAAACTGGATAGCGGATAAGGTTGTTCCATCCTATTTAGCTGCTCTTATTTGCTGGTTTATTTGGTTAGAAAGGAATTCTGCAATCTTTGAAGGTAAGGAGCCATCCATTCATGCCGTTGTTATAAAGACTCTTGGTTCTCTAAAAAAACTTGTGGTCACAAATATTCTTCCTTCTATACGTTCATGTTTGATAGCTCATCCACATGATTACACTATGGTTTTTTTTGATGGAGCAGCCCTTTAAATGGGAAGTGCAGTAGGGCGGGGGGTATCATAAAAAACTCCAGCCACAAAAGTTTATAAATGCTACTTGAATTGTGGAGAAGAAACCAATACGAAGGCAGAGCTAATGGGTGTTTGGGCAACACTTTATATAGCTAATTATCTGTCTATTCACAAGCTTCATATTCTGGGAGACTCAAAGGTAATCATAGACTGGATAAATAAAAAGAGTGATCTGCGAGCCAGTTCCATTGAAGGCTGGAAGCAAAGAATCGGGACTTTAAGAAGTAAGTTTTTGGCCACCAACTTTGTACACATTTATCGTGAATTCAATAAGGAGGTGGATGAGCTCTCAAAGAAAGAATTACATGAACCTGAAGGATTTATCACTCTCCATAAATGGTCAAATGGATTGGAGGGTCAAAGATGCCATATTCACATATATTAGATTGTTATTTACCATTCCTCCTTTTTTTTGGAAAGTTATCACAATTTGAATGATGCCAGTTTTTTTGTATTATCTCTCTTTTTACTAGACTATGGTGGCCTTTTGGTATATAGGTACCAAGTTTTCGCTTAAATCGAAGAGTTTTGATCCTGTATGGAGCTCTTCCTGGATGTAATTTGTTATGTTTTTCTGGATATTACTGTTAGTGGACAGTTATATGCCCCGAGCTTGACGTCAAATATGGTCCAGCGGATGTAAAAAATTATATTTTCTAATATAATTGAGCTTTTTTGTATTATCTCTCTTTTTACTAGACTATGGTGGCCTTTTGGTATATAGGTACCAAGTTTTCGCTTAAATCGAAGAGTTTTGATCCTGTATGGAGCTCTTCCTGGATGTAATTTGTTATGTTTTTCTGGATATTACTGTTAGTGGACAGTTATATGCCCCGAGCTTGACGTCAAATATGGTCCAGCGGATGTAAAAAATTATATTTTCTAATATAATTGAGCTAATTTTCTATTGGAAAAAAAAGTTGGATACACCTAACATATATGTGTCTTGGTATTGTTTCTACAACATAAATACCTCTCCACAAAAATTATTATCCCACATCAGTTGAGAGAAGTGGTCCATGACAACATATAAACTCCAATATACCATGATCCTTATGCCAATGGGGGTAGCCACAAGGGTGTGGTGCCTCTTATTAACATAATGGTTCATGGGTTGTGATGTGAGTACGCTTATTGCTCAACCTTCCCTCTCTCTCTCTACAAAAATTAATAAAAAAAAACTCTCACTTACATTACTCCATAGTAGTCATTTCATATGTCTTTCTAAAAAATATCCATTAGTAAGTCAAATACACCTAGCCTAGTGGGATAGCACAAATGGTAAGACGTGCACACACTCTTCCAGTATGGGGAGAGGTCACGGGTTCGAGCCTTGTGTCCCTGGGGTGGCGGTTTAGCACCTCATATCATCCATGAAGTGGGGAAGTATCAGGTGAGTTTCCCGCGCGGAATTTCTCGTGGAAAAAAAGTCAAATACACCTAACATCTATGCAACTTTTTCTATAAAAACAGATAATTCTATGGTATTTACTAGTTTTGACCTTACTCAAGAAGCCAAATATTTATATAAAGTGAATTGGTTCCAAGACATAAATACATCTTCCTCTATAAAATTACATAATTATATGCATTTACTAGTTTTGGTCTTATTTAAGAAGTCAAATATTATGTAAGGTGAATTGGTTCTAAGACATAAATACATCTTTCTCTATAAGAGCACAAAATTCTATGGCATTTACTAGTTTTGGCCTTGTTAAAGAAGTCAAATATTTATGTAAGGTGCAAAGGAGTTGATCAAAAGTGTGACAATCTTCCATACCCCTACCGGAATTTGATGACTCAAGAAGTTAAGTTTTAATCGATTTTTTGAGTATTTGGGACAAATCCCTTAGGAGCAAAGTTCCAACATGCATGGAACTTGGATCATGGTGAAACTCTAACCACACCTAAAAAATTTGTCATATTTTACTTAAAATTATCATTGAAAATGAAGTCTAAATGCGACACGTTTAAATTACTCCATATTCAAAGCCCTCGTTATCCCCTAGATTTAGACTATATAAAATGGAAGGCCTTCATTATGCGATAGATTTAGATTATTCATAAGCATCTCATCATGTATATATGTAAAGTGTGGACCCTTATTATGGCCATTTATTTAGACTATTCATATATATTTCATTGAGTATATATGTAAGATTTGGACCCTTATTATCACATTGATTTAAAGTATTCATAACTAGCTCATTTAATAGTATGTCAGTTTAATAATGGTCGTTCTCCTACCATAAGTAATAGCACTTTAGCATCATGGAGAAGTATTTGGAGGGTTTCTTTGGAAAAAAAGTAATGACACTTAATCAACAAGAAAAAGTTACATAGAAACTAATCCCTACGTTTGTTTTAAGTTGAGAATTTTATTTTGATTTAATATATATATGTGTGTTTGGACTTCATCTATTTTCATTCTTTGAAAAGCATTTTATTTTAATTTAACATATATAATTATATTAATAAGATTATTTTGATGCTCTTTAATAAACAGACACATTATATAACATTTGAGAAACTGCAAGAGATTTGTTTCTTTTAAAATTTTTGAGAAACTCTAAGAGATTTGTTTATTTTAAAATTGATTTATATTATCCTTATCCTCACTTAGTGTAAGGAGGTTAGTATATCATTAAGGCTTCACTCTAGCGTATTTAAAAAAATTCCCTTTCTTTCTTATTATGTAAAGGAAATTAAAAGTTAAAACATGAATATTAAGGGGTTATAAACAATCGATTTTGTGAGTGTTTTGTTGGTTGGTCAATTAGTTTAAGATTTTAATCCATCAAAATATTTAAACTAACAATATCTCCATGAAACCACACACTGTATATGGAAGTATTAAGACTCATTGCATTAGCACTACACACTTTCAACTACTAACATTGTGAATAATGATAGTGAACAAAAATTTCCATCTATAATCACTCTAAAATTTCTATCACAATGCTCAATATTCAACACATTATTACTATTATTCACAATGCTCAATATTCAACACATTATTACTATTATTTATCAATGGCAATTATTATACCTTCATTAAATTTACAATTTTGCTTAAATTTACAATTTTTCATTAAATTTATAATTTTGCTTAAGAAATCATATATATCATTATTTTTTTGGTAAGAAATCATATATATCATTATTTTTTGGTAAGAAATTATATATATATATAATTATTTTTTTACTTTGAAAGCAAACATTTGATCTAAATAGCTATATATATTATTATTTGCTTTACTTTAAAATCAATTAATTTCTTTGTTATTTCAGAAATATGCAATACAATCACTAACTTTTTAGAAGACGGCACACAACAATTGCACTTTCATATCTAACAATTTCACTTTCATATCTAAAACTAAGATACCTTATCTAAAAAAGCATTCCATATGCCACCGGGCCAAATCAGTTTTACAAAATGCGAGGATGGCAATGAAGGACCAGCCATCATGATCAAGCTTTGATATGCCATCTACTACTTTTATCTTCTGCACACCCTTTGATCTGAAAGCCGATCATAGTAGAGTCTAGGAATAGATAGTTTTGACAGTATGGACTGCATCAATCTATAAGCACAATTCTCCCTCTTGTAACATGTCTTTCGTGAAGATGGTTTTGTATATTTTTATATCCTTATGAATATAAAGAGCATTTTTTCTTGTGGAAAAAAAAAACAAAAAAAAACAAAAACTAAAAGACTAGAATTTCTTAAATATTCATTATGTGTATCTTACAATATATGATCAATTAATTTTATTTTACTAATATTTTTTCTATTTTAAAATTTCAATTTGTTTTTTTAAAATGTTAAATGGATAAATAGAAAATTACCTTATAAGAGTAGATGATAAAGATTACTATATATTGTAAATGAATGATATTTTACTAATATTTTTTTTATTCTACAATTTCAAATTGATTTTTTTCTTAAATATTCATTGGGTGTATATGATCAATTAATTTTATTTTACTAATAATTTTTTCTATTTTAAAATTTCAATTTATTTTTTTTTAAATGTTAAGTGGATAAATAGGAAATTACCGTATAAGAATAGATGATAAAAATTATTTACCATATATTATAAATGAATGTTATTTTACTAATATTTTTCCTATTCTACAATTTCAATTTGATTTTTTTAAATGTTAAATGAATAAATATGAAATTACAATATAAGAGTAAATGATAAAGCTTATTTATTATAGAAAACATTGAAATAGATTGGAAAAATCAAAAGTCATTTAACCAAATGCACCAAGAATTAATCCATTTAAAACTCTTTGTGAAACTTGGGTTACTATCATGGAAGTAAGTCCAAATCCAAATAGAGTAGTAAATCCTATTTTAGCATCCCTTTTGGGTGCGTTGTTTGCTTCATCTCATGAGTTACTTTTTTGTTTTCTATGAGTTTTCTTGGATTTTGAATTGATTCAAAATCCAAGGAATTCAATTCAAAATTCAAGGAAATTCATAGAAAACAAAAGAGTGGCTAATAAGTTAATATCATTATTATTTTATCAATGTCATCAATTCTAATCAATATCATAAGGATGCTATGTCTAGATAGTTGAATCAGAGTCATGTTCACAAAATGCATGTACAATAAGATAGTTGAATCAAAGCCATGTCCACAAAATGCATGTACAATAACCTTGCAAACATAACACTTGCAAAAGAGAAGGAATATATATCATTGGAACCTAAATTCCTAAAATTCTAAGTTGGCTAAATTCAAACCCACCTCACATTAACAAACCAAAACCACTTATGTAATGGATCATTTTTAAGGACAAGTGAAACTACTAATTCTTACTACCCAAATGATTTCAAGCAAGAAGTAACAAAAATATAGGCAAAGTGAGTGTAAGCCCCATTCTGTTGGTCGAATGATTCGAGCAAGTGCATTATTGTATGATAGAACATGTCTAGCTGCAAGTTTATGGCATGCATAGCGTAAACGTGCATATGGCAATGTTACATATCAACATTGTACAACTTGCTTAACAAACTACAAATTTCACATCGAAATGAATGGATGTGTTATGACTTCCTTATATAACCAACATTTAAACACCATAATGAATGGATGCATGTGTATAGATGAAGCTCTAAAAGACGCAAGAGGAGACTTCATGAAAATGATAAAAGGAGGACGAGGGCTAGGGAGAGGGGATGTGGAGAAGATGCATAAAGGATGGGCGACAAGTAAGTGCAGATACATGGAGGATGAGAGACATGGGGATGTTATTGTAGGGAAATAAATTAAAATCTAACCTTACAAAAGCCTTGGGCGGGCAACATAGGCCCTTTGACAACGAGTTTGAAGAGAGAGATTTTAATGTAATGCATGTTAGCTTATTTTTCCAAGAACTTCACCTCCTTGAATACAAGAATAACACCTCAATGCCTTAAAGGTTTAGTTAAATATGATATATAAACATGTGAACGTCAACTAATATGGAGCAAAGGTGTCAGTGTGGATCCATGCACATTGCTCATTCATTGCAAGTCTTAAGCAATTGAATCCACAATCATGCCTCTCCTTTGCCATCACCCCAGTCACACCTTTGTTCCACTAAGAGGAAGGTCACGTTCCAAACACGCTTACAAGAGTTGTTTTTTATTCCTCTTATGACTCATTTTTCCCATGTAGGCAATTCTACAAGCCTCAAGGAATACCCATAAGCCCTTCATATGAAAACAAGTTATTAGAATTTAAACAATATTAGTTGTAGAAAGTGTGAGGAATTTAGTATAATCGGTATCGCCTTGGTTTGATTACCAACACATTCTTGTATAGCTCCATGTTTGCAACTCATTTCTATAAGGGCTTTAGAATTCATCCTATTCTAGCTATAAATTAGATGGAAATAGACAGTCTAATAAAAACTGGATGGATATAAAAATTTAATAGATATAGATCATCCAATGATTTTAAGTTTCCCTATTGCATTATTATTTAATGTAGTAGTGTAGAGGGTTTTGAGTCTACTATCATGAACTTTTCCCCCATGCTGGTTGAAAGACTGCCAATGGAGAAAGTTCATCATACTTATCATCTTAGATGCGATTGTATTTTCTCTTGTTAAGAGCACAAATTATATATATATATATATATATATATAATCGAGAAATTTTCTTGTTGGAAAAAAAGAGAGTCTACAAGAAAGGCTTTTTTAAACAATCAAAGTTAATTTTTATTAGAAAAAGTCATGACCTAACCGATCGACATTGTAATACAAGCATAAAAGAGAAAGGCCATAGCATGAGTTGAAAATGATCGAGTCCAAGATCCAAAGAACCTAATAACTACCTAACCAAATTTTTAATTGACTCACATGGTAGGTGTACTACCTAATAAATTGTCCATAAATTAACAAGACTCTACAGTGCATATCACGCAAAGAAAGGATTATAATGCTAGCCCATGAAGGGCCCCCTCTACAACCCAAAGCTCTTTAACAAATTCTTCCCAATGCTTGACCAAGCATGATTGGAGCACCGAGTGATATGTTTATATTGTTGTCCAAAACTTCTACTCCTCGTCGATTCATGAAATTCCATCCAAGTTCAAATTGTCCCCCACACCAACGATTGAAGAGGGAAAGGGTTGAGTCACTTATGGGGGGAGGTTTAAAAAAATGACAATACGAACAACCAAAGAAACTACTAACCCTAGCTTCACATCTAACTCCTAGTACATATGCTCCTAAGTTAGAATGAGGGTTTTGAGCTCCTTCTCCATTTCTTGTAATTTTTGAAGCTAAACCTTAGTCTTGATCACATACCTATCCCTCTCTTGAGTCTCCAACAACAAAGTCTCTTCCCACATTTCATGTCAACGACTCCATTAGAGGGTCAACTTAACCACCCCCTTTTGCACCTCTAAGATTCCCCATTCACATTATCACATATGCCTCTTAACCTTATCAAAATCACACACCACACACCACTTGTTTCTACATTGAGCCATGGAAATTGCCACTAGGAGAAAAAACAAGTGAACAAAAGAGACAACCTGACCCAAGAAGCCTTCCTCCACTCAAAAACACTCTCCCCCTTTTCAACACCACTGGTACCTACCCTTGAGAAACATTAGACGAGAGTCGAGAGGGATGGAAGATCACTTAAAAACTCCAAAACCATAAAAACACTCTCGGACTACTCCATAACCATGCTAGAGCCACTCCAAGACCAAAACCAATGGGATTGAAAAGATACAAACTAGAACCATCGACCAATAGGAATTAAACCACACATATGAAATATCTAGAAGGAAACAATCCTCATATTCCAAAGCATTTCCAACCTAAGCATTGAGTTGTGGGTGAGATTGAATGCCATAACTACATGTCCTTCCAAGCTTACATTTTACACACTTGTGTAATGCTTCCATTACTAAGTTAATGTACATTAATATCATGGGATGGGCATGAAAAATGCCCCCCCCCCCCCCCNCCCCTTCTAATTCTTATTAACCCCTCATTTAATTACACCTCGACATTGGCAAGGTGATCAACCTCGACATTATGGGCTCTTAGAACCTCAAAGAAATAGATGAATTCAAAGTTTCTTTCTAGTTCTAGAGTTCTTTGAATCAATCAATTTAGTTTGATGTTTTGAGGAGTAGATTATTGTAGAAGTAGATGGATCTCTAATAAATGATGTGTTATTTACCCCTTAGGGCTTTAATAAGTGTAATCCTTGAAACACTACCAACTTCTTTACCTCAGGTGTTTGTGGTGTTGCCTAGTCCCTAGTAAAAAAATAATTTTTCTTTTCCTCCAGGATAAAAAAGGATCCCCCCGACACTTGTCACCCCTAAGTTGACAAGCCGATTTACTCTACATATAGTCATTGAGTATGGAAGAAGGGCAGCTCTATAGTTCCCCCATCCAAAATACAAATAATGAGACTAGGGAGGATTTCTCACCAAATTTGGCCACCAACAATAGCAACATATCATTTTAGGCAGAGTCCAATGCCTTATGGAGCATTGCCAAGGAAACTACTGTCAATTGAATAACAACCCTTGGAATAACTATGAGTATTATTATTGGGCTCAATTTTGGCATCTTGGTGAGTATGCTTACCTAAGCTTTTTAGAGTTAGAGATATCGGGGGTGTGGATGCATGGTTGGGCCTACAATTTGATTTCAACTTCTACAGACAAGGAGTGGCTTATTTCATGTTAAGTTATTAACCAATATACAACATCTAGGAAAATATATGCCCTAAGGTTTGATGTTGGCCTTCATTGTAGGGATTTTTACATTAGAAAAGTAAATTTAATATCATGTTTCAAGAATTTTAAGGAGAGCTTTGACCTTTGCCAAAATTTGAACTTGAAGCTCTGGTGAGCCTTGTGACTTGTAGCACTAGATTTTAAAAAATATGGCATTTTTGTACCATTACGAATATACAAATACCAATGGCATATATGTAGAAGATATATTATGGTGGAAGAGATGACATAGCTATTGCTCATGGCTTGAACACAAATTTGCATAAAAATAAATAAAAGCAAAAAACAAAAAAAAACAATGCAATTGTGTTCACCACCTAGAAGAGACCAACATACTTGCAACACAAATTTGCTAAAGAATTTGAAAATCCAACAAATGGCATACAAACTGGGGTTGCTTACACAAAGGCCATGGGAAAAACTTGGCAACTTGAAGGTATGTTTTTAGACTAAACTCATATTATCTAAATTTAAAATTTACATGATGGAAAATCATGGTATTTAGCTGCTCAAAAAGCTTACCTTGAGAGATTTGATGAAGATGCTCCAGAAGACAATGAATCAACCTTCAATTGTCCAACAATCGAGGAAGGTGGCTGAACGATGTTAATAATGATTTTCATGTTGCTCCCTCCAATCTTGTTGTAGGATTGTAGTAGCAAGGTTGCTCCGACGAACAATGAAGTCACGTTTAATTATCCAACAATTGAAGAAGGTATTATAGTAATGGCAACAATGGGAAGGTGGTCCAGACACGGTAGTTGGAAGTCGATGTTGATATGAGATTTCAAGCATTTGGTTCATTATAATATTTTCAATATATATCAGGTGTATTAATTTGAAATATATATCAGGTGTATTAATTTGAAAGTTACATTATTACATATAGAATATTGTTTTTTTTATTATTCACGATAATTTATAATATTAAACCTAAATCATTGAATAAAATAGCCCATAAAATAATGAAAAGTTGATTAATGACAAAGTAAAAAAAACAATACTTAACTTCAAAATTCTAACATAAACATAAATTAAATTTTGTTATTTCTAACTAAAAAAGACTTCATGAAAAATACAACTCAACATTTCAAACAACATGAAAAGGTATTTGATTAGTGAACATAATGAAATGAACACATAAGTTTAAACTTACTAAAATTGACCATGTATAAAAGATCATTTGCTTTGATTGATATTTGCCCAAACTAATTAAAAAAATGACAAGCCAATTAGTATGGCACTTGTTCAGGGAGGGCAATGATTAATAATATATTATTGTTTAGTCCACGTTCCCATTTGCTTTGATTGATATTTGCCCAAACTAATTAAAAAAAATGACAAGCTAATTAGTATGGCACTTGGGGAGGGCAAGGATTAATAATATATTATTGTTTAGTCCACGTTCCCATTGAGCTAACACATATAATGAATATGTTGTTCAATCATATTCATTGTATGGGTTGGCAAACAACATATTCATTATATGTGTTGGCTCAATGGGAAGGTGGACTAAACAATAATATGCATATCCATATATCATACTTGGAAAACTTTGTCGGGAATGGATTTACTAAAAGGTATAATCTCTCAAGTGGTAGCTGACAAGTCATTAATGACTATCCAAAGGACTCAAATCAAATAAATTGCAGAGCTCAAATTTTTTAATAAAAAAATATTTGCAAATTTGTCTAATCACAACTATATTTATCTAGATTTTGTATTTCTTTCAATGAGTCATATGCTTGCAATTTTATAATTTTTTTTTTTTTTAAGAGTACACTAATTGAAATATAAGATTTATCTATTCTTCAATAAAACTTCCTTTTTGTTTTGTTTTGGTAATAAATCTACACAACATAATCATCATTATTTAGTAAAACTCTTTATTTATTTATCTATTTTTAAATAACCTCAATAAAACTTATTAGTTTACATTAAAGAGTTGTATGGATAATGTTGGCAAGCACTATATACAATAATGTAGTTATACACAATAGTGTTTGGCGACTTGTACAGTCAAACTCCATGTGTGACGTCGATGTTATGACACATTGCACTTATAAGGTGATGCTACATGTTTACCTTCAACTTATGATCTACTAGATATCACATAACATTGGGGTCATTTTTTACGATGTTTATCCTTTGTCCTAAATATGCCACCTGCATTGATTTACCTTGTACAAACCACAACTATGGCTAGCGCTCTTGTTTTTTTTTTTTCAAACTAAATACATGGAACACATTTCAATCCTCGATAAACATTGTGTACAAAGACACCATGAAGATTTTAGGATTTAGCCTATAAAATCGAAATGTGAGGGAGAGAAGGGTGTGAAAGAAACACTTATATATAATAACAACAATCTTTCTATCTTTCACTTCCATAAATCCTAAATCATCATATGGAAGAAGAAGCTTATTCTAAACCACTATTACAATGGAACATACCATAACAAACATTTTTACAAAGGTAATCAAAATATTTGAATTTATCCTCCAACTTAATGGGGATAAAATGGACATTTTCATCAATTGGGTCAAAGAAGTCGTACATTCACATAGAACACTCACAACTCTGGACTTGATAAATGACCACTCCTAGATTCTACCTATCTTCAAAGTTCTGCTCCAACCTATTGTCCGTCAGTGATAACAAATTCATCGAGATGTCAGTGGTGTGAAGCTACAACTCATTCACACAGATAACATTAATGTCAAACACATCTTCATTTCAAAGGTACTCGAGAGTCCAGGTTTATTCTTCCAATTGCATCTTCACTCTCCCTAAAGTCGACCATCACAAAATTCTTGTGATAACAGAGATATTGTCCATGACAACATTTTATATGAAACCTTGTAGAAACAATGTATCATGAAAAACAACAACGATGATTTGAAAGGGATGTATTCCATCTTCGATTCTATGATTCAACAACTAGGTTTTTAATTGACAATCATTGATCTTTTGCAATAGTTTGAAAATAATAATATAACATGAATTTTGCAATTTTCAAGAATAGAGGAAGTGTAGCAGAGTGGGGTACTACAACCCTGGACGCATCCCTCTTTCAATCATAGTCTCCCTAAACAAGGATGGACCTACCTATATCCATAAAATTTTGGTACAAACTTGCTTTTGAAACTTTAGGCTTATATGCACTAGAGTCATAGTCTTAATCTCTTCCTTTTCCTTGTACATTTGGTGCACTTTGTTGTATGTGAAATTAATCATTATGTTCATCTATTCATATCTTATATAATAGTATAAATGAATACTAACCGTTTTTTGTTTGTAAGTGTTTTGGTAGTGGGCCAGTGCAATGCACATGTGATAGGACGATATTTAGTTCTTTGAGTAAATTGGATGTTTAAGAGCTTTGTACTAAACTCAAAAGATCATCGAATTATTTTTTTAACGATCTAGTAAAATAATATAATTTTACCATTTTAATTATTTAAAAATAATCGAAATTTAAAAATTTTCATTACTTAAAACTTCAATAAAATTATATAGTTATTAAACTTAATTAAATTAACGATATACCAATAAAATTTGTTAATAAAACATAATTCCATATTTATTAAACACCTTAAAAACAATTATTCACAAAAATTTTCATTTATCACATTTATTTTAAATATATTTTTATCTAAATTCATCAAATTGTAAATTAACAACTCAAACTACTTCTTGAAAACCAATTTAAAAAACTAATTCAACAAATTTTGATAAAACT
>JASDQU010102185.1:194905-218956 GCA_032191745.1 Picea mariana | reverse complement strand
CAAGGAAACAAACTCATAACACAGTCGTGACGGAATTGAGAATCTTTGGATTTGCTTTATATTAATTCTCAGTATAGAAAACCTCTATTACAATCGACCCAAAAAGGTCCAGCCTTTGTTCCTTCCTTCTATTGTATTTATACAGATTTACATATGATGGAATCTCAATCGTTCTAGGATTTTCAGTTACAACAAGAAGGAAATCAATCGTTTCATTTCCTTATCTCTGTCTTTATTTGGTACCAGAAGCTTGCCCTCTCGCATGCTCAGTACAAGTGACACATCTTTCCACTAGCCGAGATATCAACCTTGACGGTTTCACTTGACAATTGGCCTCAAAAGAGTAACAATCTCAGGCTAATTGCGGCAACCTTTCTTCCATCTGTCAGTCTATGATGTCAATAGTGCATAATTGCACACTTGGTTTAATCATACATTTATCTATTTGAACTATGTCTACCATAGTTACTTGTGATATTTCGGTCGAATCTCTTTCTTCTTTTTCGTTTATATCCAGCAAAATTTTCGCTATATTCATTTGACTCAATGTCTCAGCATTGCCTTCGCTATCAATACTTAACAGATTACCATCTATCGAACCAAAAGCCTCTTCGAAGGATTTCATTACCTTCTTGGCTTGCAGTTTACCTTCTGTTATACTGTGTTCCCATTCTTTCAATAAAATATTTCCTCTGGTCTGCTCCGAAATGGAGAACCTAGGAGTACTTTCCAATTCCCTGTTGTTTGTAGCTATTACAGCCTCCTGAAATGTGACCTGAGCTACTCCAGCTTCTCTTTCTCTGACAGTTAATTTTTCCAATACTTCATCAACGAGTAAGCAGTTGTCCCGAATTATCTCTACCTTGGCGAGTAAACTTCGTTGGGCTGCAGAAACCCTGCTCCGAATCTCCATTTCCTGGGACTGGAACATCCCGATATCTATAACTTTACTTTCAGTGATTTCCACTCTAGCCTGTAGCTGCTCAATCAAGTATTTTTGTTGGTTCACTTGTATCTGACCATTTTGAACTACCAAATCTGCTTGTTCGAGCTTAGTTTTGAACAGATCTATCTCCTTTTTATCCGCCAGTCGTGCTTGTTCTATTCTTGTGCTTGCCTGGTCCTTGGCAGCCTCCTCTGTTGTGGTGGCAGCCTCCTCTGTTGTGGCTGGTTTAGCTTCTAAGGTTTTGATGAGGCAATTTTTTAGCTTTAGTTGATTTTTCAAAACCCCAACTGAAAATTGGTTTGCTGTGGCATATGCCCCTAATGTCCCGGCTATTTCTGTAGAAAAATCTTCGTTCTTCTTGTCTTTTCCATCGGTCAACACCTTGAACTTCTTGGTTGTTGATCCTTCTTCCTGATAGAATTCTCTTTTTACCATAGCCTTTCTCTTCTTATAAAAAAAGAACTCATTTGGAGGGAGTTCTTCCACCCTTATAGGTCTCAATTCTTCATTTAAAATCCACCCGGCGTCTATGTTTCCATGATTTGAATGCAAGGGAGTAATGGAGGTGATGGGATCTCCGATTTGCTTAGCTGGCTGTCCTGGAGTAGTGACTAGAGTCTGCTTTTTCAACGGCTTGGGAGTCTTTATCTCTGTTTTCGGACTCCTAGTTTGCTCTTCCCCATCCTGGTGTTTTTCTTGGCTGGGTGCCGCATCTTTGGAGCCTTTGGCTTCTTTTTTTTTCGCCTTTGTTGTACTTGGATTCTCACCCCACAATACTGTGGGAAGACAATTGTGTCGATGTGCTTGGAATTTTAGAACATCAACCCTCTCTTCAGGTGTCAGGGCTTGTATCCGAGCCAAAATCTCGGCATAAGATCTTGCACCTCGGAAAAAATCATCCAAGGGTGAATTCTCGTATTCGAACCTTTTGAGTCTACAATTGGACAAGTGATTACTTACGACCCTTTGCGGATCGTGCTTCTTGAATTCAATATGAACCAATTTTAGGACTTCCAGGGCTACTTCCTCAGCTTTAGCATGCCCGAAATCTAACAAAGAATATGAATTTAAATGAACAGGAAAAGGTGCTCATACCTTCTTTGAATATCCCTTAAGCTCCTTGCTTATGCCACCGATTACGGTTTTCCTAGAAACCTCACGACAAGCCAGCTTGTCGGGTATGAATAATGGTAATGCATGTGGGGGGATAGAAGCCCTGAAAACCTTGAGATATGAGAATTATTCTTCTACATACCAGTCAGCTATATTGCTCAGATTCGTCGCTATATTGTCCAATATCCTGGGTGGCGGGTGGCCGAAAATAGTGACATGCAACGGTACCATTACCCAGTTAAAGATTTCATACACAAAATCTACAACTTTGTCTTCCCATAGTTTTGAATGGTAGACATGAATGGGCTCGGCCTCTGATGGAGTCCAACTCCAGCTCCTTAGAGGAAAGGGCATTAGAAAACACACGGCATCCATAATGTATGCAGACATAAAGAATGAAGCAATCTTTCCGCTCTCCCTCTACGCCTGATACTCTGTAACTCGACTGGCCAAGCTATCAGACAGCATTTTAGCCCAATCGAAGGAACAGCCTTCGACAACTGAATGTATTAGAGGCACCCACTGAAGAAAAAAATGTGTGGTGTCCTCTCTCCCGTATAGTCTGCAGGTCATCATAGCTACATATTTGAACTGCGGTTCCAAGGAAGCTATTGAATATACACCATTACTGTCTGCCCTGAACTTCACAGGGTGTGAAACCCAATCTCTGATTAAACTAGACATAGTCTTGTCATATTGCACACATTCCTTCTGTTTGAAGTTCTCCAAGAATTCAGCATCGTATGTAAGGTCTGACATGGTAGGCAACTTGTACATAGCCTACAGTTGTTCGGGTCTGAAAGTTCCAATAGTGACTTTATGTTCATTGATGATGGTTCTCGTTGGTATGTCCACATGGTCTAATGCCCACCAGACCATATCATAGTAAGGGAGCAGTCGTGGCCTGGCCACTACTTTATGCATTCCAGATTGGACGACAATCTTATATTTGGTGGTCAAGTCGTCTTTTTCATTGTCACTAGAATCATCAGAATAATCTACCAATTCAGACTGTAGAACATCAGAAAAAAACGACCAGGTCCTGACAGAGTCGACACTTCAAGGTGAAGTATCAATGACATTGTCTGAACCTTGTCCCGAAACCTCAACGTTGGCTTTAGACACTTTTCGCGGGGCCATGGCGGGGGATCCTGCTTTAGCTCTTCTGCGATAAAAATATGTATACATACAGAAATTAGTTCACTAAGAAAAGTTTTCTTTGTGAAATATAGAAATGAATTTGCGATAAAAAATAACATCTCTATATATTCAACCATTTAAAACTCGGTACTTTTCAAGAATAGAATGGTCAAATCATGCTTAAATATAAATTTAGCAATAAAAACCCAATCCTTACTTGTCGATTCACCTTGTTTCTAATTAATGCCATAAATGTTTTGGCAGTTCAAAATGTCAGTTGGCACAAGGAAAAATTAAGACTACCTCGTAGACTGTGCATGCATCAAATCATGAGAAATACTGGCTTGGCTCAATTAATCAGATTTCATCGACGTTAAATAATCTTTCGGTACTCGCTACATCGGGAGTTTTCGCTTTAACCCTTTGAACCTCTAAGACCCGAGATTGCGATGATTATCTTTGGTTAATAACAAACGTAACTATGATTTGGTGCTTAATGAATTACGTGATTATTTATATCGCAACTTCGCGACTCGGAGCTTCGAAGGTATAGCTTTCGGGAAGTTCGTATGCCGAGTTGCGAAATCGCGAGATCGCAACTTCGCGACTCGAAGCTTCGAAGGTATAGCTTCTGGGAAGTTCGTATGTCGAGTTGTGAAATCACGAGATCGTGACTTTGCGACTCGGAGCTTTGAAGGTATAGCTTCCGAGAAGTTCGTATGCCGAGTTGTGAAATCGCGAGATCGCGATGATATGTTTTAATTAAAATAGGGGATAAAATCAGAGTAAGTGTTTAATTAATTACATTCCTATCTTTATCGCAACTTCATGACTCGGGGCTTTGACAGTGTATCTTTTAAAGGAAAAAACACAGAGACGTGAAACCTCGATGATGCTTAACTGTAATTTAGAAAAAATTTACTCTCGCTGCTGACTTGGGTAAAACTTAAAAGTGATTTCACCGTTTCACTCTTCGAGACTTGTGAACTATGTGATCTATAACATCCGACATACGAAATACCGAGGTAACAAAAAGGGGAAAATCATTTGAACGAAAAATAGGACTCGCCTTGAGAGTATGATAACCGTCGTCGTTCGCGTGATGAGACTTCAAAGATTTTGGAACAAATGAAGGAAAATATGAAAACCATCTTTCGATTTTGAGCATTAAGATATGAAATTCAAAACGGGCTAAAAAACAAAGGCGGCTCCAACAGCAGGTATTTTTTATCCATTGCCAACGTTCTTTATCTAGATAGAGAACACCATACCGGAGTATGTCCAACTCATCTGTAATGCCATACAAAGAGAAATAATGTTCCATTTGAGTTACCCAATCAGTGGGATCTGAGCCATCAAATTTGGTCACATCCACATACGAAAGGCATATGTCATGTTGAAAGTGATGGGGCTGAAAATTTTGGGAATGAGAGGAAGTTTCACCTTCGGTATGCAAAGGGAGGTCAGATAAGGGAAGATCAGCAGGGATATGCAGCTTGGCTCAAATCATCGTAGTGACAGATTCAAGTTGGGTACTAATGTCTTATTTTAGGTCTTGTTTGAGTTCCTCGATTAAGGCAACGATAGAGGAATGCATGTTATTATTGATGGTGGAAATATTGGCACTAAGTTGTTTCACTTATTGTTGGGTTTCTATGAAATTAGAGTGCAAGGTATTGAATCGAGCTTCCAAGTCTAGGCTACGGGTATGGGCCATGATGACGAGGGAACATGAAAAGGGGTAGGTGGGACCACACAGAAAATGGGTTATGGGTGAAGTGTATCACAACAATCAGGGTGACGAGTTGAATCCAATGGGGTAAAGCCCAAATAAGGGTTTTGGAAGGGGGTCGAGTCCATGAGAAAAAAAAAGAAAAAAAATTGTTGAAAAATGATAGGTATGACTGTGATAAGGGCGAAGAGAGAAATCCAATGGAATAGGTCTCAAATAATGGTGCCAATAGGATCCAGCCTTTTTTTTTTAATCCTGTGGAGTTATACTCTGATTTGAAGAATACTGCAGTGATGAAATGCCCAAATGCTTAACAGGAAGAAATGTGTAGTAATTATGCAACTCGAATGCAGGATACACAGTTGCGCGGCAATAGATATTGTATGTTCTATTTTTGTTTCCATCCCAAAGGTTAGGTATTCAAGGGTTCTAAAGACAAGGGTTTTCCTTGTGCTATAACTCTCTGATATACGTGCGGGTTCCAACAGTAGTACTCAGCCCAATATCTCAGGGCACCAACTAAAGAGGCTAGACAGTGCCCTTAGTCGTACTACCCGACTACCCAGGTACTAGAGACTATCTTCTCGAGTATTGGTCTTGGTGGCACTATAGCAGTCAGGTGGTCGATTGGTTTATCTATGTAGGGCTTCAAAAGATCTAGGTCGATTTGTATACAGGTGTTGTCTGATGCGCTACCACTCGAAGAGATACCAACAAGGGTTACAAGGGTGGCTAATAGATGTGCGCTTAAGTACCACTTGTATGTCCTGCATGCATGAATCCTCGATCACGGGTTTATGCGCATAATGACATATCTCTGTAGCTTAAATACATTGGAATACGTCTCTACTCTGAAAAAAAGTTAACCGGCAATTTTCTGCCAAGGAAGGTGCTCTGATACCACTTGTAATATTCCATATATTAAATAGTATGTAGAACAGAAATAACTATCTAGAATTGGCAGATGAACAACAATATAACCGGAAAAACACCACAATAATACGAAAATGATACCAGAATAACACCAGAAAGAGCACTTTGATTACTGAGAGCAATTTTCACTTGCCTATTCAAGGGGGAAACCTCCAGCAGAGCAGAGCTCTATTACAATAATATCCAAGACAAAAGTTCTCATACCCTCAACTCTTATTTATACTAAATATGTCTATCAAAAGAACCATCTAGAGGAAGATCCTTCTAGAAGCAGAAGCTTTTATTAGGTCTTCTTACATTGGACTTATTCTTCCTTATTGATAGGCCTTATTAATATTGACCTTTATTACATTGAAATATATTGTTATACCTACGTGAGGGGTTAGGTCCCTAACACAATGTGTCGGTACCCTGGTGGATGAGGAGAAGATGTCTTTGTACTCTTCCATGATTCTATCCACTTTCTTCTGCTGCAAAGAGAGGCTTGTGTAGAGGTCATGTATGTGGCGATGATCTTCTACTTACTGTGATCACAAATCACAAAGAATACGAACTTCTCGGTCTGTGAAATGACCTTACTACATTACTTAGCAGAGATTAAAGAAATAAAGGTAGGTAGCGCTACCTCTAGTATCATGTACAATTGTACCCAAAGTAATAATAACATTGTGGGGTCTAGACTCATATACAACATGTTATGGTTTTCCTAAAAGAACATCACAAACTTCGAGGGGAGAAATATCACGCAATACCTCATCTTTGAAGGGCTTGATGCCATAAAGCAGATGACATTGTTGGGTGACACAAACATCTCTTCCTTGGCGAAGCCAACTAATGGTGTAAGGATGTGGGTGCAGTTTCATCGACAGGTCCAATAGCTTGACAATCTCTACTGAGATTAGATTCTTCTGACTGTTGCTATCGACAATGAAATGAAGCGGAGCCCCTTTTACCCACATCTATGAGTGAAAGAGGCATTCCCCTTCCTCCAGTTCTTCTGGTTTTCTTGGTTGGACTTTGGTGGTAGCGATAGTGGCATTGGGTTCATCATCGATAATCTGATTCCCTCCTTTTGGATTTGATTTGGAGTCAGAATCTGCCTCTGACTTGGAAGATTTCATCTTGACCACCAATGACTTCTTGGAGCAACATTCTTCAGTGTTGTTCCAAGGGATTTTATGGTATTCGCACCACTTTCTTGTGTCCTTCTTCGACTTCTCATTACCCTTCTTATGTTGTGGCTTGGACTGGTTGTCCTAAGAGTGACCATATTTTATCTGTCCCTTGGGGCCGTCTTTGCCCTGCTTCGGCTATGAGGAGTTTGCAAATCCAAACTCTCTCCTCTTCTGCTTAAATTTTTGCTCGATCTTGACAACATATCTATAAGTCGTACCCATTGATGCGATGTCCAGAAAATCCATTTTTGTTTGAATTTATCTATGCATACAAATGTGGTATTTGAGTACCAAATGTCATTCAGATTCCTTGATACCCAATTTGATGCGTAGGGTATGGAAAATATTGGTGAAATTTGATATTGTATGGTCCCTTTCCCAACGTAGGGTGGTCCATCTTGTGTACAGGTCCCTGTAGCTTCCAACAGGGTAGTACTATTCTTTAATGGAATCCTTGAAGGAATCCCATGTGGGGGAAACTACAAATATTGTAGATTCCTCTATTTACCCTTTGCTCAGAGTAAGCATCCCACCAATCCTTAACATGGGGGATGACCTTGAGGAGTGAAAAAGTAATATTTTCCCTATAAGAAAAATTATGTACCGAAAAATACCCTTCGAGTAGATTCAACCATTTATCTACAACATTTGCATCTATCAGTCCTTCAAATAATGGAATATCAAAATTTACTTGTACCTTGAAGGGGGTTGCATGGTCACTTGATGAAGATGCGTCTCTTGTGGGTAGTCGTCGAAGGATCTATGAAAAGTTGTCCATCATTTTGTTCCTTTGTCATGCAAGGGCTTCCTTGAAAAATAATTTAAAAGGATCTCATGCTCCATCATCTTTCATCTCATCCCCCATGAGTTGTAGTTAGGCTCGGCAAGACCGATCTTGCAAAGGCTCGACTAGTTCGAGTCCCAACTTCTTGTACCAAATATTGTCGGGGACATGCACGAAGAAAAATAAATGAAGAGCAGATTGCTCTGATATCACTGATCCAGATTTATGAGCGAAATGGAATAAATAACAGACTGAATACAATAACATAGAGATACGAAGAACAACAACAGATATCTAGTGAACAATAACTTATATTGAATAAATGAAATAGGATGAAACTATAAAACTGCAGAATTGAAAACAAGTTGCTAAAATGTGTAAGTTTTAAACCTGTGAAGTAAAGAAATGCATATAGATTCTTAAGAAAAATAGAATTTAATCAATAGCTCATTAACATAGTACACAGAGATCTATACCGAAAACCCTCAACCGGGAAAACCTTTCTTATATTCATTATATCGAATTTCACCATTCACCATACAATATATACAATGTTTTTAAGTATTCCGTAGATACCAAAACCCTAATCTCTTAATCCAGGATTAATTTACAAAACCGCTAAAAATAGAAAAATCCGCTAAAAATAGCAAAAACCGCCCAAAAACAAATTTCGGGGCGCTGCCCCAAACCCCGTCGTCCCCAGGCTACCACCCGTTACCGAACGTTGCACGTAACCAGTTGTCATATCTGACGCGCCCACACACACACATGCAAAGAATATAACACATACCCAACAAAATGTTGGTAGCTATATTTGAGAAGATATGTGGCTGCTACATGCATCCATATGAGCAGAATGATTAGAATGAGGCTCCATAGGCCTTTTTAACATTACTAATGAATTCCAAAACCCTAGAAATCCAAAAACCTAACCCTAGGAGATGAAACGCCAAAAGTTATGTGAGCCCCAGGATCGTAACTTTTGCATACAACCTCCATTTTAGGCGCATGATAGGCCGTTGGAAAGGTAATTTTGAGAACTACACATTATGCCATAAAACTCTAACTTTGTCTATAGTTTGACTATGGAAAGCCAAAAGAACATTGTTTAGGGCCCAAAAATGGCCCTAGAAGTACAGAAAGATGTACTAACATGAAAACTTCCAAAATAATTCGGTTGGATTAGGTGGGAGGCCATTAATATCCACTTGGAAGTTGTGTAGGGATTCAGACATCCCCAAACGTGGAGAACCCACAATTACAAATAATTACAAAAGAGCGTGCTAAACTAAAACTATCAAAAGGAGCCAATTGGAATAGGTGGGTGGCCACCAATATCCACCTAGATCGGGATCAGTCCTTTTTGTGATAAAATCTGAATCTATTTCTCAGATGTTAAATTTTCCCCTAAATCCTGAGAGAGAAACATCAGATGAAATAATCTTAGCTCAATGCTTCATAGGTCTAAGCTCCCAAGACAAAGTTTATCTTTTTCAATCCCACTTATGTCAAAATCTCGACACTCCTACAAATATTGTTACTCTTAAAGCTAATCCATTTCTTGAAACATCCAAGCAAATCATTACAATGATGTCTGCAATCTTAGGAAACAATGATGAATAAATTGTTTATGAGTATATCATGGGATTCATGGTATCTATTTGTCCAGCTTATGTTAATTCCTTGGTCAAATTCAACTATTCCCATTTTTTAGTTGATAATCTTCATCTTCAACTATCAGAATTTGAGAGCACCAGATATTTCAAATATTAATCTTACTTGGTATTCCTTTTTATGTACTCTCAAGTTGTTAATTTTTCACACCTTAAATTGAAACTGAATATGAAATGGGTAATCCATCTTCAGTCATTTATTGGACTCCCTTGGTTAGGAAAACGATTCAAAATCTAGTGTTCTCAAAACACATTAACCAATTTATGTCAAAATATTTTGAGATGATTCATGATGAGATGCCTCCCATAATATTTTCAGAGTGTAAAATACTTTTACAACCGAGTCCTGAAAAAAGAGTTGGATACTGGTATTTATTTGAAAATCATACAGAAATTAGGGTTTATGGTGTTGAATTGCAGCCTTTCCTTTTACCTAGGTTCTTGACTAGAATTTTTTCCTTGGAATTTATAAGACAAAGGCTTAATTTTGATTATGTTCATTTTGTCTCAAGGAAATATAAAGCAAGATTTAAATTTAAAAAAGGAATTGGGTCCTTTTATTGTCAATACCATAACAACTTTACAGGTAACATAAAAGCTACTTCAAGACATGGGATTTCAATAAGGCGAGATTTGGATCTATGATCCTCACTTTGTCAACTCAACTAAAAGAACTGGAAATGGATTAACTCCTTGTGAACATCAACAAAAGTCACAACTGTAGATATTGGTCAACCAAGACAGGTGGGAGGATGTGTAGAGGATTTTTCAAGTTTAAGAGAAAATTCCATATCATACATCAAAATCACTAGTAACAAAGACTCCTCAATGATTTGAGAAAACATACAAAAGAAAAGGTGTAGAATTGGCCCAAAAAATGTCAGAGGCAGAGGAAGAAAAATCAGCTAAAAGGAATAAAATAGAAGAACAAGAGAAGGATGAAGATCAAAGATCACAAAATGATTNATTTAGAGCCATTGATAAAAGAACATGCAATGGTTATAGAGGCTTCATCATCAACAAATCCTGGGAGCTATGAAAGTCAAGGTGGAAAATAATCACTTGATACATATCAATTAAAGCAAGTTGATCATGTTCATCAATTCATGGATACCAAAAAGATGGGTGTAAAGATTAAACTAAATATTCTTCCTAAAATATTTGACCAAGGGGCATCTTAGACAAGAGTGTTGTCTGTTGTGGATTATGAAAAAGGTAAATTAAAAATAGCAATGATGGAATCAAATGATCAAAAGAAGGTCACCAACATCTGTATTGATCTAAATGTAGTTCATCCAGTTGATAAAATGGATTTGCACAGACATACAGGAGAAATGTTAAACAAATATGTGATGATAAATTCTCTTGGGATAAAAATGTTGCAAACTATAAACGAGAAGATTTGGAATCAGCAAAGCAAGAGAAGCTAGCCTACAAGACTAAGCAAAAGACAGTGGAAGAGCTTGAACAATGGGTAATTGATCTAGGATCAAATCCACAAGATGCAACATCGATACAATCTCTTATGAAAAGAAAGGATATTGAGATTCGTGCATTGAAGAAAAATCTTAACATTCCTGGAATTGATCATGTTCAGACTCCAAAGTTATAGGTTATTCAACAAGAAAAATATCAATTGTTAAATAAAATGGTACATATGAGGGATCAGATGGATATGTATGAGAAACAAATTGAATCCCTACAAGGATCTTCTTCTTCATAGTCTATGGAGTCAGTAGAATTGTCATAGGGATTATCTAAAGCACTAACATAACTTAATTTGAAAGAGGTTTATATTTATAAACTAAAGAAATCAATTTCCTCGTAGAGTGAGGATATTGTAGTTTTCAAAGAAAAATTGAATGACAAGGATAAAACCATTGAACAATATAAGAAGTTCAAGGCTAAGCTGCTAGGAGATATTGAACAGTTCCAGAATAAGCTATCTAGTAAGCCATATCTGATTAGAGCTAGAAATCTTATTTGGGATCAAATCATCACTGAGATCAATAAAATATGGGATTACTTCAAGATAATTGAAGAAGAGGTTTCTTTGACAAATGAAGCAGATCAAGCAATACAACAAGCATTTCGAGAATTAGGAACTAGGCATCAATTTGATACTAGAATCATTGAGTTCCTAAATTCTAACTCAAAAGAAGCATTAATAATTAAAAGGGTGAAAGAAAGAACTACAATGGTAATGGAAACAAGGAATATTTTCACAAAAAGAAGTCTAATACAACAAGCACGGAATAAATCTATAATGGTTAAAAGAAACATTGAATTTCTTACCAATAAGTTTGAGAACTTGGTAAAAATGGGATTGCCTTCAACATGGAATGATAAAGGAAGACTTCTAACATTTGAAAATTACATAAAAGACATGTTCAAAGTTAGAGAAAATGAGGATAAATTTCAAGGAATGACTAAAGTCCTGAGCGGACATACTATTTTGGATATTCTCATAGATGATTTTTATTTATTGTTTGGATATTCTCATAGATGATTTTTATCTATTGTGGTAGATTAAAAATATGTTCTTAGATCCCCCTTCATATAAGAAATACATCGAGTTATATATTGCATACAAGAAGATGATGGCTTTCAACTACCCATCAAGTGAAAATTGGAAGTTCTAATTCAGTTGTTAACTGAATGAGTCATCAAAATGGATGGAGAAAAATTAGGAGATATTTTTTGGGCAAATCCTAAATTCGAATGTATTCGTTACCTTTTTTGTAAAATCGGATCTATTGTTGTAAATTGGAGGCTGAAAAATAGCCCTTGATGACTACTTTTGGTTATGTTTATTTTTGTACAAAAGAGAGAAACTTCGATGTAAAAAGGGTTGGATTTTGCCTTAAAAAAAGGACTGAATTTTTTAATAAAATTCTATTATTATAAAACTTGAGTGATTCTCGATTTGATTGTTTTAGTCTATGTTTTTCCTGTTATCTTATGGTTCTAACATTTCATAATTTTCTTCTTTGAATATGTATTTCATAATTTCCTGTAAATGTAACAATTTGGTACCACCACCACTGCTACAACCTCAAAGGAATTTTAAAATTCACAGACTTTTACAATTATACTGTAAGTATAAATTGGACCCGTGTTTTCAACTATTATTCCTTATGAACATTGATGAAATTTTCATTCTTTATTGATTCAAATTAATTTAAGTTAAATACATATATAAACAATTTCCCTTATTGAAAGTTAAATGATACTTATTCAAAATTGATATATTGTTAAGATTTCCATTTTGTTTCTTTGTATTCTTCTATCATTCATTTAAATCTAAATTATCTAGGACATTCAAATATTTCTTTGTCAATTTATGATATTTACTTATTAAAGATAAAAGTCATAACTGTTATCGGACTAATCGGTAAATGCGGACATAAACAGATCTCCCTAGATCCCACTGGAAACTAGAACAAAACAGAACATAATGCACACTTTGCCTTAAACTTCATCATCATGTGAACTAGTTTAATGAGTTACAAGTGGTGTACCTTTTAAACGATGCTTGTCCTCGCTAGTGTCATCTTTGTAACTCCTTCCTCGTGTTTGTAAAATGGTAAGCCTGTCTAATAATCACAAACCAACAATGAAGGAAAATAAAGATACATACATTCTAATGAAGTCTATGTATATGATCAAGTAATTATACAATAGAAGACGAGATGTTTATATAGGGAAGAAATGCATTATTGTATTAAGTGAATAGAAAGTGGAGAATACAACCCATGCCTTCATGTTGAAAGTTCCCCTTTCGATGGCTCTTTGCTTCAACACACACACCTTTGATCCAATGCCTTGAATGAAGAAGATCCACAATCTGACTTGAAGAACTAAAGAAAAGCTCTCAAGCATAATCTGAAGTAGAACTCTCCATACGATTCTTAGCCTCTTCAACCTTATTCTTTTCCATGAGAGATCCCTCTTTATATAGTGTGAAAGAGAGATGGATGAGGATATTAGGATGATCCCACCAAATCAGAGAAGCGAGTAAGATGCAAACCGATAGAAGGCCACCTCTTCTACAACATTCGTGAAATTTGACTTTTCCAAATATTTAAGCATCATCGCACACTGTGTATGTAGCAGCATGTGACGTCATCGCAGTCCAGGTATAGTGTTGTATGCGATGATCAGGCATCGTCGCACCCCATGAATAGAGTAGGGTGCGAGGACTTTCCTTCATATGGTTTTTGGCAGAGTAAATCAAATCACTTTTCCCATGGAGAAAGTATCTTTTAATATTTTTAGGGAACATGGACACGTGTTGTCATGTGATCACTGAGGCTACCAAAATAATGTGTAACAGAATGCCCCCCAAAGTATGAAGTTAGAACTTGTGATAGCTAAAATACTTTGTAGAATGGGTGTGTCGAAAACAAGGAGTGCATCGATCAGGAACCTGCAAACAAACAAGCATCTGCATAATATCATACCATTTATGGGGTAAGAATTCCCATACTCAGACTAAAAGTGACTTTAATCATATGTGTCAAGTGATTCATGGCCACTAAACATACATTGTGGATCCATGTCATCATGATTCAACATAGCCACCAGGAATACATTGTGGATCTATGCTCTAAAAGAATTCAAATTCAGACATAGCCACGAGACATACAAAGTGGATCTATTTGTCAATACAAATCATGAATACTCTGTCGCAACCTGGACTAAAGTGATAAGATCTAGGGTCTTCATTTCCATCGTCTCTTAGTACGAATCTATCCATGTGATTACAAGTGTTGAAGTTGAACATGGTAGAAACCACTTGATTACCGATCATTAATGAAAACCATTAACAAGAGTGAGGGAAATCACCATTGATGTCAATGACTCCCAAGGTACCCTATTACAATCTAATGAATGTGAATAAATGAGTTGAATTCGAACACTCGATGGAATCTTCCAATCAAGAGTCAATGATGTGAACCCACTGTTGAAAGTGAAGAAACGTTCCATTCAGGCATGTAGGCTCTAAGGTATTGAATGATTTCTAAGTCTTGTTCCCAAATAATGTGTTGAAGTCAACAGGAAAATACTTGTCACGGAAGGTCCTTGATGTATCCCCCATCAATGACATGAAATATGTAACATATTTGAAGTAGATCAGAGTATGAATCGATTCAGAACTAACACAGGGAAGGCCAACATGGTACAAAATTTATAACTGCAGATGGTCGAATCAATAGAAGGCTCGTTTAGGTTGGACTTCTCTTGAACATATGAATGACACGAAAATGGTCTTGGAAGCATTGACTCAAAAAGGACACAGTACATGGACTTGTCGATGGTCAAACGAGAGACAGATGGATTTCCCAACCCAGATACAATGATGAAGGGGGGTGTCATGTTCAAGAGCAACTATTACTGCCACTAACACAAATATATAGACACATTTCTTGCCAATTTTCCCTCACCACTTCTGGCAAGTACCTCTTTACTTTTACGCAAGCTTGAGGAGGATAACATATGCTTGTTGATGTAAGCTCATCCTTCGGACAACTCCCTCAGAGTATGTTTAACGAACCCTAAGAAGGAGTGGTTCGATCCCATATGAGTCTTTCAATATTTTTTTAATGAGTCCAAGGAAAGAAAACTCAGTGGTTTTTCAATTTTAGAGAGTCTGAAATACAGTTAAAGAGAACTCCATCAGATCCTTTTTTGTAAATTAATCCGACAAGACCAAAAAAGTGATAATATACCGCTTGTCTGATGTTTTCTTCAAATACTTTTATGAGCGTGAAAAGAACAAGGTCGCTTGGAAATCTTTTCATTATTAAGGAGTGTGAAAAGAGCTTAAAGGATAATCCATAGGTTTCATTTTTCGGGTCACCATTACAAGTTCAAAAAAACAACAAAAGACTACTCGATTACATTCTCATAGTTTTATGAGTGTGAGAAAGAATTAAGACTTGCTCGGAGATTTTCCTGAAAAACCTTAAAAGGATCTGTACATGTGACAAATATATAAAACAAACCAAAAAAAGGGACCCATGTTCCAATGTCTCACCTCTAGACTTTTCAATATGTGAAAATCAACCACTTGTAAAGTTGTTAGGACTTTAGGGTTTGGATAAAGCATAAAAAATAATATAATATGCAAATAAAAAATAATAAAATAGGTAACAAACCATGTTTTACCATTTCATTTGTAACTTTGCCCAAACATTGCTCCAAAGCCCTTTTTCACCTAGATTTTCATTGGTTAAAACATGTTTTGGGGTTGAATTTTAGAGCATACCCACGCGTTGAGGTCATCGCAGGTGCCCTATATCGGGCACTGCGACGATCTAGGATCATCGCAGGCGACCCTAAAGCTAGGGTGGGATGACGCCGCACTGTGCGAATGCACAGGCATGCGACGTCTGCAGCCCAAAATTTAAAAAGATGAACCCAACAAAGGCAAAAACCCCCAAGAAATAAAATTATGTTTCTAATCTCTTTTTTATTGTTCCTTGGCAGGTCTTCCATAGTCAAGATGTTGGAATGGCACGAATGGGAGCACGAAGAAGAATATTACTTCGTCGGGAATTACCAGGGAATAGTAATGGCCCTTTGGCAATGTGGGCTACTGAAATTCTTCAACATTCAGGGCATGAGGGCCTAGATGAGACTACTTGAGTACTTAGTTCACATGTGGGATGTGAACGAGCAGGAATTTTATGTGGGTTACCACACACTCACCATAGATATCAAGGATATCTATTTCCTAACAGGACTATCTCGTCAGGGTTCATGGGTGACACTTACAGGGAGCAGGGGTGGTGGTGAGCATATGAACTACTACATCAATCATCATTGTTTGTCGGGAACCGAGAAAGATAGCGGCAAGGTCACTATCAAGGATGTCTGAGATTTTCCTTTATGAACCATCCTCTATACTATTACTCGCATGGCAGGGAGTGCAACTCCTTACATGGCTCTGCAAAGCTATTTTTAGTATGCATTGGAGTGTATGGAGCCCCCCCGAGTCTTCAACTGGTGTGAAGGGGTCCTTAAAAGCATGAAGAAACAACTTACCAAGTGCAAACGTGGTGGGTTAAAACAATTAGGATACAGGTCTATTTGGGTATCCTTCTTCCTGGAGAGGGTCCCAGTCTTACAGTTACAGGTAGAGTGGGGTATACCTGCTCCATAGGATCTAAGGATGAAGAGGTGGGTAGATCTCATGGCCCGACATCGAGGCGGTCACATCATCAGGTATAGCGATGTCTTCTTCAAATGGTTGAGGACTCAAATGCTCATGTTCGATGATTATGCATATGTCGAGATAGAGTTCCGTGGAGATCTGGACCTAACTCTTCCTGAAGGTTCCCAGTGGGGGGACATAGGTCAGAAGGAAATTTTGTTTATATAACATTTTTGTTATTTATAATGATATAAAATGTTTTTTGTCTTGTTTATCCTATCACTATTCGAGTGCTCTTCGATAATGCAGATGTGGGACCTTATCGTCCTCCAGGTTCATCCCCTATCCAGAGGTGAGGGGAGAGAGGTGTCATAGCAGGAGTAGTTTTTGTTGACTTTGACATCATAGAACAAAATCTGGAGGGACTCACAATGAATGTCTATGATGCCTCTATAGATGATATTCCTAGGCATTACCAATGCCACATAGTGGGTGTATCTACATCCATCGGTCGACTGCTCCATAGAGTAGCAAGAGAAGTCGCATGTTATAGCGAGCAGTATCCTTGATGCTCTGTTGTATATGAATCCATGTGCTTCACATTTTTGATATTTTGGTCTTCGAACAAAAACACTTTTTGTAAACGTTTATCGTTATTAATATGAGGATCCTATTGACTTACTTGTTTTATATACAAAGTGTGGTTGGATTTTATAAATGTCTCAATTTTTTGTCTAACACATAATTAGCTAATGCATCTATTAATGTATTTAGACATCTATGAATGTGTTGATATTTAATGTAATCAAAATGATATTCCAAGAGGCGAATGTGTAAATATACCCTTAACAAAGTAGGACTTTGGATAGAATAAACGTTACTCGACTGTAGGTCCACCAACTATGAATCAAGTCGTACAATAAGATGACAGATTCCAAGTGAAACAACGTCAATCAATAATTCGATGACTGCATTGTATTCTGTGATATTGTTAGTTGCACGACTAAGGAAAACACCATGTAGACTGATCAATTCATCTGTAGGTGCATAGATTTCCCAAGCAACAAACGCTAAGTTTTGAGTACTGGGACTAGTACCATCATTGAAACCAATGTAGGGTAGTGAAGACACCAACATCCGGAAACCAAGAACAATGCAAGGTAAGCAGTCGAAAAGTGGAACCAAACAATGAAAAAGCACACAAGAGTATGATACACTAAAATACACNCAAGTAAAGCCCATTTCTGGGTTCACTCAAAGGGACTCCATCACAATCTACCAGCTCATAAGCTCCCTTCTCCAACACTCGTTTCACGATATAAGGACCCTGCCACATGGGCTCAAATTTACCAGCCCCTAGCAAATCTCGATCTTGCTTGTAAAGAAGAACTAGATCACCTTCAAAAAAAATATGTGGCTTGACATGCTTGTCATATTGGGCTTTGACACATTTTTTCTGGGTTTCAATAACTAAGGCAGCATCACGACGGGTTTCATCTAATTGCATCAAATACAAAAGACGTTCCTCTTCAGCAGAGGTGTTAGGGAGAAGTTCAACAGCCAATTTCAAAGATGGGATTTCACATTCAATCGAAAAAATTGCTTTGATACCATATACTAATTGGAAAGGTGTGAATCCCGTGGCATACTTAATGGATGTCTAATAGGCCCATAATGTTGAGAACAACATTGTGTGCCAATTTGACTTATGAATTCCTACCATCCATCGAAGCATAGTAGTGAGAACTTTGTTAATTGCTTCAATCTGGCCATTGGCCTGCGGATAATAGGGAGTTGAGTTTTCATGGCGAAGACCCAATTTTTTAGTAAGTTCAGACATCATAAAATTGCAAAAATGAATACCGTGATCAATAACAATGGCTTGAGAGACACCAAATCTAGTAATGATATGATTGAATATGAACAATGTTGCAGGTTTCCCGGTATTATCAAATGTAGGCATCACCTCGACCCATTTAGTGAAATAATACACAACTACAATAATGTATCCATTCCTTTTGGCCGAGTGAGGGTTACATATCATGAATTCAATGCCCCATTTGGCGAAAGAATCAACGAAAACTATAGGGTGAAGAGGAGCAGTGTGAGATCGGATCTTATTGTTGTAGGTTTGACAAGTGTGGCATTTATGGATGGCAATAATGCAATCCTTAAACAACGAAGGCCAAAAATAACCAGCTTGTAATATATTTTGGGTAGTGGCATACCCAGACATATGACCACCACATGCTCCAGAGTGACAGTCATTCAAATCTTTCTCAGCTTCATCGTAGGTGATACATCGTCGAAATATGGAATCAATACCACGGTGGTAAAGGGTATCACCAAGGATGATGTATTGACGGGCTTGATACCGTATACGGCGACGATCTATACTAGAAATATCAAGCCGGAAAGTTTGGGTTTGGAGATAGATGATAATATCTTCATACCATATGTCATCAGAATTGATCAGAAAGAGGGATTCGTTAGGTAAGGAATCCTCTGCCACATTTTCTGTCTCAGTAGAGGGAAGGTCACATATCAATTCGGCAAAAACCAAAGACTTCTTTGACTTGGCACGTTCAAACTCCAAATCGAACTCTTGGAGGATAACTATCCATTTGGAGTACTTTCCCCCCATCAATTTTCGAGTAAGCATATGTTGCATGGGGTTGTAATAAAAAATGACTGTGGTTCTACGTAATAGGATGTAGTGACGAAATCGTTGAACAACTTGAACAGCTGCCAAGACTAGTTTCTCCACATGTAAATATTTGGTTTGGGTGGTCATGAGAATCCAACTGAAATAGTATATAACATGCTCATCATGTGAATCATCATCTTGGACCAAAACCATGGCAATGGTAGAGTCTGAAGTAGCTAAATACAAGAAATAATATCGGCTATAGTCAGGTGGAAACAACAGTGGCATACGGGTTAAAGCGAGCTTCAAAGCCTCAAAAGATTTGTTTGCAGTATCGTCCCATACAAAATCGTAATCTTTCTTGAGAAGTTGAGTAAATTCTTTCGTTAATTCAGTGTAGTTGGGAATGAATCGATGCAAAAAAATTGCCTTCCCTTACAAAATTTGAACTAGTGTAGCATGGAAGGAGGAGGTACATTGAGAATAGCCTCAACCTTCAAGGGGTCCACCCGAATCCCATGTATAGACACGATAAAACCAAGAAGTCGATTGGATTCCACACAGAAAACACATTTGTGTGGATTCAAACGTATGCGATAATAACGACAACATAGGAAAATGGCCCGTAAATGTGTTAGGTGATCTTGACGACGCATGGAATGAACTAATAGATCATCTAGATATGGTTCTACGATGTGCTTAATATCATGAAAATCATAAGACATAGCACGCTGAAAAGTCGCACCAGCATTCTTTAGACCAAAAGGTAATTTCCGGTAGGCAAAGGTTCCCCAAGGACAAATAAAAGTAGTCTTGTGTTGATTTGCTGGTAAAATATTGATTTGATTATAGCTGAAGAAATCATCCATCAAGGAGAATATTTCACTCCCATCATAGTTGTCAACGATCTGGTCAACGAAAGGGGTTGGATAATTTTCCTTAGAACAAGCTTTATTTATATCCCTATAATCTACACAAACATGGATCATGCCTTGTTTCTTATTTACCGGAACGAGATTGGATACCCAATCAGTCAAAACCACAGGATAGACAAAGCCATCCTTAAGAAGTTTTTCAACTTCAAGATTGATAGCAGCAGCTTTACATGGATGTATTGGGTGAAGTCTCTGTCGAACGAGTTTAGCATTCGGGTAAGTCTTAATCTCATGCAAAAAAATATCAGGATCAATACCAGGCATTTCTTCATAACTCCAGACAAAAACGTCATGAAATTATTGGAAAAGGGCTTTATAAGTGTGAACCTCATCAATAGAACATGAGGCGCCAATATGAACATTTTCCACCACCTCGGGTTTAATATATATGTCAAGAGGAACGGTAGGTGAAATGTTACTCAAGTTCCCTTCATACAAAACATCGTGTGTTGACTCGGGAACATAAGAAATAACAACAACGATAGATAAGTCGAAATCCGTTGGTAACTCTCTATGGTCTCACGTTCTAGAAAGATAATAGAACAATGATGCCCATCGTCCCATGGGGTATCTTCCATAGACATGACCGACATGATCATCTCATCAGTAGGAAAGATCACATGGAATGGATCAGGAGATGTATCACGGAGAGAAGGAGGAGAAGGAGTCGTTGATTGAATAGCTTGATAAGTTGATTCCACTGGACTTAAAGGCATTCTGTTGTTGTAACGAAGATAATCACCAGAGATAGGTACTATCCATGGGTCATATGACCCAGGGGTTTCACAAACAGTGGTTGATATCATGTTGATCGAAGCGACAAAAGGAGGAGGAATATCGGGTGATGGAATAGGAAATGTACCCATCAAGGTCGAATCTTTTAAAAGACCCACACCGACATTCTCACAACCGAGAGATGTTTTTTAGATCAAAGGTACGTTGCTAGTACGTGAATGAGTTCCAGAGAATGAGAGTTCCAGCCACACCTTGGCTCCTAATTTTGTTAAAACGCCCAAACTCTGGCCTCTACAATGAGACTCTGACCAATTCTGAAGACGAATCCAGTAAAACAACGTTGAAGAATATAATAGCAACTACATCAAAATTGTTGTATGTTTGACAAAACAATAGATTTTAGTGGATGGATATCGAAAATAAATCACACATATTTGCTCCTTTCTTTGAGCATCAACAAAAAGTCTCTTACATAACTTTTGATGGAGGCATTCCCGCTATCTCATGGCATTTTTTTTTATTAATTTAATTGTTGAGAAGCGCACTGTAACAAATGTTTAGAAAAAGTTTACCAGAGAGCATGACAATGACTTCTCTGGATCCTCAATGGACTCTCAATTGTTTACTGTTGTTGTTTCTTGCTAATGTCGCATCTGTTGTTGATGTGCATAACATGATTATTGATGAATATGTCAATTACATGAATCCTTCAACAGTGTACAAATTTCAGAATAAACATGGAGATACCATTTTATGTGTATTATACACTGATCAAATATCTCTATAGGGTACAGAGCAGCCATCTATGGAAACTAAGGTTGATCGAAAGAGAGAGTCGGGACTAAATTCTGGAAACAAACCAGAATGTCCATAGGGCACAGTGGAAATTCTAGAAACAAAACATGAACATGTAGAAAGGGAGGGATCTGTGACAAGCTTTATAAGGAAAACAAGAAATTTACTCACAGATATTGTGCAGCATGAGCACGCAAGGGTGTCATTAAAAATGGATGCTCAGCCAATCAATGGAGCAAGTGCAGGTCTGAACGTATGGAATCCATATTTGGACATTGAGGATGGTATATTCACTCTGAGTCAAATCGGGATTATAAATTACCATCAACCATTGGAAATTATACATATCACATGGGAAACTCTATAAATTTCATATTTGAATGGGCATCATACGCATAATTGAATGAACAGTTTCCAGCATACGCAACACACAGGTCCGCATATAATCGAAACAACAACATGGTAAACAAATTGATTCATATTTACCATGCAGATCTATCACTCATATTTGATAGCATGCATCTATAAGAAATCTATAATACCTTTGGTGGTAGTGGTGGTCACAACTCATTTAATCCAGACGAATTTTCACTTGTCTTCTCTAGCTTTCTTCCATACGAATTGTTACTAATATCGTAATGCAGAGGAGGCAGATCAGTTCGTGCTTGAGAAGCTAAAATTTCTTTGACATGCCAAGAGTAGCCATCATCCATCAACTCAGATTTTGAATCACTCATGGAAAACTACCATGAACACATCAGGCCCTTAAGACCATAAGAAGCTCTGATACCAATTGAAGAAATTGAGCATAATAATATTAGGACAAGAATATTGGCGGAAAAGGCCTCAAGCCACAATTCTGAACATTGTATTCATCTTAATGAAACAAAATATATAATACAATAATGAAACCACCTCAATTGTTCTCACATCGACACCTCATCAGGAGATAAGGTAGGAGGAGACAATATAGGAATCTAGAAACACACTTAGGATAACAACTATATCCTAGTATGTAAAATAAATAAAGATGGTATACTTAGACTTAATGATTGTATATGAGAAAGAGGCTAACAAGTTGGTCGACAATAGAAACCTTTCCTTGGTGTGGGAAATGTAACACACGAAAAAGAGTACACACAATTGCATGCATGGAATCAATCCAGCGACGACCAAGTAGAAGGTTAAAATCAAGAGGTGCATCAAAGACATCGACCTCGACCTCGACATTGACCGATCTACCTTCTAATGTAATAGACAACGAAGGAAGAACACCGTAAGGTTTAAAACATGTACCATTGAAGTCTTTAAGAGTATTGTGTGACTCGGTAAGGGCAGGAGAGCCAATAGCTTTCCATCAAGTAACGTACATAACGTAAGTCGAGGTTCCTTCATCAATAACAGTTCGACAGATATTCTTATTTTCCACAACAACTTGGATCTGAAACGCTAATTGAGGAGGAAGCCTTGGAATATGATCTTCCAAGTCAAATATTATCTAATTAGTATCGGTAGGATCAATTCCACCAATATCATTTAACAACGCCTTCCATTGAGTAGGACAACTGTGAAGGACTTCGAGAACTGACATTGCAGAGAGTGCTTGCACAAGGTCTTTCACAATACTGTATTTTTGGGCAGCACGTGCATGAGGATTAAATGAATACTTTCGAACAACGCCCTTGGGAGGAGGACGAAGAACTGTATCTAGGGTCGGTCGTTCGAGATGAAGAGGACCCTTTGGAGGTGAAGTTGGGGGAGGATGTTGAACCAATGGAGGTGGTAAATCGTTAACTTTATCTTTCGATGGAGAATAACCTTTGGCTCGATTTGCGACCACAACTTCATTCTTCTTGGAGTCACCAGTGCACATAAGCACATAAGATGAGGTAGAGGGAGAAGGTTGGTCATGAATTACCAATCGGTCCTGTTGTTAAGAAGGAAATGGTTGTGAAAAGACAGCATGTGTAGAAGGTTTCTCGGTCCCTTGCAGGAACTTAGTAACCTCAATGCGTCATGGAAACTCTTTCGTATAATTATCGTCACCACAAATAAGGCAAGGGTAACGAGGTTTATGTTTATATTTATATTTATCATCAGATGGATGTGTTTTAGGTTTCTCAGATTGTTGATTATTATTTTTTTCCTCCTTATTCTTACCCTTCCCTTTACTTTTATTTTTATTTTTACCTGTAGGTGTAGATTGAACCGAATTAACTTCAGAAATTTTACCGGAAGGAGGAGTAGCAGTAGGAGTAGGAGTATTTTGTACATTAGAAGTGGT
>JASDQU010102185.1:174767-188332 GCA_032191745.1 Picea mariana | reverse complement strand
ATTAATATTTATTTAATCTTCTTGTCTAATTTATAATTCTTTAAATGTATTATGCAATATTATAATGTTATTGCTATATGATAAAGTATTATATCATATAAGTGGAGACAAATAACCTCAATATGGGCCATTGAACACACTTTTTTAAAAGTTATATATCATGTAGAGGGACAGTGTTGTCACCATAAGGGGATGCATAACTCATACTCCGTGGTTGAGAGATAGAGGAGGGAACACATTTCCAAAAATTCCAATGTTGTAAAGATTGATGGCCAACATCAATATAAATTATGTTTTTAGAACGACCAACTAAATGCAAGATTAAAATTCCATTTGTATTAATTTTACCTTATCATTATTCGATTATCATAATTTGTATAAACCCTTTACTAAAGTAAGAAATATCTTTTTCTTTTAAAACTAAAGTGACCTCTCCTTTTTTTTTCATTAAAATAAACGTCTCCTCCTTTCCAATGTAAGCATTGGATGCCTTAAAATTAAAACTAAAGTGACCTCTCCTTTTTTTTTCATTAAAAGAAACGTCTCCTCCTTTCCAATGTAAGCATTGGATGCCTTATATGTCACAAAGACCTACATAACACTAATTATATGTCACAAAGACCTAAATAACATTAAAAGTCAATGGAATCATAATCATTTTCATTTCTTCCTTTTGACCATGGGAAATCAAGTGACAATTTCCTTGAATAATGCATTACTTTTGCTTATGCTCAGGTATTAACAATTTCAGCACAAAAATGGCATGAAACCTGTTATCGAGTACAATTAGTTTATCTAGTACTTAATTCAATTATCTTGGGAAATTATCTTGGGATGGAAAGGAGTACTAAATGCAATTATATAAATTATAATGATTAAAGAATATTAATTTAAGATGGAAAAAGTTAGTATGGAGATTTAATCTATTAAAATGAAAATATCAATAAGATTTATGGAAAAGAAAATTTTACATAAAGAGGATAATTTTGTTGCATTAGAGAACATTTTTAACATTGTACGATCTACATGAGGCTAATGGTATTCCTATATTTGCAATGTCTAATGGACCTACCCCTAAGCCAAGATGTTCACTCCACACTTTGAATGACTTGTATCTAGAAAGTTGTTGTCATAGGTTGAACACCAAGGTAACACTCCATTAATATTTCCCAACGACCCATGGCTCGCAAGCCTATCGAGATTAGCCTTTGTGGCTTTACCTTCACAACCTTACCTTCGTGGCCTTTACCTTCATGGCCTTACCTTCACAAATTTTTCCCTGCAGAGCGTCAAGTTGACATTCTATAAAAAAAATCAGCGACCCACAACCTGCAATCCTATCAGGCTTAACTTTGCATACTTTTCCCATAGAGTATTCTCTCGCGAGACCTTCCCAAAGAACCTTTTCCCTGCGAGCTTATTCTCGTGAGCCCCATTTCCACAAGCCTATTCCTGCGAGTCTTTCCCTATGATCTCCCTCTCATGAGCTTCTCCCCACAAGCCTCTTCCTGTGGCCTTTTCAAGATGCACACCGATAAGTTTCATCTAATACCTGCAGCCTGCAAGCCTCTTGGGCTTAACTTCGTGGACCTTTGGACTTGATAAGTAGCATGGCATTGAGTTTTTCCTGCAAGGCTTTTCCTCGCGAGTTTTTCTCCCATGAGACTATTGAGTTAGGATTTTTTTGCCCAAGCTCGTGTTTGATTTGGATCGTCGATCTTTGCATTTGGGGTGATCTCAGGCATTAGTCCACCAAATTTATCCTACGACCCCTACCTTATTCCACCATGGACCTCGTCAATCCACATCATAGTATAGTCCACATCATCATTGTACGAAATTTTTCCAAAATTCTGAAACTTAAATTTTTTTTGAGAATTTTTATAATTCCTCCAAAATTTCTCCATCAATGCACTTGGAAGTTCTTAATTGTTCCAGGTTGAATCTCGGTTGTTGATTCCTAATGTTGAAAACATATGATCCATTGATCTTCCAACTCTTCAATTGCCATGGCAATGCGAAATTTTCCCTTCCCAACCAAATTTAACTCTGCAACCTACAGATTTATGTGGTTTATCCTTTCTTTGATTGTTCTAAGGAAATTTAAACTCGAATTTGCTCATAAATTTGGGGATTTCACTTTTTTTTCACCATTTTCCCCAAATCCATAATAGGTGAAACTCTGCAACATGAAATTATACAGATTTTGCATCAGTTTTGACTCATACAAGCTCGGTGTTTAACCTTGAGTTTTAATACCAATCTGTAATGTATACATCCTCCAAGTCGAGTCCCGTTACTACAAAAATGACTTAGCTTATCTTGATACCATTTAGAAACTACATGCATGTGGCATGTCAAATAACTCGTGCAACTAACAACACAATAAAAACCATGAATGCAAAAAAACCTAGCAAACATAGAACATTCAAATGTTCATTTACATAGCAAAAACGTCATAATAAAAACAATAGAAACTTATCTGTTTATAAATTAACCAACTAGTTGCATACAAAGGATGTTCCTCCTGTCCATAGGCTTGTTGTTAATTTTCTCTCAACAACAAGCCACCCCCAAGCTGAGTCTATGAGTCCATAAGAAGATACATCCCTCTTGGTTGTCCACTCTCCACATTAAGCAACCCAAAACCTAGGTTCTACTACAACAACGGTTCCCAATCCACTAGCTCTCTTCCCCACAACCTGCACAACCCAAGGAATGTACCCCCTTCTCTTCTCACAGTCCCTTGGGATGTACCATTTATTTATCAGGGCTTCCAATGCACTTGGTTGGATGGGAATCTCATAGCTACGGACTCTAGGAACTCTCAGTTGCTCCAGGAGTGCTCATAGTAGCCTTAACAAGGCTCTTGAGCCATTTTCTCAATAGGAAAACACACTACAATCTTACAACCCATTTTTATAGGCACGCAGACCTCAATTTTAGCATAAACATGGTCCAATAATGGTTGTCCTCAAGGACAACATGGCTGGTGATATTCCAAACACTCAACTCCTCCCTTGCTACCCAAAGTCTGTAGGTAAAATTGTCATCTTTTCCCATACACAACTCCTTCTTCTTCCTTACTTGATTAACTCTCATTGTTCCCAAAAAGGATGATTACACCCAACCCATGTTGTCATAACTGAGTAGGATGACTTCCTCACCGAACCTCTTACATGAATTCAATGATTGGCTTTGGGAACACTCAACAAAAAAATAGAAGGTTCACTCAACAATAAAAATCAGGGAAAAGGTTTGGGATTTAAAACCCATGAATTAAACCCCCCTTGGCTCCCCATTGTTTTCGTCCCTCTTGTATCGCAACCAGTGGTTATCATTTTGATTAATCATTTTAATGTACGTAATACATAGTTCAATGTTCAACCATACTAATCAATACATTCTCTTTTCCCCAAATATATCGGCTCACTAGCCTAAATGATAGTTACACAATTACATTATAATTTACGAGAATTAAAACTAGGGATGTTACATAAGTAACCCTGGAGTTTTTATTGTTTCTCCTTTATTTCTTTGGAAAACCTAACATTCGCTCACAAATTTTTGAATGTCTTTCTTCAATCCTTCCCAAAAATATCATTTTTTATCTTTAATATGTTTTAAGGAACCTTAAATGTCCTGCCATCGAAGAGTTATGAGACTCCCTTAATATTTGTTGCTTCAACTTTAACTGAGGGCATAAAAATATTATATCCTTGTACCAGAGAATATATCTCATGCACTCCCAATGTCCCTTAGAGTTCATCCCTTCATTTATACATTGTATTTTATGTCTCCTACTATTTTCATCTTGCCATTCATAATGAACTTCTTCCAACCACACCAAAATGGAAGATGTAATGGAATGTAAACTTGAGGCTTCTTTATATTCTAGAAAGGGCATCTGTGACCACATTATCCTTCCCCTTTTTGTAGATTATTTCAAAACCAAACCCTTACATTTTTTATACCCATTGTTTTTGCTCCTCTGATGACAATATTTTCTCCAAAAAGTATTTTAGGCTATCATGGTCTATCTTGACTTTAAAATGCCTCCCAATGAGATATTATTGCCATTTTTTATTGCATGTAAAATTGTTGCCATTTCTTTTTCATATTTAGATTTCACCAAGTCTTTTCCCTTTAATTGTTTACTTTATAAAGCCAATGGTATCCCTTCTTATGTCAATAATGCTCCAATTCCTTGTCCAGATGCATCACATTCAATTATGAATGTTTTACAAAAATCAGGTGTTGTCAATACTAGTGTCGAAGTCATGGCATCTTTTAAGAGTGAGAATTTTCATTCCATACAAATGATTTTTTCTTCAAGAGAGATGTGAGTGGGCCTACAATGTGTGCATAATTCTTAACAATTTTTTGATAATATATTGTAAGAGCCAAAAATACTCTAAGACTCTTGATGTCCTTAGGAATAGACCATTTTGTAATATTTTGGATCTTTTGAGGGTCCACCTTAATCCCTTCCCTTAGAACAATATGACCTAAATACTCTACTTCTTGTTTTCCAAAAGAACATTTGGATATTTTTACATACAATTTAGTGTTCTCAAGGATTTTTAGGACTTTATCCACGTGGTTAATGAGGTCTTACCATCATTTGCTATAGGTAAGTATACCATCAAAGAAAGCCAATACAAACTTTCTAAGTTGAGGTGGAAAATTTGTGTTCACGGATCTTTGAAAAGTAGAATGAGCATTAGGAAACCCAAAAGGCATGACCAAGAACTCATAATGCCCATCATGAGTTCTAAAAGTTGTTTTGGGAATGTCTTCTTTTCTTTATTCGATTTGGTGGCATCTTGATTTAATAGCTAGCATTGTAAAATAAGACACTCCATGAAGCTCATCAATATTTGGACTAGGGAATTTATCCTTTATGGTGATTCTTTTTAGATCTCTATAATTAGGACACATCCTCCAAGATGTAACATCCCCACTATAATCCCCAATTTAATTAATGCATAATGTAGATATGAATGTGGCTATGGCCAAATGATGTAATATGTGAATTCTGTTTTTTTATTTTAATAAATATAATGTGATACCAGTTGTTGGGAATATGGACAGAGATGGGGGCTGATTAATCCACAAGAGAGGGGAATGTCTAGGAGTTTCTAAGAGGGGTTCAAGGAGGAAATTAATTGTGGGTATTAATCCAAACCTAGATTTCTGAATTTTATTATCATTGGGACAACCTTCTATTTTCTAGTTGAATGTATGAGAGCCCAATCATTGACTACATGTCAAGGGGTGGGTGTAGAAGTCACATCACATAGTTATTTGAAGCATGGGCCTGAAGTACAATCAATATTGGGTAGAGTTTGTAGTCAAATACCTTGGGAAAATAGAGAAAATTTGTATGGGGAGAATAGGTAGTTTTTTACATCAAGTTTTTGGCTTGAACACAAGGGCGAGCAAGGAAAAAGGATCATTGGTAGACCAAGAAGGATGGGAGAATTATGGATCATGCTTGAGCATTTTTGGAGCATTCTAGAGATAAATATTGAATAGATAGTTTTCTAGGCTTGAAGAGTGAACTCTTATGCGAGTTGCACTAGAACAACAATTGTTGTTAGTGGTTGTTGGTAGTTTTCTTAGCAATGAATTCCCTTAAGTTCCTAGTAGAGATATTCCTGGTTAATTGTGCCAAAAATACCATGATAAACGAATGGGACACCCAAGGGACTGAGAGTAGTGAAGGGATACATTCCTTGGGTTGGGAAGGTCAAAAGGAAGAGAGATGGAGGAAATTCAAGATAGTTGCAGGAGAATACTAGTGGGTTGTGGGATACTGAGCTGTGAGTGGATTGTGAGAGAGACCCTTCCTTTGTGGATTCTTATTCCTAGCTCAAGGGTGACTTGTTGTTGAGATCTAGAACAACAAGTCTATGGTTCGATGAAACATCCTTCCCAAGTGGTTGGTTGCACAATGTTTTTAAAAATATTAGTGTTTATCTATTTCTTGAGTTACTTCATGAGTTTAATTGCTATGCTTAACTTTGTGTATGTAAATGGTTTATTTGTTGTTGTGAATGAGTTTATTATCTACATTTATGTTCATTTAGAATGTTGTATATGCATTTACTTATGGGTATTAGAATCTAAATAACTATGTGTATAATTTGTAGCCAATAAGATACAAAAATTTAATTAGTAGAAGAAATTCTTCGAATTTATATGTATTTTTATGCAAGTAATGTGCCTCAGTGAAGATGAGGAATGTTAATATTGGTATCAAAGAATAATTTTCATCACTAAGCCTACATGGGATATACTCAACATGAAAAATCTGAAATTGTAGAGTTAAGAAAACTCAAAGAATGTTTACAATGTGGTTGTCAGGTTTTTCCAGGAAAAAGTGTGAGGAGATTGCCTATAATTTTGGTGAATTCAAGTTTTAGGGTTAAAATCCCAAAACCCTTTTTCCCAGGACCATTTACGATGTGACACCATTCAAATCATGCCATGTAGCAAGGTTTTTTTTATGTCACAACTCAAGCGGGTGTTAACTCCCATGCACATTAGGGATGCGATAAGGGCTCTTTACCGTTGATCTCGCCTGATCTCCATTGATGAATCATGGAGGAATGAAAGTTCACGCACAAAGGTAAAGGTGAGAGATGGGACCCACCCATACTCATGGCCAATGAAGGGTCACAACATGGAGAGAGTCAAACAAGGTGGGACCCATGACCCATACGAAGTCAGAGGTGTGCCAGTTGGGCAAGTGGGGCTCGTAAAATACTAATATTTTATTAATGTTTAAGGCCGATGTAAAGGGAAAATAGGAGAGAGGTAAGAGAAGGAAGATGACTAAGGCTAATGGATCAGGGTTAGGAAGGTCAGGAGGGTGACATGGCATCACCTCAAGGTGCCATGGAGACCAAGAATTCCACATCAACAAAGATGCCACATAGAAAAAATTAGTGTATAGTCTCAAAAAACAAATTATGGAGCTAAAGTCATGTTTTGGCCATAATTGGAGCACATTAAGTCAAATTCAGATGAAACTTTTGGTTTTTTTCTGCAGTAAGGAGAGATACATAAATTCCATAGAGGGCCAATGGCCAATTATGCTCTAATTTTCTAGAAAAATGCAAATTACATGTTTTTGAAGATCAGGGTCAAGCTTAGTGGCAGGAGCACAATTATTGTTGAAACTTGTACAAAGTGTCATAAAAGAAAACATGAAAATATTGTGAGAAGGGATTGGTTGGATTCTAAGGAGTTTGGAGTGGAGATGCCAAAATAGGGGAAAATCCACTATTTCAGGCCACTTTTGGGGGATTTTGGGGAGTTTCAAAGGAGGAAAAGGGTCCCTAGATGGAAAATATGGAAAAAAAAAATTAATCAACATTTTGTATACTCATCAAGCCGGACAAATTTGATTTAGTGAAGTTTTTTCCAGAAGTGCATAGTTTGGGAGATAGCCAGTTTGGCTAAAAGTTCTGAGTCTAGAAAAAGGGGTGAAAAAGGACAAAGTTCTCATTTCAATATTGTTGCAATTGTTGACAAGATAATTAGATTGAAAATCTAAGAGTTTTAATGAATTCTCTATCATCATTGTTATCAAATTCTCATACAAAATTTTATTTGGTTCCTAACAGATTTACTTCTACAAATGGAAGAAGAGACAAATCTTATAGCAAGATTTGTCTCACCTTATGCAATATTGCACATAAAAACTTTTTTTGTTTCCCTATGCAGACTTATCATCCCTGTTTGTAAAATCCAGAGCTAAAAATACATATTTTTCCGCATGTACGCATCTTGCCTACTATACAGCATGCGTATACGCAGGCTGCACCACTACAACCTGCGTAAATCAGGATTTGTGCCAGAAAATGAAAATTAATGTCGGGTTTCCATGTCACGATGAAAGATCTATGATCCTTGGCCTTCCATATACTGGAAACATTCTGAATTGACCCTTCAGTTCCATTTTGAAGGCTATAAATGGGCCAATTCCAAGCTATGGAAGAAAGGGAAAGAATTCAACTTTGAGAGAAAAGTTACTCTAGAGAAATTATTTACTTTATATTTAGTCTACATCCCTTTGTCCTTTAAGTTTGAACACAGTGTTCAACCCCCAATCTCTTCCCTTAGTGATTGAGAACCTCATTGTTTCTCTCTTATGAGCTTGCCTTTGGTGGAGGATTGAAGTGGTGGAGGCCCAACTGGAAGGAACTTAGTTTCTCAGTTCCGAACCGTGTCGACATGAAAGTCTGTAATATTTTCACTTATGCTGATCATTTATTAATAGAAATACTCCTTTCCCGTCCAATTGATATCTTGCAAATATTTGAGTTATTATCCATTGGCGTATTTATTATGTATATTAATGGATTATGCTATCTAATGTGCTAACCTTTCATATTATCACCATATGCTTGCTTTGCTTGGTTGTTGAGAACTAGTTGCAGGTATATAGCTTTGGTTCAAAGTGCTCAATGGTGGACTTCATAGAACATCTGGATGAGGTAGGCCTCTTTCTTATCTCTCTTTCATATTGGTTTATATAGCATGTTTTTGGGATAGAGTTTATTTCTGCAGTCATTTCTATCTGTTGTGGTTTACCCTAGCCATAGAGATTTTTTCCGTCATAACATAATTGGCGACCATACTAGGGAGTGAATATTCTTTCTTAGGGTTTGGAGTACTTTTCTCCTTATATTTCTCTCGTTTCTATCATGTTTCTTTTTGTATCATTGCTTGACAGCCTCTGTTCACTCTGGGTCTGAGTTTTCAGCCTTCTCCCTTGCTTGGCCTTGTTTTTTGAAACATATACACGCTTTTTTCCTTGACAGTCGCATACATACGCAGGTTGTCCCTCTGCAAGTTGCGTACATACACTCTATTTTCCTAAACAGTTGCATACATACACTCTATTTTCCTAAACAATTGCGTACATCAACTTTCCTTGCTTGTTTTCTAGGTCTGGTGGTTGTTGGATGGGATTTGATGTTTCCTGAGTCTTCTTGGGTCTCTATAGTCCCTGTTAAGTGCTTGTGGGATGATAGGAAACATGTCTTTGGTTGAATCTTTGGGCGAAGTATTTCTCATCATATTTTCATTTTGATTGTCCTTGTACATTGGGCTGGGTGTTTTGTTGCTTGGTATCCTACTTGACTTATCTCTTTCTATACACGGTAGAGTTTATATATCAAGTTGCTTTTCAGTCCATGTATTTTCATTTTTATTATATTGAAAATACAAAAATATTAGGCATTTTGCATTGCTTGGCATTTTGGTCTTTTGATTCCTTGTCATTAGCTTAGTGCATGTAATGAAATATTGCATTTTTACATTAGAATTGCAGAGTTGAAATTGAAAATTGCATTGGTTTTTAGAAGCATATTATTCATTGAAAGTTGAAGTTAGGACTTTGCACTATATTCATATTTACTTTTCTTGCACATTCATAACATCATGAGTTTCACCACCATACCTTTGAGTAATCACGGCCACTAAAATCGACGCTATAATTTAAAATTGATTAGTCACGATTTTATTTTCTAGGGTGCACAAACTAGCTTAGGATTTAGTGCCTTGGAATAGGATTTTGTGAGTAAACTTCTCCAAGGAAATTAAATCAACATATGTGTCTGACAAAGGGAGTGGAGAAATCCATTGTATAATTGGTAATATTAGGAGGCTTCTCTCACACCTGAGTTAATCACGAGGTCGTGCAAGGTTGGTTGAAGGGATATCCCCCCAATACCTTCTTAGTGTCAGAGATATTTCTGGGGATCTATTCGTTTCTGGGGATCTTGTTAGTGCCCTTACCTCCATGAGAGGCGATGCTTTCAAGGTTTTGGCCTTTGCTACCCTGTCCATATGGTGGACCTGACTTACGACTTCTTACATGTGCATTGGTTATACATTGGTTTATTAGTTGCTTGACTTAGGTGCCACATAGGTTACTTGCAGGGGTTATTTTGTAGGTACCATGGGTCAGATAAGGGTTGGACAACACACAACCTTTATGGAAGATTACCTCTCCAGGGGGATCTGACCGAATGGTTGTTAAGCCCACGAGGGCCCTTATAACTGATTATGTTACCTCCGATCTTTAGCAGGGAGTCTCAGGCCCCTCTTGGGTGAGACATACCTTATTTAGGGAGGGAGGCCACTTTCAGCCACTTTACCCTGTTTGTGTGCATTTTGGCCTTTTGATTTTTGGTGTTCTCTTTGATTACTAGTTGGCCTTAGGATTTACTTTTTGTCTTTAGAGTCTTAAGTCATCATGGAGTAGGACCAGCGTCCCCGCTGGTCCCATCGCTTGTTAGAGTTATTAGGCATGGTACACGAACCTCCACTGTTCAGACTTATGATTCTACAAGGATGAGTACTGAACCTAGTCTTCAAAACACTGGGAGCCCTTCGACTCCCACACCCATAATAGTTAATGGCACCCCTTCAACTCCTGCAATCACAATGGTTGTAGTGCCAGAGGCACCTATTATTATTATGGCTCGGCTTATAGTGAATTCTCAATCTCTTGCCTCGAGCCCTTCTGGGTCTCTTGGTCACTCGCCAAGCTATAATGTTCAGTCCATCCCTATGGCCTCTAGTCCTTTTTCCTATGGTATGTCTAACTTTACTTCACAGTTTTTGAATATCATCCTAGTTGTTGGCCCTAATGATAGCATTGGGATTGGGGGCACTACACCTTCTTATACTTCATTTTCGTTTGGTGGTTCCCAAATCCCTCAAATGACTCCTAATATGGGAGGCATTCCTGCTTTTAAACTCAGGTCTAATCTTCTTGCTTCTGGGTGGAACAACCAACCTGGTGGACAAGCTTCTACTCAAGTTTCATCCTATACCCCTACCTCCTCGGTGTCGATTCCGACCAATACGTTTCTCATGAAAAATCTACCTCTATCCTCTAGATTCCCACTCGGAGGAGGCCAGTTTCACGCTTTGGGCAACCCCCAACCCAGATCCAATCTGGCTGGGGGCAATTTTTATAACCCCCATCAGAACATTCCTGCTGGAATGATGCCTAACCAACCTTTTATGAATCATCCCAGAGGAGGGCCTTATAATCCCGGACAGGTCCATGGTGCTTACTAGAACCCTAGATGGGTTGCAGTTCCTCAAACACAATCTTTCCAAGGATCTTGGGGCCAGATGCCGCAACCCCATATCCCTTTTCTGGCCATGCTTAATCTGCCAAAATTGTCTAAGTTGATGAACGACCATGTGAGTCATGATCCTACATTGCCCCCCGTCCCCACCAAGCTTCCTTCAGATATTCTGAAATTCAAAGGTAAGAATGGTGAGGATCATGGTGATCACGTTACTACCTTTCACCTCTGGTGCTCCTCGAATTCCCTTAATGACGATTCTATTTGGTTAATATTATTTCAATGCACCCTCATTAGGGTCACTATGAAATGGTATATCGAGCTACCTAGGGGGGCATATGGGACCTTTAATCAACTGGTGTTGGTCTTTGATCCGGATTTTATGAGCAGAACGAAATGAATACAGATTATTAACAGGTGCTTAACACAAAATAATAGAGATATAGTAAAAGTGATTTTCTATTCAATAACAAAATAAGTTGAAACTGTAAAATGCAGTGGAAACAAGCTTTTTGGAATGGTGGCGGCTTATCTCTGAGAAGAGATGTGACAACTGCGTGCATTCGCAAGAAAAATATTACAATGATTCTCTGAAGGCCTTTTTACAATAAACAAGAATTCCAAAAACCCTAGACATCCAAAAACCTAACCGTAGGAGATGAAGCGCCAAAAGTCATGTGGGCCCCGTTTGGGTAAGTTAGTACAACAACTTCCCGGGGTCGTAACGTTTTGCATACGATCTCTGTTTTAGATGTGTGATAGCTCGTTGGAAAGGTATCATCGAGGATATTAATTTTGGGGGCTTAATCATGCCTTTAGATATCAATGAGGAGCTCGATCTCGAATAACCTTCATTTATCCCCTCAAAATGGCCCTGGAAGTTAAAACTGCTAAAAATAGTAAATTGCCAAAATTGTTAGAAAATTGTTTTGAAATAGTTGGAAAAGGTGGGTGGCCACCGATATCCATCTGGATTAGTCTTCCTTAACCACTTCCAATTGTCGATTCGTTATGATGTTGCCCTAGAACTTCTATCGACTTTACGCCCGGACACCACCACTCATATCTAGGATCATATCCAGGAGTGGCGTAGACGGAAGAGGTTGAACAGGACCTCCATACCCCTAACCTTTATTTTAGAATGGTTTCTCAAGTCTTTGCACTCTCCTATATCAAAGGATGTTGCAACATCTGGGGTCACCACTAAGGAAGAAGCGATATTTAAAGCCCAATAGTTAGATCTCATGTACGCTCAGTCTAGGATGTTATACCACATTATTCTAGATGCACCGCGGTCAACATACGACCCTAAACAATATCCTAGACCTCGTGCCAATGGCATTGTAGGCTCCACCAATGTAAAATACATAGACTCAGTGACAAGCTATTTGAAAGAGTTGTCTCTAAACCAGTCTGCAGGAGGGCCAACTTCGTCTGTGTCTTCCATTCCCACTCAGTCGACAGATGTACATTCCGTGCAATCATCGGCCAACCCAAATGGTAACCAGCAACCAGGCGGGAATAATAAGAAAGTACGTAATAATCGTAAGGGTGGGAAAAATAATAATAAACCCAAGGACACTGGTAATAATGAGAAGACGAATAATAATTCTGGAGAGGGAAAATGAGAAAGACATAAGGTGAAATTTCCCCGTAAGATTTTTACAGACGACCACCTTACTCATTTATGCCCCAAACTTGTGGAAGATATGAGGCTATTATCTCTACCACCCGTCGTGCTGACGCATCCATTTCCACATAACCAGCACATGGCCTCGAGCTCCTCAAATGCCGGAAATGCGGCTGGTAGGAGTCAAAACCCGTTGTTGCAAGACGAAGACTATTTGTGTATCAATATGGTCGATGTGAAAGTTAATGTAGCCACTCGATCTCGAGATTATAGATCTTCACAAGCTATACCTAGTCTAGAATATCCTCCTCCTCCTTTGGAAATGAATTTACAAATTAAAAAACCATAGCCATCACCTCGTATTCTGAAAGGAGTACTCAATCACTCTACCCACAATCCAAATTATAGAGCCGCCCAGAACTACTCTATTGTTGAGGACCTGGGTCAAACCCCTTGTGCGATGTCAACTTTGGAGGTACTCCAGAAGTGTCCTTCACAAAGGAATGCCTTACTATCTACGTTAGGAGCTCTAGAACCCAGTGGCTCAAACTTTTTCAAGTTTGACGTCACAGATGTGAAGCCTCACTTGCCTTACCATGTGGCATTCCAAATCCATGTGGAGTACTCAAAGTATACCATCAAACATGCAGTTGTTGATGAAGGAGATGCTACATGTGTGATGTCCCTGATTTGTTGAAAAGCTCTCAGTTCTCTGACTCTTTCTAAGTCATTGAACATGTTGACTTCTTTTGACGGTCATTCCTTCCACCCTCATGGTATTCTTCCCACCTTTCTGGTACAGTTAGGTGGGAAGA
>JASDQU010102185.1:155677-174726 GCA_032191745.1 Picea mariana | reverse complement strand
TTGTTACTAGGATGCAATTGGACCTATGTTATGGTCGTCGTCATATCATCCGTCTTCTGTACTCTGTGTTTTCCTCGTGAAGGGAAGATCGTGACAATCGACCAGATATCCTTTGCGTACACTAGTCCCAATGCATCTATTAGATAGTCGATCCCTGTGAATATCGGTGTCCAAATGTATTCTTCCCTTACGGTAACTTTCTACTTCATGACACCGAGCCACCACATTTACACCATGTCCAGTAGGCTCGTTTCAAAAGGAAGGTCCATTCCTTTCCACACTTCCTATTTTAGTGATCTGTGGACCCTACCTTCCCCAACTTCATCTTGTGAAGGTCAATCGCATGTTGGAATGGCCATGCCACTATCAACAGCGGAGATTGTGTATCAATTTGTTCTCGACTCCTCTGTCGATCCCGATCTTGTTACCTCATCGACAGACGAGGAGGATCCTGTTCTTAGGCCCATGTGGGTCACTTCGTTGTCTTGTTCACATGATTTCCTTGATGGGACTTTGCCTTCGGACGAAGCTATCATCAAAGCCATGAATGGTTCCGACAAACCTTGGGACGATATGCATCACCGCTCTTATTTTCTTCCAGAGCTTGAAAGGATCAAACAAGATGACTTTCGATCTACTTTGAGTGAGATAGTCGGTCATGCCATAGTTCCACTTGATATGCATGAAATTTACATCAAAGGAAATATGGCGAGTATTTCTCCTACTGTCACGATCGATATCTCTCATACCCTTGGAAATATTGAAAACGTACATATCAGTGCAGATTGTTCACCAGAAGAGATCTTGATCTACACTGAACTCTTCAAGGAATTATGAGATGTATTTGCTTGGTCATATGAAGAGATGTCAGAAATCAACCCTCGTATTGTCAAGCATGAGATTAGAACTTATCTGGATGCTAAACCTTTTCGACAACGTCTTAGAGATGTCAATCCCTAGAGGGCCCCTGCTATTAAGGTAGAGGTGGAGAAGCTACTTAATGTTGGCTTCATCTACCTGGTTCCCTTGACCGAATGGGTATCCAATCCCATTCCTGTGAATAAAAAGCAAGGAACTATCTGTGTATGTATGGACTTTCGTGACCTGAACAAGGCCTGTCCTAAAGACAACTTCCTGACACCTTTCATCGATCAGATTCTCGATGAGTGTGTGGGGACAGAAGTGTTTTCTTTTATGGATGGATTTTCAGGGTATAACCAAATTCAAATTAAACCTGAAGATCAACACAAGACAAAATTAATTTTCCCTTGGGGTAATTTAGCATACCGGAAAATGTCTTTCGGCCTTAAAAACACCGGAGAAACCTTTCAGCATGCCATGACCTTCGCTTTTCACGATCTTAAGCATATAGTTGAAGCTTACCTTGACGATCTCACTGCTCACTCTCATAAGAGAGCGGATCACTCTACACACCTTTGACTTGTTTTTAAAATATGTCATTACTATAGAATCTGATTAAACCCTCACAAGTGCATATTTTGCGTTAGGTTTGGTTGTCTTTTGGGATTTCTAGTTTCTGACACTGGGATCATGGCAGATATGTTAAAGTTTGAGGCAATACTTTGATTGCCTCCCCCGTGCACTATTAGAAAACTTCAAGATTTATAGGGGAAAGATAACTTTCTACGTCGGTTTATAGTAAATTATGCCAATATCACTAAGGGTTTCATGCGTCTTTTGAAGAAGGACACCCCTTTTATCTAGGATGAGCGAGCCCATCAGTCCTTCAATGCTTTGAAGAAATCCTTGGCATCGGTGCCTTTGCTGAAGTCTCCCGACTAGAATAGGGATTATTTGTTTTATATCATCACGTTTGTTGGCCCTTGACCAAGTTTTGGAGAACCTTGGTCATGTTTGACCATTTTTGGGACTTCGACAGGCTGGTTGAAGACGGAGCGCAAGGCGAAGCAGATATCGTGGGATCTCAACCCCTTTTTAGGGCAGTTTTGGGATTAGGGTTTATGTAACAGGTATGGGATGTCATCCCATGGGTTTACCCATGTTTAGGCCCATTTTGTAATGTATAAATAGAAAGCTAGGTGATGTAAGAGGAGCCAGTGTGCTCAGTGAAGAGACCTGATAGAATCTTCTTAGTGCGGAGCTAGAGGCTTTGTCCATACTATGTGTTAAGACTTGCAGAGCTAAGTGAAAGTGATTTTAAGAAGGCTTTGTGCTTAAAACTAGCTCGGGGAAGGAGGATCTGGCGAGGTGCGCGTAGATCTCCTGTCTTATGAGGAGTGGGTTCCTGTGGCTATGTTCTTGTAGAAGATTGAGAGAAGATAATAAAGAAGAAAAGAGTTGGTGGATGTAGCCCCACGCTGGGGTGAACCACATATATCCTGTGTTATGGTTGCTTTGTGCATTATGGTTGTTATATTTTTCATATAATTCAAGCTTAGTGTAGTAATGAATGTTTAGATGAATCTGGTATGATAGATTAAGTGCTTAGTGATGTGAATGAATGCTAGATCCGATCTCTTTCCATATGCTAAGTGCTTAGATGTGTTAGATCTGGTTAATGCGTTGTTCTGTAATTAGGGTTTGAATCTACGATGTGAATAAGCATTAAATATTGATGAATGCTAACTGCTAAGTGCTTTATTAGAGTGGTGTAATCACATATCTATGTCCCATCTAGGTTGCAGACATTTGAGTCCTGCAACCACCCCTGCCTCTACCTCGAGTGAGACTTCATCTGCTTCGCAGGTGTTGCTGAAAGGGCCAGTAGTTAGGGTTTTTTTGGTGTGTTGTTGAAGCGTTGAACCTTGGGTCTATCCCTATGCCAACAAATGGTTCTATTTCCGGGACCTGAAACTATGATTGCTAGGAACTGAAGAAAAGAAAGCTTTATGCATAGATATTCTACTTTAGTGCGCAGTATTCTACTTGACTTGTGAAGCTCTGTGCTAAGAAGAGAAGTCTGATCTAAAGAAAAGAGGTAAGATATTGAAGCTTTGTTCTCTGAGAAAGGCAAGATAAGCGAAAAAATTTGTTTCAAAAGAATAAATCTAGGTATGTTTGACAAATTTTGTCCTAGTCTGAAAACTAGGGTACAACTAGAAGAAAGAAGATTTGATATGAGTAGATATGATAGAACTAGTGAAAGATATATTATTCCTATGCATAGAAAGAATGTTTGAACTAATAAATGGATGCAGGATCCTAGAAATAGTTTTTTGCAGGTTAGTTATTGTGATCCCGGTGCGCAGTACAGGAAAGGTTGAGGATCATTTAAAAGAAAGAGAGGATTAACTCTTTGCTATAGTTGCAGAAGACCGGGACATCTTGCTAAGGAATGCCCTAGTAGAGGTCCTAATTGTATTTGTTGTAAAGCTATGGACCATGAAGTTTTGGATTTCCCTAGAATGATTGCAAAATTTGAAAACATGAATATGAGACAAGAAAACTATGAGACAAGCTAAGAAACTAAGGATATGATAGAACCCTAGAAAGAATCAAAGACTGTATTAATACAAATGAAAGAAACCCTGAACGATCACAGAGATATCAACTAATCAGAGGTCTTAAAAGAGAAAGAGTACATAGAAACACGAATAGGAGACTTCGACATAGAATGTGTCCTGGATGAGGAAACATAGGTGAATATCATGACAGAAAGAACTTGGGAAATTTTGGGAAAACCTGCTATGGTTCCTTCATTAGGAGGAATAAGATTATTTAGAGAAAAGTTGATAACCTTATGTGGAATACTTACCCAGACATCTATGAGTTCACATGGAACTTCAACAAAAGAAGAATTTGAGATCGTTAAATTTGTTGAGAACAACGCCCCTTTTGCTATCTTGCTAGGAAAAACCTGGATTGAGAAAGATCAGATACGAAGTAAACAAGAAGAGGAGGATCTAGAACATAAAAATAAATAACTAAGAGATTGCATGGCTAGGAGAATAGTGCACTTACTAGAAGAACAAGAGAACTAGTCGAAGCTACTAAGGACCAAATATATGGACGTCGAAGTTGAAAGGACATAGGAAGACTAGAGACACATGTTTGTATAAGAGAGTAGAGCACCTACCCCAGAAAGAGAAGAATTATTACCCTCGAACCCTATTAAAGACCCTCCATGGTGCAAATTTATCATGACAAGAGGAGATAAGAATGATAATAGAAAGAGGAAACCAGTGATTTAGATCACAGGAAAGAAGGCTAGAAATCTCAGTAAGAAGAGAGCAAAGTTAGAAAAATTGCAAGAAGTTCCACAGAAGACTTCGTAGAAGGAAGGTTTCCAGAACTTGAACTTCGTCAGAATATCAATAAAACATAGATTGGCACTTCGCCCTAAAGGAAAAATATGACCGTTGGAGGCATTATGACGGTTAGAATGACACTCCAGAACTGCTAGAAATTTAGTTATTGCCGGAACGTTCTCCCTTGGACCATTGGGACCACACCATAACGGATGGAACTACATTGATTGAGGCATTCCTGCCCATTGGAAGAGTCCATTATGATAATATATATTTATCTCGTCAAGCATTGCACCGAGAACACTTTTTCCAATTGTGATTATCTGAGCCCACAGAGAACTAATTAATTTCTCACAGTGATCATTGAGACCTCGCCATCCATTCTATTACATTGAGTATTGTTCACTGACCTGAGATATCAGATCTCGAGTGTGCATGTCGGACAAAATTAGCACAATAGAAAAATCCGTCGAAGAGATTCTAATAGACCTCATGATCGAGAAGGTGATGTCCACAGGCATCCAAGTCTCATCAACGAGAGGAGTACAAGCATCCTCGTTGACTGCTCATGGATCTGGACCATCCTGAGCTGCGACCGAGAAAAGAACCAAGCATCATGATGACTTGGAAAATGAGAAGCTAATCCCATCCATCCTGTCCAACTACATCCCACCCTTGGCTGGTGTGGTGAGTCGTGACAGTGTCCCGAGGGACTTCGACTACACAGTTATCACTGTGTACCTCCCCAAGGGAATACAAGTAGTCAAACTGCAGTTGGAGAGGATTCCAAACTTGAAGATTAGTGACTATAACCTAGGAGACTGTAAGAGCTATGGCATGCTCACACCTCACAAATATTTGACCAAGACCAAGGGGAAGAAGTCGAAGATCATCCCCCAGCCGTGGACTATGGACATCGCGAGGTCCACTATCTTGAACGTGATGAATATACCACACTTTGGAAGAGATTGGGAGGTTAACGCATGCATTAAGCTCCTGTTGTTGTGATTCCATGGTGGTTATCTATGGTTGGACAGGTGTATCACCGTCAATCTGGCACTGATCCATAGGATCACCAGATTAAGCATGCAAGGACTAGACCCACAAGACTTTTATCCAGGGAAGGTTGTAGATCGTGCTCTAGCGCAGAAGATTAAAGACACCTATGGCGATGTTGAGAAGGGGAAGCAAGGCTACAAGGTAGCCTCCATCCAAAATGCCACAGTGCACCTAGCCTGCCAGTTGATCGCTAGTAAGATAGTAAGGAAGAACAGACCCACACACATCATGAGGTTCGTTGTTGACCTCGCAGGAAAATGTGTGGAAGGATTACAAATGAACTGGGCGTGTTACCTCATCAACCAATTAGAACAGGACTGTCACGAAGCTTAGGATTAGGGCTATGAGTTCCATTTTAGCTAGTTGTTGATCCTCATCATGTTCATTTCTTGGGATATGCCGGAAGGAGCGACCTTCCCTGACATTGAGCCATTCGAGCCNTATGCCGGAAGGAGCGACCTTCCCTGACATTGAGCCATTCAAGCCACTAGCTGCAAAGTTCACCACGCTCTGGTATTCGAGCGATATGGGGAAACAATGACAGTCAAACATGGTTTTCCATACCTACTACCTCCAGTTAAAGAGGGATATTGAGTCTTTCCCTCGCGTGACACTAAACACCCTGGACAGGTTCAGACCAGTTGCGAAGCTCTGCGCGGATAGGCATTTTATATATATTACCGCGTGTAGAGACGAGCATAAAGAAGAGCTTCAATCCTATTACAAGCTCACCAAGGAGGACATGGAGGAAATCACCAAGGAGTGGCCTGAAGAACTCTTAGTGCTAGTCAACCATGCAGAACTGTCCAAACCCGACCTCATTGGAAGTCCGATGGTTACTCGTGAAGCGTATGATGCACCCAACAGTAGCCGAAAGAAAACGAAAAAATATGTACAGGAAATACGCAGCACATCAGAATAAACTACATCATATTCACCTAGCAGAGGAGGATATGACAAAGTGGACAAAGAAGAGAAAGAAGGGGAATAAGACAAGCAGAAGCAGGGTGAAGTAACATCGCCACAGAATCCCCCTGATGACACAGAGACATCTAGGAAAAGAAAGGTTTCCCCAATGAAACCTACATCGAGAAAGAAGTCCAAAGCTAGTAAGACAAAGTTGTAGACTATACTCACGGTCGATGACTTTGACTTCATTATCGCAGTTGTATCAGACGCCTCGAAAGATATTTTGTAGAGAAATGAAGCAAAACAAGAAACCATGTGTGAAAGAATTGAAGCAAAACTAAGAGGGGTACAACAAGCCCTTCACTCCAGTCGCGCAGTGTCCACTGCGCCCCCACCATCAGAAGAAACAGAGTTGGGAGATGATCTTGCCCAACTCTACAGAATAGTTGATGTGATCGAAGCTCACCTTCGTCGCGTGCAGGAAGAAAACGAATAGGCCACAGTGGCCCTGAAGCAAGCACAAGAGGAAGTCATAGAGCAACGTCGAGTTGCACAACAAGAGAAGGATGACCTCCAAATCAAGTTCGAAGAGGATAAAGCACAGATCCAGAAAGAGAAAGAACAGTTTCTCATGGAGCAGATTGGAGTTAAAGAAGCAGTCAACAGAGCACTTCACTCTATGACAGGCTTAGAATAGATATAAGAAGACCCAGTGGAGAGTCAAGTAGTGAAGCTTGCTGCAGCCATCCAACAACTTTAACAGAGAGTAGCAAAATTGGAGTTACAAGCAGTATCAAGCACTCCATAGGAAGTGCAAGACTAGCAAGAAGAAACCGCCTGAAGCACAGTCCAGAGAATCAAGGCATTAGCCTTGGAATGTAAACAAATTAGCAGTTGAAGTGCTCAAAATTATGAGCGCCTTATCGAGGACCCTGAACTAAAGACACTAGAGTCGCAGCTCGAGGAAGCAAAGCAGCAAACAACAACAGTACACGCACAATTGAATCCCTTGTCAGTAGTCGAGCGAATGAAAAGATCCCAAGAACAACGCATGACTCAACAACAGGTCCATGCCATACAGAGCAAAGTCATGGAAGTGACTCAGAAGCTCCAGCCAGTCTAGGATGCAGCTTGCCTACTTTTTGAGGAGATTGAAGGACGAGGAGCATAACTAGAACAAGCAGTCACTACAGTCAAACAATGCTTGGAAGGACCTGTGACTGAGGTAGTTATTCAAGATTTTTCCGAGCAGGAGGCCTTGGCGAAGCAGCTCGAACCAAGCTTGAGGTGTTTGAGGCAGAGTTACCCAGAGCAAAGTGACTCGGGATGAGTCACAAGTGAGTGTTGGGGGCCTGTTGGCCCTTGACCAAGTTTTGGGACTTCGACAAGCTGGTCAAAGGTGGAGCGCAAGGTAAAGCGGAGATCACGAGATCTTAGCCCCTTTTTAGGGAAATTTTGGGATAAGGGTTTATGTAACGGGTATGGGATGTTAGCCCATGGGTTTACCCATGTTTAGGCCCATTTTGTAATGTATAAATATAAAGCTAGGTGATGTAAGAGGAGCCAGAGACCTTATAGAATCTTCTTAGTGCAGAGCTAGAGGATTTGTGCATACTATGTGTTAAGTCTTGCAGAGCTAAGTGAAAGTGATTTTAAGAAGGCTTTGTGCTTAAACCTAGCTCGGGGAAGGAGAATCTGGCGAGGTGTGCGCAGATCTCCTATCCTATGAGGAGTGGGTTCTTGTGGCTTTGTGCTTGTAGAAGATTGAGAGAAGATAATAAAGAAGAGAAGAGTTGGTGGACGTATCCCCACACCGGGGTTAACCACGTATATCTTGTGTTATGTTTTCTTTGTGCATTATGGTTGTTATATTGTTCATATAATTTAAGCTTAGTGCAGTAATGAATGTTTAGATGAATCTAGTATGATAGATTAAGTGCTTAGTGATTTGAATGAATGCTAGATCTTATCTCTTTACATATGCTAAGTTCTTAGATGTGTTAGATCTGGTTACTGCGTTATTCTGTAATTAGGGTTTGAATATGTGATGTGAATAAGGGTTAAATACTGATGAATGCTAACTGCTAAGTGCTTTATTAGAGTGGTGTAATCACATATCTATGTCCCAGCTAGGTTGCAGACATTTGAGTCCTGCAACCACCCCTACCTCTACCTCGGGTGAGACTTCATCTGCTTCGCAGGTGTTGCCGAAAGGGCCAGTAGTTAGGGTTTTGTTGGTGCATTGTTGAAGCGTTGAACCCTGGGTCTATCCCTATGTCAACAACATCTAAGGAGATGATTAATATGGTTTTGGTTCAGGAGGATGATGAACTCTGTGAGCACATCATCTACTATTTTAGTCAAAATGTAGCCAGTCCTGAACTTAATTATTCCCACGTTGAAAAACTAGCTTTGGTTGTCGTTCACGCAGTCCAATGTTTATGTCATTATATATTACTTTGCAAGACTACTGTGGTTTCTGATGTCAATCCATTTCAATACGTCCTTACCAGACGTATCATAGGGGAAAAATATAATAAACGGATTGTCATTTTACAAGAGTTTGATCTTGATTTCGCTTCTGTGAAATCCAAGAAATCGCTAGTCTTCACGGAGTTAATATCTGAATTTCCACGATTAGATGAGGATGTTATCCATGTTGATTCATTTGTATATGAACACATTTTTCTTGTCTTGTCCTCCAACCCCTGGTATGGAGACATTGTTCTCTATCTTCAAACCTTGAAGTTCTCTCAGCATCTCTCGCAAGATGACCAACGACGTATACGGTACCAAGCTAAGAATTATACTATCGTTGGTGACACTTTGTATCACCGAGGAATAGAAAATACATTGCATCATTACTTAACTCATGATGAAGCTGAGTCAGTCCTGACCGATTTCCATAGTGGGGCTTGTGGTGGTCATCTATCTGGGCTTGCGACAACCCAAAAAGTTTTGCAAGCCTGCTATTTCTGGCCTACTATTTTTAAATATTGTATTGAAGCAGTTAAGAAGTGTCACCCCTGCTAGGTTTTCACTCAGAAAATGCGCTCGCATCCATCCCCTCTTCACCCAGTCATTACCATCGGTCCCTTCACCAAATGGGGGGTGGACTTCATGGATTGCAACCCAACTTCGGCTGGGGGGAATCAGCACATTATCATGGCCGTCGACTACTTTACAAAGTGGGTTGAGGCCATGCCTACAGTTAAATCCGATGGAAGGACTTCAACCTTCTTCATATTCAATCAAATTATCGCCTGGTTCGATATCTCGAGTGAGATTGTGACTGATCATGGCAGTCACTTTTAGAACGAAATGATGGAAGAACTAGCATCTAAGCTGGGGTTTAGACATGGTCATTCTTCTCTTTATTACCCCAAGGAAAATGGACAAGTAGAGGTCGTCAACAAGTCTCTCAAGACCACTTTTCAAAAAACTTTCAGCCAGAGTAAGTCCGACTGGAATATTATGCTATATCCTGCACTCTAGGCATTCCAAACCTTGGTCAAGACTCCCACCGATTTTTCCCCTTTCCAGTTAGTACACGGTGTGGAGTCGATAGTACCTATTGAATGTGAAATCCCTTCTCTTAAGTTGGCAATTGTGCTCCTACGTGACACTTTCGATCTCGAGCGATGCCTTGTACACCTAGAGAGCCTTGATGAGCAGCGTCGAGATGCCTCTATGGCTATCGAGGCAAACAAAATATGTGTCAAGATCCAGTATGATAAGTTTGTTTTTCCTCAGTTGTACGCTAAGGGTGACTTGGTCCTCTTATATGATCAAGCCAAAGAACCATTGGGGGCAGGAAATTTTAAACCCATGTGGCATGGTCCTTATATAGTGTGACATGTCTTAGAAAAAGGAGCCTATGAGTTAGAATATTATAAAGGGAATATGTTGGTCAAGCCCAGGAATGGGCTCTACTTGAAAAGATATTATGCTTGAGCCCCAAGCTTGAGAGAAACTCTTTGTATACTAATGTAATTTAGTGTATATGTCTTTTTCCTTTCTTTTTGTCTTCAACTTGCTTATCGAGTTTTCCCTTGGTTGGCAGATGTCAACGGAGTCTTCGGTCTACCTAGGATTCGCAGACGGTGCCAGTCGTCATACACGGAACTTGGCTTCCACTGCTTGGGTGGTTTACTCACCCGAGGGTCTACTGGTGTCTTCATATGGCGTATGCCTAGGGCCATCCACGAATAATGTGGCTGAATATAGCATTGTTATAGAACTTTTGCACGATGCTATCTCACATGGTATTCACTCTTTAGAGGTTCACCTAGATTCCCAATTAGTAGTATGTTAGTTGAATGGTAGTTATCGCGTGCATGATCCTACTTTACTCTGATGATTTCTATGGGTACGTCTTTTAGAACGACAGTTTGATTTTATTACTTATTATCACATTCCTAGGAGTTCTAATAATGTATCCGATGTGTATGCTAATTTCGTTTTAGATTGACATTTGTCACATAACTAAAGCAAAGAAAACCATCTCATCAATATACACATTGTAAAATATAAGTAGAGCTGAAGATCCTTGTTTTATATATATTTCAAAAAATATGGTGTTTATAGTACAAAATTGGGGCTAATACCCTCAATACACATATACAGTCGATACTACAATATCCATGACATCTATGCCTATGGTGTCGGATGTGTTTCATGGTAACAAACTATGACATTTGTGAGACACTGAAAGAGTCGTACCCAAGCTCTGGGCACACCAACCACTTGTCGTTGCATGGCTTCCGACAAATCCTCTACCTGAACCATGGGAATCCTATGAGTCAAATGAGACAGGTTGCCTTGCATGTTTTGTAGGACTCTGTCAGCTTCTCCTACCACCGCCTTGTCTCCCTGATTCCTCCGTCGATGTTGAGGAAGCCCTTCTGGCTGTCGCAAACCCATGTCTGTGTTACACAAATGTCTAGCTAGTACTTAAGCATCATCCAAAAATATTTTTGTTTCACTATACAAAAATACAAAAAAATGAAATATTTAAAAACATTTGACATACCTATGTCCCCGTAGGCAGTCCCTACTGGGAGTGGCATGTTTGGATCCCCTCTGAAGTCGATCCCTGCATAGGGATATTCATCCAGAGAAATGCCATGTTGATGCCACCAGTAGAAGAAATCCTTGTTGTAGGGTGTGGGCACCCTACCTCCCTCTGCTACCTCATTACCTTGGTCAATTGTGCCATTCCTAGATCGCGAGGTCCTCTCAAAAGAATCTTGAATCTAGGCCCCAAACCTGGAACCCACTCTAAGAAAAAACTGCATAAGATAGAGGCAAACCCAAAATTCTAGTAGTGAGGTACAACAGTCATATAGTCATATACTGTGGGTCTAAAGCACTCTAATGCATAGAAAATGAGAGGCCTTGATGCTTGGTGCAATGAAGTTGAGCCTGTGATCTTGGTCAACATGAGGAAAACAATCTTCAGGCTGAGATTGTTTATCGCTCGGATGGGGAGTTGACTCCCGACCTTCGCAGTCCCTACTACACAGTGGGCGTCTATATATTCCTTTATTTTCATTCTACTCCCTGATCCCTGTGATTTGAGGTTTACAACCTCTCCCCAGCGTGATAGTCCAGTAAAAAAGTATATATCCTCTACTTCAATTCTCAAAGGTTGCTCATCGAGGTTGAATCTTTCACTCGCAATGTCCCAGTAACCCACAAGCATCTCAAACAACCTCACCTGGGTCCTCATCCCTTTGAGTGCCCAAAATTTATATAAGCCACATCTTTTCAAGGCCATTTGGGCCCCTGGATATCATTCCACAACAACATCTACCTCTTCGTTCTCTCTTTCCCTCCATTCAAGCACCATCCTGCCAGAGAAAAGTCAAAATTTCAGTTAGCAACCATAGAAATCATTGATTGCATGCTTGTATGCGAGCTACTTCACTTACAGTCGCATATAGGGTTGGATATATATGCCCTGTAGTTTTCACAGTCATGTATAACCCATAGTTTATGCGACCCAATAAGAGACAACCCATGTACATCAAATTACACAATTTACGCCCTAAATTACTCAAAATTTGAAACCTAATTTAAAAATTGAATCCAATGGAAATGAAGGGGAGGGGAAGAGGAATTAACTGGTCCAGTCGGTTTCTGATTTTGTTTCATGACGCTCCCCCAATCACTAGTTGAATCTCGGAGGTATTTTGGTCAAATTTTCACTATTTGGGTAAAAAGTCAAAATGACATAGTAATTTTTGGTTTTGTTACTATTTATAACAGTTTTTACCCACTTTCTATAGTTGTGAGTGATTTTTTTGCCTAATGAACTAATACAAAGGTGGATTGAGTTGGTTTTTGTAGTTTTTACTAGGAATTCTTGCGGATTTCAATGTTATGTTGGTCGTTCATCACCACGGGCAGGTATTTTCACTACCCATCATATAGGATAGGTATCCATTCCATCATGCATTTTTGTATTATCCTATAACTGTCACTTTTTATGCTTTAGGTACGAACCCATTTGTTGCCACACATAACCTTCCATCTGTTATAAGTAGTGTCATTATCAAGTGGTAGAGACTTACCAAACATGGGTGCCCTAGTTAGATCCTTTGCTTCATTTGGTGCCCATGCAGAGATTTTTTCCATAGGATCGGGAGTCCCTCATAGCTAGTACATGACTTTATGCTAAACCTCATTTCTCACTCATAAACATGTTTCCTTATACCCCGAGGACTCCCAACCGAGTTTAATTTAAGCTCTTTTCCAACTCGTCTTCAAAAAGCGAAAAGATTGTTGAGTGAACTTGTCTCTTTCACACTCGTAAATTGGATTTGAAAGGACATCTATTTGGCACAAGTTTATCCCTTTTTCACACAAAGTAGACTAAATTCCATGAAAAAGGCCATTTTATGGCGTTAAGTTTTGATTGCATCTCATTCCCTTTCTTGCAGTATTGAACCTATAGCCGATTCTCGCTTTGCGTTATAAACCATTTTCCTCATCAGTTTTTGCATCCTCAACCAAGCAGAGCCTCATTTATATCCTTCGCAATTTGACACCCTATACCTAGGAGGGAACATTGCCCCAAGTGTCCATCTCCTGCATGCATCTCCTTGCATTGAGCATAGGTATGTTCCACTGCTGGAACTAGTTTTTCTTACTTGAGACACTTGTTTCCTCCTCTGTATCATAGCATTCATTTGTCTATGAAAAAACAAAAAAATACGGGCGGGAAGGGAGTATTATCTTATATTGGCAGCAGTTGTGTCGCCTTTGAACAAAGCACAAAGTTATTGAGTCCATTTTTCATCGTAATTTTGGGATTAGCATGGCCTTAGGAAGATGAGATCATTACAGAGTGTTCTCTACCGACTGGTTACTCTTCCAGTCCCTATAAAGAATTTCATTGATGCCTCCTACATCTCATAATTGCATCATTAATTCTATGTTGTCAGAGTCTTCCATATGTTTCATGCTCTTGTTCAAAGGAATTCTATCAACCTGTGTTGGCCACTTCTCAGAACTCTTGACTTTTCATGTCATCCATACCCTCAGTTTGTCTCAGAATCACATGATATTGTAGTCCTATCATGCACCCTAGTCCTACTTTCATCATTGGTAGACAACCTTGAACCTAACAGTCGACACTTCATCATTGGTCGTTGACTGGGTGGTCTCCCTTATGTTCGATGGCAAGACATCTATTCACACATTGGGATTCATGCAGTTTCTTGGATTCCATTAGCCTTATTGGTGGTTTCCTCACCTTTGTCAACAGTTTTCATCATTGGCTGCTATTCAGAGGGTCTTTTTCGTGTACAACTTGCACTTGGCACACGTGAAAGACACACAGGGTCATTGGTTCGTGAACATGTTCTTCATCTGATTTCCTCCAAGTCATGAAGCTCCTGCTTTGTACCTCGTGCTGATTGATGGGAGATGCCTTAATGCTCTCCTTTCAATAGGTCTCCTTCCATCGACTTCAAGTCATCTATTCTGGAAACGGGACCTAGAGTCTTATGAGTACCTTGAGGCTTGCAGTCATTAGTGGCAGGTTCTCTCGCCATCGACAGTTGGGAATACATCAATGTCTCTTGATCGATGGCTTCTTCAGGTGTTCGACACTGGCTCCTTTATTCACACTTGCAAGAATGTACTCGGTGCCTTGATACCTACTTTCATTATCGGTAGGATGTCTTGCGTTTTTTAACGGTATACCTCAATGACTGATAATCAAACGATGTCTCATTGTGTTCGACCTCAACTCCTTTATTCACATGATGTATACTTGCACCCCTGGCAGATTGTGTAGAAGACTTGAAGACATCAGTGTGTGGCTGCAACTTTCANGTAGGATGTCTTGCGTTTTTTAACGGTATACCTCAATGACTGATAATCAAACGATGTCTCATTGTGTTCGACCTCAACTCCTTTATTCACATGATGTATACTTGCACCCCTGGCAGATTGTGTAGAAGACTTGAAGACATCAGTGTGTGGCTGCAACTTTCTTGAGTTGTTGCTTCCTTTTCATTGGACCAGTCCCTATATGACTTCAGTGATCATGGGAGATCAGATTGTACTCCATTGTATACATATATCTTCATATTATTTTTGAGACTGGTTCTACCGGGCCTTGTTCATGACTATGACATCCATTGGCATGTAACCGCATTTGTATTTGCCTATTCATGTCTACAGACATTTTTTTGGTATATTTTCACATGGATCTGCAGTGTAATTCTATTGGCAGCCATGTATGCAAAGTCAGCACAAATTGTAATGAGCAACTAGTTCTTCCAGTTGGTTCCCCATCACTCCACTTCTAGGTTGTTTATAATGTATATCATCCATCGCAGATACTCCTCTGACCTCACACATTAGGGGGCATTTGTTATAGCAAGATTTTCCTCACCCTATGCAATCTTGCACAGAAGGCCTTTTTCCATTTCCCTATGCAGACTTATCATCCCTGTTTGTAAAATCTAGAGCTAAAAATACATATTTTTCAACATGTACGCATCTTGCCTACTATACAACATGCGTATATGAAGGCTGCACCACTATAGCCCACGTACATCTGGATTTGTGCCAAAAAATGAAAATTAATGTCAGGTTTCCATGTCACGACGGGATATCTATGATCCTTGGCCTTCCATATATTGGAAACATTCTGACTCGACTCTTCAATTCCATTCTGAAGGATATAAATGGGCCAATTCCGAGCTATGGAAGAAAGGGAAAGAATTCAACTTTGAGAGCCAAGCTACTCTGGAGAAATTATTTACTTCATATTCAGTTTGCATCCATTTTTCCTTTAAGTCTAAACACAATGTTCAGCCCCCAAGCTCTTCCCTTAGTGATTGAGAACCTCATTGTTTCTCTCTTATGAGCTTGCCTTTGGTGGAGGATTGAAGTGGTGGAGGCCCAGCTGGAATGAACTTAGTTTCTCGGTTCTGAACCATGCCGACATGGAAGTCTGTAATATTTTCACTTCTATTGATCATTTATTAATAGAAATACTCCTTTCTCGTCCAATTGATATCTTGCAAATATTTGAGTTATTATTCATGGGTGTATTTGTTATGTATATTAATGGATTATGCTATCCAATGTGCTAACCTTTCATATTATCACCATATGATTGCTTTGCTTGGTTGTTGAGAACTAGTTGTAGGTATATAGCTTTGGTTCAAAGTGCTCAACGATGGACTTCATTGAACATCTAGACGAGGTAGGCCTCTTTCTTATCTCGCTTGCATATTGGTTTATATAGAATGTTTTTGGGATAGAGTTGATTTCTGTAGTCATTTCCATCTGTTGTGGTTTACCCTAGCCATCGATAGTTTTTCCCTCGTAACAATAGACATGAGCCTATAACTATGAGAAGCATGCAAAGAGAAGTGTAGAGTTATAGGGAAGATGATGAAAATATTATGAAATCTCAAGAAGAGATATTGTTAGCAACATTTCTTGTCTTGGGCGTAAGAGTATCCAGGTCCACAGGTTTCACGACAAGCGCCCAAGCGTAGCACAAAAAAAATCTCGTTTCTGGTTACCAATCAAGCAAGCGAGCGGTCTGATTTCAACGGCAAGGATTAATTGATGGAGCAAATCGACAGTCATCGGGTTTTCGGGGCTACCAAGTTGCCCGAGATTTCTCACAAGAGATAGCACCCACAATATCATGGAGCAGTCTAAGCCGTCCATCCAAAAGGGACACATGGTGCGTGATTAGGCTCCTCGCCTTTTCGCCCATCGTGACTTTGAAGCCTGAGGAGCAACCTCTTCCTAGCCCTGAGACGCGAAGTGTCGAAGGCGTCTCGAACTCAGGCCCACAGTATTGCCGAGAGGATCAGGACCGTTCATCAGAAGGACACACGGCACAAGATCTAAGCCACAGGTGGGGCCCTTTGGGATGTTCATAGTGAAAGTGTCGAAGACGTAATCTCAGTCGTCCATCCCGCAGGGACACGTGGTGCGTGATTAGGTTCTTCACCTTTTCGCCCATCGCAGCTTTGAAGCACAAGGAGCAGCTCCTTCATATCCCCGAGACGCGAAGTGCCGAGAGCGTCCAAGACCTGGGCCCACAGTATTGCCGAATGAGTTCAGGACCGTCAGATCAGAGAGGGACGAATGGCGCCCAATTAGTCCATCTCGACATTTCGCCCATCGCGACTTTGAAGAGCAAGGATCAGCTCCTTCCTATCCACGAACGTCGAAAGCGCCTCTAAGGATAAGCGCAGGGTCATGGCCCGTGATCACTTGGGAAATAGAAAGAGTTGTGCAAGCAGGGTCGAAAGTGTCGAGTTTAGTCTCAGAAGGGATCGTCGCGATCTCCAAGTGCCAATCCGATTTGGTCTTAATCCTGGTTCTTGTTGGGAGTAAATGAAGGTGGGAGGAGGTGGTTGAAACCTCTCCTCACTCATTAAGTGTAAGGTATGGAGGATCTGGCAAGCAGTCTGCCCGAGACGGTCCTGTGTGCCGATTTTTTTCAAAGAAGCCATGCCGAGTCCTCGACTAGCCAGAGAGGTCTGCACACGCTAACTCAGCACTTAATGGCTCAGCTACCCCCCCTTGTAGGAGCCATGCGCAGTTAAGGTGGCGTCTAACGAAGGATATTCATCCAAGTTTGACTGAAGGGACGCCACGCCTTGGAGGTCCGAGCACGCCTCTGTTAGGTGAATTTTTCTGAGTATATGTACTCAGTTTTTGTATTTTGTAAAGCATCGATGGTTGAGCTAGGCTCCCAATTGTAAAGTTTTGATGAAGCACTAGTTATTTTGGTTATGTATTAACATCTGAGACTTCTTTCCTTATGAATGATAGCTTCTTTCCATGTCTTTGTTTATACTGTATTAGAACAGCTCGGAATTGGAGGATCCAATCGAGTTGCACTATTATAGGATGATGTAGGTTGGATCACTGTAATAGTCGCAGGGTTTCTAATCAGTTCTTGTGCTTTCTCAATGTTTAATGGCTCAGAATTGGAGGATCCAGTTGAGCCACCTTTTAGTTCCTTGAAACTCGGGGTCAAGAGGATCTTGTCTTCTGAGTTTTTCCTCCTCAAGCTGTCGAAGGCATGATGCCCGATGCAGTCTTGCTCACTCATCTCATTAAGTCTTCCATCTATCCATCTTATACTCAACTTACTAACGGAAATTGGATCAAGACCTCCCTTGTTTTTTACATACCGGGCCCGGTTTCCTGAGTTAAAGCTATACTGTTCTGAGTTCACTCACATCCGATCACCCCATTTAAAACTAAATCGTGACATAAACTGATGGGTGTCGGGATCTACTCCTACTGTAATATAGGAGTGACTTCTGACACTAACAGATACTACAGATCTTGAACATACTGAGGTAAGCCAATAAAGAATCTAGCACAAGCAAGCAACTAGTGCTAGACAAGTGACATCATCTATATCACATAGTAGAAGGGATGAGCATTGGAGTGACATGGAGTCAAGGAGAATGAGTAGGCATCATCATTACCCAGGGAATTACACTAGGATAGATCATGCAATTTTAGGTCCAGGGAGAAACCCAAGTGTGTCTCATGTTAGGAGACAAAGGAGAAGATCTGAGGGAGACATCTTGCAAGGTGAACTCAGGAAAATCAAGCCACCAAATTTCAATGGTGAGCATAGGAATGGAGAATATGTTGAGGCGTGACTATTGAAAATGAAGAAATATTTCCAACTGCATGGTTGTCCCTCCAGTGTAGAAGAAATAATTGCAACCTACCACTTGCAAGGAAAGGCATCCATGTGGTGGGATCAACTCAATCAACTCAAACACCTTGATGTGAAGAGGGTCTAATGGAGGCAGTTCAAAGGATATTTCCAAGAGAAATATTTGTTTGAGCATTACAATGAAAGGAAGATGACATAATTCTTTGAACTCAAGCTAGGAAGTGTGATAATGGATGAATATGAGAATAGATTCTTTGAATTTCTAAAGTATGTGGACTTCATAAAGGATGAGAAGGTCAAAATCCAAAGGTTTTTGAGTGGGTTTCCCTCTTTCTATAGTGATAAGATACAATATGATAACCCCAAAACTTTGGAGGAGACCATAAGGAGAGAAAAACATCTTTATGAATGGAATAGAGGGAGGTCGGCCTTCCAAAAATCTTGAAACAACAAGATGAAGGGTAAAAAGGAGAAAAGGAAAAAAAAAATTAATCCACTCTTTTTCAAGAACAAATCACAATAAAATTAGTAAGGACAGTGAGGTCAAAATGAGAAAAAGATAGCATATTCATTTGGGAAAAGGCCAAGGCAACAACCTGTACAATGTTGGGGATGTGAGGAAAATCACTTATTGTAACACCCCAATTTTTTATCTCTATGAA
>JASDQU010102185.1:116222-138921 GCA_032191745.1 Picea mariana | reverse complement strand
TTGTCCCTTGGGGCCATCTTTGCCCTGCTTTAGATATGAGGAGTTTGCAGATCCAAACTCTCTCCTCTTCTGCTTCAATTTTTTCTCGATCTTGACAACATATCTATAAGTCGTACCCAATGATGCGATGTCCAGAAAATCCATTTCTGTTTGAATTTATCTATGCATACAAGTGTGGTATTTGAGTACCAGATGTCATTCATAGTCCTTGATACCCAATTTGATGCGTAGGGTATCGAAAATATTGGTGAAATTTGGTATTGTATGGTCCCTTTCCCGACATAGGGTGGTCCATCTTGTGTACAGGTCCTTGTAGCTTCCAACAGGGTAGTATTGTTCTTTAATGGAATCCTTGAAGGAATCCCTTGTGGGGGAAACTACAAATATTGCAGATTCCTCTATTTACCCTTTGCTCAGAGTAAGTATCCCACCAATCCTTAACATGGGGGACGACCTTGAGGAGTGAAAAAGTAATATTTTCCCTATCAGAAAAATTATGGACCGAAAAATACCCTTCGAGTAGATTCAACCATTTATCTACAACATTTTCATCTATCAGTCCTTCAAATAATGGAATATCAAAATTTAATTGTACCTTGAAGGGGGTTGCATGGCTGCTTGATGAAGATGCATCTCTTGTGGGCAGTCATCGAAGGATCTATGAAAATTTGTCCATCGTTTTGTTCCTTTGTCATGCAAGGGCTTCCTTGAAAAATAATTTAAAAGGATCTTATGCTCCATCATCTTTATTCTCATCCCCCATGAGTTGTGGTCAAGCTTGGCAAGACCGGTCTTGCAAAGGCTCGACTAGTTCGAGTCCCAACTTCTTGTACCCAAATATTGTCGGGGACATGCACGAAGAAAAATAAATGAAGAGTAGACTGCTCTGATATCACTGATCCAGATTTATGAGCGGAATGGAATAAATAACAGACTGAATACAATAACATAGAGATACGAAGAACAACAACAGATATCTAGTGAACAATAACTTATATTGAATAAATGAAATAGGATGAAACTGTAAAACTGCAGAATTGAAAACAACTTGCTAAAATGTGTAAGTTTTAAACCTGTGAAGTAAAGCAATGCATATAGATTCTTAAGAAAAACAAAATTTAATCAATAGCTCATTCACATAGTACATAGAGATTTATACCAGAAACCCTCAACCGGGAAAACCTTTCTTATATTCATTATATCGAATTTCACCATTCACCATACAATATATACATTTTTTTTAGGTATTCTAGAGATACCAAAACCCTAATCCCTTAATCTGGGATTAATTTACAAAACCGCTAAAAACAACGAAAACCGCCCAAAAACAAATTTCGGGGCGCTGCCCCAAACCCCATCCTCGGGCTACCGCCCATTGCCGAACGCTACGCATAACCAGGGGGGGAATACCTACCCCCCCCTGGGACCCCCCTAGGAAATCGCTCGGCACACATGGCACAAACAAAGCACTAGTACAAGGGATCGTCAGATGTAGTTGTCATATCTGACGCACCCACATACACAAATGCAAAGAATATAACACATACCCAACAAAATGGTGGTAGCTATATTTGAGAAGATATGTGGCTGCTACGTGCATCCATCTGAGCATAATGATTACAATGAGGCTCCAGAGGCCTTTTTAACATTACTAATGAATGCCAAAACCCTAGACGTCCAAAAACCTAACCCTAGGAGATGAAACGCCAAAAGTTATGTGGGCCCCGGGGTCGTAACTTTTGCATACGACCTCCATTTTAGGCACATGATAGCCCATTGGAAAGGTAATTTTGAGAACTACACATTATGCCATAAAACTCTAAATTTGTCTACAGTTTGACTATAACAAGCCAAAAAAACATTGTTTAGGGCCCAAAAATGGCCCTGGAAGTACAGAAAGATGTACTAACATGAAAACTTCCAAAATAATCCAGTTGGATTAGGTGGGAGGCCATTAATATCCACTTGGAAGTTGTGTATGGATTCAAACATACCCAAAAGTGGAGAACCCACAATTACAAAGAATTACAAAAGAACGTGTTGAACTAAAACTGTCAAAAGGAGCCAATTGGAATAGGTGGGTGGCCACCAATATCATCCTAGATCAGGATCGGTCCTTTTCGTGATAAACTCTGAATCTATTTCTGAGATGTTAAATTTTCCCCTAAATCCTGAGAGAGAAACATCAGATGAAATAATATTATCTCAATGCTTCATAGGTCTAAGCTCCCAAGACAGAGTTTCTCTTTTCCAATCCCACTTATGTCAAAATCTCAACAGTCCTACAAATATTGTTACTCTTAAAGCTAATCCATTTCTTGAAACGTCCAATAAAATCATTACAATGATGTTTGCAATCTTAGGAAACAATGATGAATAAATTGTTGATGAGTATATCATGGGATTCATGGTATCTATTTGTCCATCTTATGTTAATTCCTTGGTCAAATTCAACTATTCCCATTTTTTAGTTGATAATCTTCATCTTCAACTATCCGAATTTGAGAGCACCAGATATTTCATATATCAATCTTACTTGGTATGCCTTTTTTATGTACTCTCAAGTTGTTAATTTTTCACACCTTAAATTGAAACTGAATATGAAATGGGTAATCCATCTTCAGTCATTTATTGGACTCCCCTGGTTAGGAAAAATATTCAAAATGTAGTGTTCTCAAAACACATTAACCAATTTATGTCGAAATATTTTGAGATGATTCATGATGAGATGCCTCCCATAATATTTTTAGAGTGTAAAATACTTTTACAGCCGAATCCTGAAAAGAGAGTTGGATACTGGTATTTATTTGAAAATCATATAGAAATTAGGGTTTATGGTGTTGAATTGCAGCCTTTCCTTTTACCTAGGTTCTTGACTATAATTTTTTCCTTGGAATTTATAAGACAAAAGCTTAATTTTGATTATGTTCATTTTGTCTCAAGGAAATATAAAGCAAGATTTAAATTTAAAAAAGGAAGTGGGTCCTTTTATTGACAATACCATAACAACTTTACAGGTAACATAAAAGCTACTTCAAGACATAGGATTTCAATAAGGCAAGATTTGGATCTATGATCCTCACTTTGTCATCTCAACTAAAAGAACTGGAAATGGATTAACTTCTTGTGAACATAAACAAAAGTCACAACTGGAGATATTGGCCAACCAAGATAGCTGGGAGGATGTGCAAAGGATTTTTCAAGTTTAAGAGAAAGTTTCATATCATACATCAAAATCACTAGTAACAAAGGCTCCTCGACGATTTGAGAAAACATACAAAAGAAAAGGTGTAGGATTGGCCCAGAAAATGTTAGAGACAGAGGAAGAAAAATCAACTAAAAGGAAGAAAATAGAAGAACAAGAGAAGGATGAAGATCAAAGATCATAGAATGATTTAGAACCATTGATAAAAGAACCTGCAATGGTTATAGAGGCTTCATCATCAACAAATCCTGGGATCTATGAAAGTCAAGGTGGAAAATAATCACTTGATACATATCAATTAAATCAAGTTGATAATGTTCATCGGTTCATGGATACCAAAAAGATGGGTGTGAAGATTAAAATAAATATTCTTCCTAAAATATTTTACCAAGGGGCATCTTAGACAAGAGTGTTGTCTGTTGTGGATTATGAAAAAGGTAAATTAAAAATAGCAGTGATGGAATCAAATGATCAAAAGAAGGTCACCAACATCTTTATTGATCTAAATGTAGTTCATCCAGTTGATAAAATGGATTTGCACAGACATACAGGAGAAATGTTAAACAAATATGTGATGATAACTTCTCTTGGGATAAAAATGTTGCAAACTATAAATGAGAAGATTTGGAATCAGCTAAAGCAAGAGAAGCTAACCTACAAGACTAAGTAAAAGACAGTGGAAGAGCTTGAACAATGGGTAATTGATCTAGGATCAAATCCATAAGATGAAACATCAATACAAGCTCTTATGAAAAAAAAAGGATATTGAGATTCGTGCATTGAAGAAAAAGCTTAACATTCCTGGAATTGATCATGTTCAGACTCCAGAGTCACAGGTTATTCAACAAGAAAAATATCAATTGTTAAATAAAATGGTACAGATGAGGGATCAGATGGAAATGTATGAGAAACAAATTGAATCCCTACAAGGATCTTCTTCTTCATAGTCTATGGAGTCAGTAGAATTGTCAGAGGGATTATCTAAAGCATTAACATAACTTAATTTGAAAGAGCTTTATATTTATAAACTAAAGAAATCAATTTCCTCATAGAAAAGACATGTTCAAAGTTAGAGAAAATGAGGATAAATTTCAAGGAATGACTAAAGTCCTAAGCGGACATACTATTTTGGATATTCTCATAGATGATTTTTATCTATTGTTTGGATATTCTCATAGATGATTTTTATCTATTGTGGTAGATTAAAAATATGTTCTCAGATCCCCCTTCATATAAGAAATACTTCGAGTTATATATTGCATACAAGAAGATGATGGCTTTCAACTACCCATCAAGTGAAAATTGGAAGTTTCTAATTCAGTTGTTAACTGAATGAGTCATCAAAATGGTTGGAGCAAAATTAGAAGATATTTTTTGGGCAAATCCTAAATTCGAATGTATTCATTACCTTTTTTGTAAAATCAGATCTGTTGTTGTAAATTGGAGGCTGAAAAATAGCCCTCGATGACTACTTTTGGTTATGTTTATTTTTGTACAAAAGAGAGAAACTTTGATGTAAAAAGGGTTGGATTTTTCCTAAAAAAAGGACTGAAATTTTTAATAAAATTCTATTATTATAAAACTTGAGTGATTCTCGATTTGATTGTTTTAGTCTATGTTTTTCTTGTTATCTTATGGTTCTAACATTTCATAATTTTCTTCTTTGAATATGTATTTCATAATTTCCTGTAAATGTAACAATTTGGTACCACCACCACTGCTACAACCTCAAAGGAATTTTAAAATTCACAGGCTTTTACAATTATACTGTAAGTATAAATTGGACCCATGTTTTCAACTATTATTCCTTATGAACATTGATGAAATTTTCATTCTTTATTGATTCAAATTACTTTAAGTTAGATACAGATATAAACAATTTTCTTTATTGAAAGTTAAATGATACTTATTCAAAATTGATATATTGTTAAGATTTCCATTTTGTTTCTTTGTATTCTTCTGTCATTCATTTAAATCTAAATTATCTAGGACATTCAAATATTGCTTTGTCAATTTATGATATTTACTTATTAAAGATAAAATTCATAACTGTTATCAGACTAATCGGTAAATGCGGACATAAACAGATCTCCCTAGATCCCACTGGAAACTAGAACAAAACAGAACATAATGCACACTTTGCCTTAAACTTCACCATCATGTGAACTAGTTTAATGAGTTACAAGTGGTGTACCTTTTAAACGATGCTTGTCCTCGCTAGTGTCGTCTTTGTAACTCCTTCCTTGTGTTTGTAAAATGATAAGCCTGTCTAATAATCACAAACCAACAATGAAGGAAAACAAAGATACATACATTCTAATGAAGTCTATGTATATGATCAAGGAATTATACAATAGAAGACGATATGTTTATATAGGGAAGAAATGCATTATTGTATTAAGTGAATAGAAAGTGGAGAATACAACCCATGCCTTCATGTTGAAAGTTCCCCTTTCGATGGCTCTTTGCTTCAACACACACACCTTTACTCCAATGCCTTGAATGAAGAAGATCCACAATCTGACTTGAAGAACTAAAGAAAATCTCTCAAGCATAATCTGATGTAGAACTCTCCATACAATTCTTAGCCTATTCAACCTTATTCTTTTCCATGAGAGATCCCTCTTTATATAGTGTGAAAGAGAGATGGATGAGGATATTAGGATGATCCCACCAAATCAGAGAAGCGAGTAAGATGCAAACTGATCGAAGGCCACCTCTTCTAGGACATTCGTGAAATTTGACTTTTCCAAAGATTTAAGCATCATCACACCTTGTGTATGTAGCATCATGTGACGTTGTCGCAGTCCAGGTATAGTGTAGTATGCGATGATCAGGCATACTCGCACCCCATGAATAGAGTAGGGTGCGACGACTTTCCTTCATATGGTTTTTGGCAGATAAATCAAATCACTTTTCCCATGGAGAAAGTATCTTTTAATATTTTTATGGAACATGGACACATGTTGTCAGGTGATCACTGAGGTGACAAAAATAATGTGTAACAAAATGCCCCCCAAAGTATGAAATTAGAACTCGTGATAGCTGAAATACTTTGTAGAATGTGTGTGTCGAAAACAAGGAGTGCATCAATCGGGAACCTGCAAACAAACAAGCATCTACATAATATCATACCATTTCTGAGGTAGGCATTCCCATACTCAGACTACAAGTGACTCTAATCATAAGTGTCAAGTGAGTCATGGCCACTAAACATACACTATGGATCCATCTCATCATGATTCAACATAGCCACTAGGAATACATTATGGATCTATGCTCTAAAAGAATTCAAATTCAGACATAGCCATGAGACATACAAAGTGAATATATGTGTCACTACAAATCATGAATACTCTATCGCAACCTGGACGAAAGTGATAAGATCTAAGGTCTTCATTTCCATCGTCTCTAAGTACGAATCTAGCCATGTGATTACAGGTGTTGAAGTCAAACATGGTAGAAACCACTTGATTACCGATCATTAATGAAAATCGTTAACAAGTGCGAGGGAAATCACTATTGATGTCAATGACTCCAAAGGTACCCTATTACAATATAACGAATATGAATAAATGATTTGAATTTGAACACTCAATGGAAGCTTCCAATTAGGATTCAATGGTGTGAACCCACTGTTGAAAGTGAAGAAACATGCCATTGAGGCATGCAGGCTCTAAGGTACTGAATGATTTCTAAGTCTTGTTCTTGGATAATGTGTTGAATTCGACAGGAAAAGAATCGTCACAAGAGGTCCTTGATGTATCCCCCATCAATGACATGAAATATGTAACATATTTGAAGTAGATCAAAGTATGAATCGATTCGGAACTAACATAGGGAAGGCTGACATGGTACAAAATTTATAACAGCAGATAGTCGACTCGATAGAAGGCTCGTTTAGGTTGAACTTCTCTTGAACATATGAATGACATGAAAATGGTCTTGGAAGCATTGACTCAAAAAGGACCCAGTACATGGACTTGTGGATGGTCAAACGAGAGACAAATGGATTTCCCAACCCTGATACAATGATGAAGGGGGTGTCATGTTCAAGAGCAACTATTACTGCCACTAACACAAATACAGAGACACATTTCTTGCCAATTTTCCCCCACCACTTCTGGTGAGTACCTCTTTACTTTTATGCAATCTTGAGGAGGATAACATATGCTTGTTGATGTAAGCTCATCCTTTGGATGACTCCCTCAGAGTATGTTTAACAAACCCTAAGAAGGAGTGGTTCGATCCCATATGAGTCTTTCTATGTTTGTTTAATGAGTCCAAGGAAAGAAAACTTACGAATTTTTCAATTTTAGAGAGTCTGAAATACACTTAAAGAGAACTCCATTAGGTCCTTTTTCGTAAATTAATCCGACAAGACCGAAAAAGTGATAATATACTGTTTTTCAGATGTTTTCTTCAAATACTTTTACGAGTGTGAAAAGAACAAGGTCGCTCGACAATCCATAGGTTTCGTTTTTCGGGTCACCATTACGAGTTCAAAAAAAAAACAAAAGACTACTCGATTACATTCTCATAGTTTTATGAGCGTGAGAAAGAATTAAGACTTGCTCAAAGTTTTTCCTGAAAAACCTTAAAAGGATCTGTACATGTGAAAAATATATAAAAACAAACCAAAAAAAGGGACCCATGTTCCAACGTCTCACTTTTAGACTTTTCAATCTGTGAAAATCAACCACTTGTAAAGTTGTTAGGACTTTAGGGTTTGGATAAAGCATAAAAAATAATATAATATGCAAATAAAAAATAATAAAATTCAATAAAATAGGTAACAAACCATGTTTTACCATTTCATTTGTAACTTTGCCCAAACATTGCTCCAAAGCCCTTTTTCACCTAGATTTTCAAATATTGATTGCGGAGTGCACAGCGGATCATTTCGCAAATCATCTCTGCAGCAGAGGTAATCTCCTTCTCCTTCATCTTTTCATGGATTAAAAATTGATTTTCATTGGTTAAAACATGTTTTGGGGTCGAATTTTAGAGGGTACCCGCACGTTGAGGTCGTCGCAGGTGCCCTATATCGAGCACTGCGACAATCTAGGATCGTCGTAGGCGACCCTAAAGCTAGGGTGCAATGACGTTGCACTGTGCGAATGCGTAGGCATGTGACGTCTGCAGCCCAAAATTTAAAAAGATGAACCCAACAAAGGCAAAAACCCCCAAGAAATAAAATTATGTTTCTAATCTCTTTTTTATGGTTCCTTGGCAGGTCTTCCATAGTCAAGATGTTGGAATCGCACGAACTGGAGCACGAAGAAGAATATTACTTCGTCGGGAATTACTCAGGAATAGTAATGGCTCTTTGGTAGTGTGGGCTACTGAAATTCTTCAAGATTCAGGGCATGAGGGCCCAGCTAAGACTACTTGAGTACTTAGTTCAAATGTGGGATGTGAACGAGAAGGAATTTCATGTGGGTTCCCACACACTCACCATAGATATCGAGGATATCTATTTCCTAATAGGACTATCTCGTCGGGGTTCACGGGTGACACTTACAGGTAGCAGGGGTGGTGTTGAGCATATGAACTACTACATCAGTTATCATTGTGTGTCGAGAATCGAAAAACATAGCGGCAAGTTCGCTATCAAGGATGTCTGAGATTTTCCTTTACAAACCATCCTCTATACTATTACTCGCATGGTAGGGAGTGCAACTCCCCACATGTCTCTGCAGAGCTATTTTCAGTATGCATTGGAGTGTATGGAGCCCCGAGTCTTCAACTGGTGTGAAGGGGTCCTTAAAAGCTTGAAGAAACAACTTACCAACTGTAAACGTGGTGGGTTGAAACAATTAGGATATAGGTCTATTTGGGTATCCTTCTTCCTGGAAAGGGTCTAGTCTTACACTTACAAGTAGAGTGGGGTATACCTACTCCACAGGATCTCAGGGTGAAGAGGTGGGTAGATCTCATGGCCCGACATGGAGGCGGTCACATCAGGTATAGCGATGTCTTCTTCGAATGGTTGAGGACTCAAATGCTCATGGTCGATGATTATGCATATGAAGAGATAGACTTCCGTGGAGATCTGAACCTAGCTCTTCCTGAAGGTTCCTAGTGGAGGGACATAGGTAAGAAGGAAATTTTGTCTATATAACGTTTTTGTTATTTATAATGATATAAAATGTTTTTTTGTTGTTTATCCGATTACTATTCGAGTGCTCTTCGATAATGAAGATGTGGGACCTTATTGTCCTCCAGGTTCATCCTCTATCCAGAGGTGAGGGGAGAGAGGTGTCATAGCAGGAGTAGTTTTTGTCGACTTTGAGATCATAGAACAAAATTTGGAGGGACTCACAATGAATGTCCATGACGCCTCTATAGATGATATTCCTAAGCATTACCAATGCCACATAGTGGGTGTATCTACATCCATCGGTTGACTACTCCGTAGAGTAGCATGGGAAGTTGCGTGTTATAGTGAGTAGTATCCTTGATTCTCTGTTGTATATGAATCCATGTGCTTCACATTTTTGATATTTTGGTCTTCGAACAAAAACACTTTTTGTAAACATTTATCATTATTAATATGAGGCTCCTACCAACTTACTTGTTTTATATACAAAGTGTGGTTGGATTTTATAAATGTCTCAAATTTTTGTCTAACACATAATTAGTTAATGCATCTATTAATGTATTTAGACATATAGGAATTTGTTGATATTCAATGTAATCAAAATGACGTTCCAAGAGGCGAATTCGTAAATATACCATTAACAAAGTAGGACTTTAGATAGAATAAATGTTACTCGACTGTAGGACCACCAATTGTGAATCAAGTCGTACAATAAGATGACAGATTCCAAGTGAAACAACGTCAATCGATAATTCGATCACTGCACTATATTTTGTGATATTGTTAGTTGCACGACCAAGGAAAACACCATGTAGACTGATCAATTCATCTATAGGTGCATAGATTGCCCAAGCAACAGACACTAAGTTTTGAGTACTGCGACTAGTGCCATCAGTGAAGCCAATGTAGGGTAGTGAAGACACTGACATATGGAAACCAAGAACAATGCAAGGTAAGCAGTCGAAAAGTGGAACCAAACAATGAAAAAGCACACAAGAGTATGATACACTAAAATACACAACACTCATGCAAAAATGATTTTAAGCATAGTACTTCTTCAAGTAAAGCCCATTTCTGGGTTCACTCAAAGGGACTCCATCATAATCTACCAGCTCATAAGCTCCCTTCTCCAACACTCGTTTCACAATATAAGGACCCCGCCACATGGGCTCAAATTTACCAACCCCTAGCAAATCTCGATCTTGCTCGTAAAGAAGAACTAGATCACCTTCAAAAAAAATATGTGGCTTGACATGCTTGTCATATTGGGCTTTGAAACATTTTTTCTGAGTTTCAATAACTAAGGCAGCATCACGACGGGTTTTATCTAATTGCATCAAATACAAAAGACGTTCCTCTTCAGCAGAGGTGTTAGGAAGAAGTTTGACGGCCAATTTCAAAGATGGTATTTCACATTCAATTGGAAAAATTGCTTCGATACCGTATACTAATTGGAAAGGTGTGAATCTCGTGGCATACTTAATGGATGTTTGATAGGCCCATAATGTTGAGAACAACATTGTGTGCTAATTTGACTTATGAATTCCTACCATCTGTCGAAGCATAGTAGTGAGAACTTTGTTAATTGCTTCAATCTAGCCATTGGCCTGTGGATAATAGGGGGTTGAGTTTTCATGGCGAAGACCCAATTTTTTAGTAAGTTCAGACATCATAAAATTGCGAAAATGAATACCATGATCAGTAACAATGGCTTGAGGGACACCAAATCTAGTAATGATATGATTGAATATGAACAATGCTGCAGGTTTCCCAGTATTATCAAATGTAGGCATCGCCTCGGCCCATTTAGTGAAATAATACACAGCTACAATAATGTATCCATGCCCCCCAGCCGAGTGAGTGATACATATCATGAAGTCAATGCCCCATTTAGTGAAAGGATCGACAGAAACTATAGGGTGAAGAGGAGTAGGGTGAGATCAGATCTTATTGTTGTAGGTTTGATAAGTGTGGCATTTCTAGATGGAAGAAATGCAATCCTTAAACAATGAAGGCCAAAAATAACTAGCTTGTAAGATATTTTGGGTAGTGGCATACCCGGACATATGACCACCACATGCTCCAGAGTGACAGTCATTCAAATCTTTCTTAGCTTCATCTTAGGTGAGACATCGTCGAAATATGGAATCAATACCATGACGGTAAAGGGTATCACCAAGGATGATGTATTGATGGGCTTGATACCATATATGACGACGATATATACTAGAAATATCAAGCCAGAAAGTTTGGGTTTGGAGATAGATGATAATATATTCATACCATACATCATCAGAACTGATCAGAAAGAGGGATTCATCAGGTAAGGAATCCTCTACCACATTTTCTGTCTCAGTAAAGGGAAGGTCACATATCAATTCGGTAAAAACCAAAGACTTCCTTGACTTGGCACATTCAAACTCCAAATCAAACTCTTGGAGGATAACATCCATTTGGAGTACTTGCTCCCCATCAATTGTTGAGTAAGGATATGTTTCATGGGGTTTCAATCAGAAATGACTATGGTTCTATGTAATAGGATGTAGTGACGAAATCGTTGAACAACTTGAACAGCTTCCAAGGCCAGTTTCTCCACATGTAAATATTTGGTTTGGGTGGTCATGAGACTCTGACTCAAATAGTATATAACATGCTCATCATGTGAATCATCCTCTTGGACCAAAACCATGGCAATGGTAGAGTCTGAAGCAGCTAAATACAAGAAATAATATCGGCTATAGTCAGGTGGAAACAATAGTGGCGTACGGGTTAAAGAGAGCTTCAAAGCCTCAAAATCTTTCTTTGCAGTATCGTCCCATACAAAATCGTAACCTTTCTTGAGAAGCTGAGTAAATTATTTGGTTAATTCAGCGTAGTTGGGAATGAATCGACGCAAAAAAATTGCCTTCCCTTACAAACTTTGAAGTTGGCGTAGCGTGGAAGGAGGAGGTACTTTAAGAATAGCCTCGACCTTCAAGGGGTCCACCTGAATCCCATGTATAGACACGATAAAACCAAGAATTCGATTGGACTCCATAAAGAAAACACATTTGTGTGGATTCAAATGTATGCGAGAAGGACGACAGCATAGGAAAATGGCCCGTAAATGTGTCGAGTGATCTTGATGACGCATGGAATGCACTGGTAGATCGTCTAGATAGGGTTGTACAATGTGATTAATATCATGAAAAGCATAAGACATAGCACGTTGAAAAGTCGCACTAGCATTCTTTAGACCAAAAGGTAATTTCCGGTAGGCAAAGGTGCCCCAAGGACAAATAAAATCAATCTTGTGTTGATCCGCTGGTAAAATACTGATTTGATTATAGCTGAAGAAATCTTCCATCAAGGAGAAGATTTCACTCCCAACACAGTTGTCAACGATCTGGTCAATGAAAGGGGTTAGATAATTTTCCTTAGGACAAGCTTTATTTATATCCCTATAATCTACACAAACACATATCGTGCCTTGTTTCTTATTTACCGGAATGAGATTGGATACACAATCAGTCAAAGCCACAGGATAGACAAAGCCATCCTTAAGAAGTTTTTCAACTTCAATATTGATAGCAGCAGCTTTACGTGGATATATTGGGTGAAGTCTCTGCCGAACGAGTTTAGCGTTTGGGTAAGTCTTAATCTCATGCAAAAAAATATCAGGATCAATACCAGGCATTTCTTCATAACTCCAGGAAAAAACGTCATGAAATTATTGGAAAAGGGATTTATAAGTGAGAACCTCATCAGTAGAACATGAGGCGCCTATATGAACATTTTCCATGACCCTGGGTTTAATTTATATGTCAAGAGGAACGGTAGGTGAAATGTTACTCAAGTTCCCTTCATACAAAACATCGTGTGTTGACTCGGGAACATAAGAAATAACAACAACGATGGACAGAGTCGAAATCCGTTGGTAACTCTCTATGGTCTCACGTTCTAGAAAGATAATAGAACAATGATGCCCATCGTCCCATGGGGTATCTTCCATAGACATGACCGACATGATCATCTCATTAGTAGGAAAGATCACGTGGAACGGATCAGGAGATGTATCACAGAGAAAAGGAGGAGAAGGAGCCACCGATTGAATAGCTTGATAAGTTGATTCCACCGGACTTAAAGGAATTTTGTTGTCGTAACGAAGATAATCACCAGAGCTAGGTACTATCCATGGGTCATATGACCCAGGGGTTTCACAAACAGCGGTTGATATCATGTTGATCGAAGCAAAAAAAGGAGGAGGAATATCGGGTGATGGAATAGGAAATGTACTCATCAAGGTCGAATCTTTTAAAAGACCCACACCAACATTCTCACAACCGAGAGATGTTTTCGAGATCAAAGGTACGTTGCTCGTACATGAATGAGTTCCAGAGAATGAGAGTTCCAGCCTTGCCTTGGCTCCTAATTTTGTTAAAACACCCAAACTCTGGCCTCTACAATGAGACTCTGACCAGTTCTGAAGACGAATCCAGTAAAAAGACGTTGAAGAATATAATAGCAACTACATAAAAATTGTTGTATGTTTGACAAAACAATAGATTTCAGTGGATGGATATCGAAAATAAATCACACAGATTTGCTCCTTTCTTTGAGCATCAACAAAAGTCTCTTACATAAGTTTTGATGGAGGCACTCCCGCTATCTCATGTCATTTTTTTTTATTAATTTAATTGCTGAGAAGCGCACTGTAACAAATGTTTATCAAAAGTTTACCAGACAGCATGACAATGATTTCTCTGGATTCTCAATGGAATCTTAGTTGTTTACTATTGTTGTTTCTTGCTACTGCCGCATTTGTTGTTGACGTGCATAACATGACTATTGATGAATATGTCAATTACATGAATCCTCCAGCAGTGTAAAAATTTCAGAATAAACATGGAGATACCATTTTATCTGTATTATACGCTGATCAAATATCTCTATAGGGTACAGAGCAACCATCTATGGAAACTAAGGCTGATCGAAAGACAGAGTCGGGACTAAATTCTGGAAACAAAACAGAATGTCCAGAGGGCACAGTGGAAATTCTGGAAACAAAATGTGAACATGTAGAAAGGGCGAGATCTGTGACAAACTTTATAAGCAAAACAAGAAATTTACTCACAAATGGTGTGCAGCATGAGCACGCGAGGGTGTCATTCAAAACAGATGCAGAGCCAATCAATGGAGCAAGTGCAGGGTTGAACGTATGGAATCCATATTTGGACACTAAGGATGGTATATTCACTCTGAGTCAAATCAGGATTATAAATTACCGTCAACCATTGGAAATTATATAGATCACAAGGGAAACACTATAAATTTCATATTTGAATGGACATCATACGCATAATTGAATGAACAGTTTCCATCATACGCAACACACAGGTCAGCATATAATCGAAACAACAACACGGTAAACAAATTGTTTCATATTTACCATGCATATCTATCACTCATATTTGATAGCATGCATCTATAAGAAATTTAGAATAACTTTGGTGGTAGTGGCGATCGCAACTCATTTAATCCAGACGAATTTTCACTTGTCTTCTCTAGCTTTCTTCCATACAAATTGTTACTGATATCGTAATGCAGAGGAGGCGGATCAGATCATGCTTGAGAAACTAAAATTTCTTTGGCATGCCAAGAGTAGCCATCATCCATCAACTCATATTCTGAATCACTCATGGAAAACTACCATGAACACATCAGGCCCTTAATACCATAAGAAGCTTTGATACCAATTGAAGAAATTGAGCATAATAATATTAGGACAAGAAGATTGGCAGAAAAGGCCTCAAGCCATAATTCTGAACATTGTATTCATCTTAATGATACAAAATATATAATACAATAATGAAACCACCTCAATTGTTCTCACATCGACACCTCATCAGGAGATAAGGCAGGAGGAGACAATATAGGAATCTAGAAACACACTTAGGATAATAACTATATCCTAGTATGTAAAATCAATAAAGGTGGTATACTTAGACTAAATGATTGTATATGAGAAAGAGGCTAACAAGTTGATCGACAATAACAACCTTTCCTTGGTGTGGGAAATGTAACACACGAAAAAGAGTACACACAATTGCAGGCATAGAATCAATCCAACTACAACCAAGTAGAAGGTTATAATAAAGAGGTGCATCAAAGACATCGACCTCGACCTCGACATTGACCGATTTACCTTCTAATGTAATAGACAATGAAGGAAGAACATCGTAAGGTTTAAAACCTGTACCATTGAAGGCTTTAAGAGCATTGTGTGACTTGGTAAGGGCAGGAGAGACAATATCTTTCCAACAAGTAACATACATAACGTAAGTCGAGGCTCCTTCATCAATAACAGTTCGACAGATATTCTTATTTTCCACAACAACTTGGATCTGAAATGCTAATTGAGGAGGAAGCCTTGGAATATGATCTTCCAAGTCAAATATTATCAAATTAGTATTGGTAGGATCAATTCCACCAATATCATTTAACAACGCCTTCCATTGAGTAGGACAACTTTGAAGGACTTCGAGAACCGACATCGCAGAGGGTGCTTGCACAAGGTCTTTCACAATATTGTATTTTTGGGCAGCTCGTGCATGAGGATTAAATGAAGACTTTCGAACAATGCCCTTGGGAGGAGGACGAAGAACTATATCTAGGCCCAGTCGTTCGAGATGAAGAGGAACCTTTGGAGGTGAAGTTGGGGGAGGATGTTGAACCAATGGAGGTGGTAAATCGTTAACTTTATCTTTCGATGGAGAATAATCTTTGGCTCGAGTTGTGACCGCAACTTCTTTCTTCTTGGAGTCACCAGTGCACATAAGCACATAAGATGAGGTAGAGGGAGAAGGTTGGTCATGAATTACCAATCGGTCCTACTACTAAGAAGGAAATGGTTGTGACAAGACAACATGTGTAGAAGGTTTCTCAGTCCCTTGCAGGAACTTAGTAACCTCAACGCGTCGTGGAAAATCTTTCGTATAATTATCGTCGCCACAAATAAGGCAAGGGTAACGATGTTTACATTTATATTTATCATCAGATGGATGTGTTTTTGGTTTCTCAAATTGTTGATTATTATTTTTGTCCTCCTTATTCTTACCCTTCCCTTTATTTTTATTTTTATTTTTACCGGTAGGTGTAGATTGAACCGAATTAACTTCAGAAGTTTTACCGGAAGGAGGAGTAGGAGTAGGAGTATTTTGTACATTAGAAGTGGTAGACTTGGGATTGGTATGACTAGCTTGTATAGACTGAGTCTCAGCATGAAAGGTGCCAATCACGCCATCAGCAGCATGAGAAGCTACTGGAGGTGATGGAGTAGGATTCGTAGAAGGACGAGGAGCATCAGGGATCGGGTCGTATAATGTGCACATTTGTGAATAAACAAGATCTAAATATTGAGCACGAATAATATCCTGCTCTTCAGTGAAAACACCCCCCATGGAAACATCATGGGCTATAGGACCAATGAGTGATTTGGTAAACCACTCAGCCAATAGTTGATCAGGAAGGGGAATTTTGATTAAGCGTCTTCTCCTCCTCCACTCATGGATATGATCAAAAATATGAGTGGAAGATGATTGTTTAAAAGAACTCAAAATTTTGGTTCATGTCTCGTATCAAATAGGCAACTGGTAATGTGTTAAGAACGCCATGCATAGGGTATTGAAGTCATTAAAGAATCCTCGTGGTAACTCAATGTACCATTTGGTTTCTGAACCCGTGAGAGTTTGTTGGAAAAGTCATAATCTTATGGAGTCATCCATTAATGAGTTGGACGAACACCAAAGATGGAAAGTCATGACGTGACTATTCGGTTCTTCTCCTGATCGAATATCAAACCTAGGAATGTCATATGGTAATTTGGCTGGTATGGTGGGCCAATAAGAAGAATGTAAAATAGGATCATTCAAAATCCTAGATAAATCCGGTAAATTCAAAGTGGCAAGAAAAGGCAATTGTCTGTTCACTTGAGGAAACTGGTAGTTTTGAGGAGGCAGTCCCGTAGGTATACCAGTAGGACCATAAGTAGTCTGTAGATAGTTAGACAGTCCTGACAGATTCAGTTGTGGAGGGTTTTGATTAAGTGGACCCCCTTGGAAAAGAGCATTATACTGAAAATTTTGACCCCAAGTAGGATTCATAGAACCTAGATATGGTTGACTGAGATTAGGGGTACAAAATCATTAACTTGAGGATGTTTCCCCCAGACGGTTGTTGATTCCCTTGGAAGGGAATATTCCAAGGTTGATATTGTAACACGGGTATATTTTGTCCATAAACTGGGTTCTGGCCTCCAACCTGAGGTGTCCCCCCAAGTTGAGGTTGTCCCCCAATCTGAGGCTGCCCCCCAAATTGAGGTTGACCTCCAACAAGAATCTGAAAACCAGAAGTGACAGAATGAATGGTGCCTCCAACTGGATTGGAGCCACTATGGCCCGGATGATTAGACCCTCCAAACAGAGGTGGAGGAGGGACATAAGGCCCCTCGGAGATAACCTGGGTAGGTATAGGAACCAAATGACTAGTAACATTATACCCAGGAGGAAAAAAAAGTCTAGACACTCCGGATGGATTCTGGGTAGGAATACCAATGGAAGTATTCAAAGCATTATACCCAGGGGGAAGTGACGGATTTGATCTAAGCGAAAGCGGTGTCCCAATAGGAGCTTGATATATCACCGGATTTCCAGTAGAAACAGTTGTAGCTTGTGGGACCATAGTAGAGTGGGAAATCTAGAGAGGAAGAATGGAGTGAGAACCAACCAACAATTGGTCTGAAACTGTGATGACATTACTGGTTGTGCTAGTAAAATGATCTAAAGGTACCGTATAGGAAACAGACATCTCGGGCATTTTTGATGCCATAGGTTTATTAGAATTCGTTCCTAGCGTGTCAAAAATATCGTGTCCCGAGCTAGGATTGAAAAATCTAGCAGTGTGAATCGGGGTTCTAAATGATTCTCTTTGAAAAAGTGGATTGTCTACTCCAGACTCTGTGTTAGGTCCAGTAGGTACTTCAATATTCTTGACAACAACAATTTCTCCCGATGAATTCATCTAGAGCAAATGTGCATCGTGTCTAATACTCAATAATGGGTTTGGGGGAAGTCTAAATTCCTTTAACGAATCTGAAACAATTTTGAATCCTTCTAAAGAATGTGAACTTCCAGCCTGTGAGGCTACTTCATTATTGATTGCTCCCTCAGGAGAGCCCTCTGGTGAGTTAGGAAGAAAAGGGAGGTAACCTTTCGGATCTTCCGGAGGTAGTCCTTTCATCCTACATGAACAACAAAGGACGATGTTGGTCGAACCAAATAAAGAACGAAACAAATATATGGCCAACTAGAGAAATAAAAAGAACCCACTAATAAAATCTAGAAATCAAACCAAGCAAACAAACCTTCTTATTTCGAAGTCACTAGTTGGTGATGAAATCCAACATCGTGAACGTCGTGAAATCAAGACAAGAAGGGGTTGGGATAAAGTGGGTGGAAAAGTTACGCTGACGACCTGCTTAACGGACTTACACCCTGGTGCAAGCCCCCACACATAATCGTGGGTATACCCTTCTAGGAGCTCAAGTGAGTTTGGCCAATGTCGATTCCAGGTACCGTGAATACTTTCCCCTCCATAGTCACCTCGTGTAAAGACCCTAAAGAGATAGCATACTAAGGTTACCAATTACGACAATAATGCCTGGGGAAACAGTCAACAGTCTAATCCATGCACAAAGACAGGGTATCTAGCTCGAAATCAACTCTATAAGCTCCCACACATAATCGTGGGTATACCCTCAAGTGACCCCTAATAATATGCGCAATCTCTACACTAAGGCTGACAAAGCAGGGTGAGTAACTCTATCAGTCGTAATGCGACCTCATGATTGACCCTTGTGTTAGAAGGGCTTCCCAAGACAAAATGTAGTAAGTGGATTTGAACTCTCCCTATCACAATATACTATTGTGTGTTTTTATGATTTGGAGAGTGTGCCTTACAACCTATTCCAAAGCACTATCCTATCTAATGTTGGTGAAGAGAATTTCTAGAAAATAAAATTTGTTGATAAATTTTAAAATTACGTTGTATTTTATAGGTTGTTGTTTACTCAAAATGGAGATGGAAATGAAATTGATGATGCATGTGACCTTGACCCAATAAAATGAAAGCAAAGATGAATATGCAATCTTTCAATTCGATGAAATCTAATTATAGTAGGGAGAAGGTATCTCTTTTTGAAGTACAAAAGCTATGAAATACAATTTCTCAATTCTTGAATGAACAAAATTCCAAATAATCATGAACTAAAAAAATTTCCAACTTTCTCCTTTAATAGATATTTTGAATGCAAAAAATTCCTTATGAAAGATTAATAAAAAGAATAAATGACTTCAGTTCTTCATTTCCCAAATCAAATCAGAGATGTAATGAAGGAAAGCGTAATCCAAGAAAAGTAACACACTCTCAACACAATTCCCAAATCAAACTCATAACGTGGACAAAAATGAAAATGATTGGAAATCCTTTTGTCAAATGCAAACAAAAATGTTTCTCAATCAATAAACAATCTAGAAAGTGAAAAACAATCCAAAACTCAAATAAATCAAAGACCCTTTGTCAAACAAGCACTCAGGACCAAGATCTAGAGATTATACCCTTGTGACAAAAAATCAAAAGCAAAAACTTTAAAAATCACAAAGACAATCTTTCAATCCTTGAAAACCAATCAAATGCAAACTTTAAACTCATAAATCAATCAAACACTAGTATCAGAAGTTCATCCCAGGCAATTGAGGCAAAACTGGGTGAAAAAAGAAAAATTGGCTCTCTCCAACAATTCCTACAGGAATTGTCGCAGGTGACAATGGAGCACAGTGCGACGAGCTAGGGTCATCGTAGGCTACCAATAGGGCACAATGTGACGTCGATGCACTGGTCTACACAAGCAGGGTGCAAAGTGAGAGGATCATCGCAAGTTGTATATATAGTACAGTGCGACGATATCTATAACTAAGGAACAAATGAAATAAAGACAAAAAATCTAACTAAACCTTCAGACCAAAGGAGTCCAGATGGATCACCCAAAGACTCAGAGAATGAATTTAACCAAAAGAAGGTAGTCTAAAAGCAAATAAGAATAAAAAAAACAAAATAAAGTTGCACTCCCCAGTGGATTCACCAATTTTTTTATCGGACAAATCGGTAAATGCGGACATAAAAAGATCTCCCTAGATCTCACTGGAAACTAGAACAAAACAAAACAGAATGCACACTTCACCTTAAAATTCATCATCATGTGAACTAGTTTAATGAGTTACAAGTGGCGTACCTTTTAAACGATGCTTGTCCTCACTAGTGTCGTATTTGTAACTCCTTCCTTGTGTTTGTAAAATGGTAAGCTTGTATAAGAATCACAAACCAACAACGAAGGAAAACAAAGATACATACATTCTAATGAAGTCTATGTATATGATCAAGGAATTATACAATATAAGACGAGATACTTATATAGGGAAGAAATGAATTATTGTATTAAGTGAATAGAAAGTGGAGAATAAAACTCATGCCTTGATGTTGCAAGGTCCCCTTTCGATGGCTCTTTGCTTCAACACACACACCTTTGCTTCAATGCCTTGAATGAAGAATATCCACAATATGACTTGAAGAACTAAAGCAAAGCTCTCAAGCATAATCTAAAGTAGAACTCTCCATACAATTCCTAGCCTATTCAACCTTCGCCTTTCCATGAGAGATCCCTCTTTATATAGATTGAAAGAGAGATGGATGAGGAGATTAGGATGATCCCACCAAATCATAGAAGCGAGTAAGATCCAAACCTCGGAGGCCACCTCATCTTCTAGAAGATCCCCTTCTAGAACATTCGTGAAATTTGACTTTTCCAAAGCTTTAAGCATCATTGCACCATGTGTATGTAGCAACATGCGACGTCGTCGCAATCCAGGTATAGTGCAGGATGTGACGACCAAGCATCGTCGCACCCCATGAATAGAGCAGGGTGCGACAACTTTTCTTCATATGGTTTTTGGCAGAGGAAATCAAATCACTTTTCCCATGGAGAAAGTCTATTTTAATATTTTTAGGGAACATGGACACATGTTGTCAGGTGATCACTGAGGTGACCAAAATAATGTGTAACAATAACCTAAGGTAAAACAATAAAATAATATGTTTTAGTACATAATTCAAAAATTAAAATCAATCAATTGTAAATGCATGCCTTGGCATAGTTTCCTAGCTAGAAACATCCCAAGGGTTACAACACATGGGAAGACCAAAGAACTCTATTCAAATAAATTTAGGTAATCTAGTCGACCAAGTTATCATCCTTCCACTAGGAAAATGCTAATTGAGTATTCTTACATACCCAAGGATCATGGACAATGACTTCATTGACATGAGATCTCTCGATGAAGTGAAATAAGAAAAATGATTTGGTTATGTAGATTTTAACCTTGTACAATATTTACTGCAAACATATTTTCAGTAAAAGAACAGAAAAAATATAATGGCAAATACACACATTACACAGAGATTTTTCCTCTAGAAACTCAAATCGAAAAAAACAGCATATTCTATATTCATTCATAGTGATACATTGTTTACAATACAATATACATATAAGAGCCAGCGACATACAAAACCCTAACCCAATGACCTGGATTAGTCAACAACCCTAATTCCTTAATCGGAAATAGAAAATCATTAGCAAAAACCATGTGCCGAAAAAACGTCCGACAATGGACACAAAAATCGAGGCAAAAATGCAACATGTTTCCTGACGCAAAAAAAAAAAAATGAGGGCTATCATCCCCCTACACATACCCAACAAGTTAGGCTCATGGTGTGGAGATTGTACCACCCACGATGTTCCCAAAACCCTTTAATTTAGTTCCCACTAATGGACTTAAGAAGAACCCTACCCACAAAATATCATAATAAGGTTAGTCTTTCAATACAACCTCACACACATTTTTATATTTAAAAATGGTAATATAAATGAGAGTTTCCTTAATATTGGAAACTACCTTGTGATAGACTTCATGGATCACATTTTCATATTTAAAAATGAGAATTTCCTTCATGTGGAAATTAGTGGAAATTACCTTGTAGACTTAGGAAGAACCCTACTCACAAAATATCATAATAACGTTATTTTTTAAATGCAACCTCACACATATTTTCATATTTAAAAATGGTAATATAAATGAGAGTTTCCTTAATGTGGAATGTGGAAATTACTTTGTGATAGACTTTAAGGATCATATTTTCATTTTTAAAATTGGTAATATAAATGAGAGTTTCCTTAATGTGGAAATTATATTGTAATAGACTTCATGGATGAATTTACTCAAGGATCATATTTTCATGTTTAA
>JASDQU010102185.1:88962-105858 GCA_032191745.1 Picea mariana | reverse complement strand
AGCATTGTAAAATAAGACACTCCATGAAGCTCATCAATATTTGGACTAGGGAATTTATCCTTTATGGTGATTCTTTTTAGATCTCTATAATTAGGACACATCCTCCAAGATGTAACATCCCCACTATAATCCCCAATTTAATTAATGCATAATGTAGATATGAATGTGGCTATGGGAAAATGATGTAATATGTGAATTCTGTTTTTTTATTTTAATAAATATAATGTGATACCAGTTGTTGGGAATATGGACAGAGATGGGGGCTGATTAATCCACAAGAGAGCGGAATGTCTAGGAGTTTCTAAGAGGGTTTCAAGGAGGAAATTAATTGTGGGTATTAATCCAAACCTAGATTTCTGAATTTTATTATCATTGGGACAACCTTCTATTTTCTAGTTGAATGTATGAGAGCCCAATCATTGACTACATGTCAGGGGGTGGGTGTAGAAGTCACATCAAATAGTTATTGGAAGCATGGGCCTAAAGTACAATAAATATTGGGTAGAGTGTGCAGTCAACTACCTTGGGAAAATAGAGAAAATTTGTATGGGGAGAATAGGTAGCTTTTTACATCAAGTTTTTGGCTTGAACACAAGGGCGAGCAAGGAAAAAGAATCATTGGAGCTAGACCAAGAAGGATGGGAGAATTATGGATCATGCTTGAGCATTTTTGGAGCATTCTAGAGATAAATATTGAATAGATAGTTTGCTAGGCCTGAAGAGTGAACTCCTGTGCGAGTTGCACTAGAACAACAATTGTTGGTGGTGGTTGTTGGTAGTTTTCTTAGCAATGAGTTCCCTTAAGTTCCTAGTAGAGATATTCCTGGTTAATTGTGCCAAAAATACCATGATAAACAAATGGGACACCCGAGGGACTGAGAGTAGTGAAGGGATACATTCCTTGGGTTGGGAAGGTCAAAAGGAAAAGAGATGGAGGAAATTCAAGATAGTTGCAGGAGAATACTAGGGGGTTGTGGGATACTGAGCTGTGAGTGGATTGTGAGAGAGACCCTTCTTTTGTGGATTCTTATCCCTAGCTCGGGGGTGAATTGTTGTTGAGATCTAGAAAAACAAGTCTATGGTTCGATGAAACATCCTTCCCAAGTGGTTGGTTGCACAATGTTTTTAAAAATATAAGTGTTTATCTATTTCTTGAGTTACTTCATGAGTTTAATTGCTATGCTTAACTTTGTGTATGTAAATGGTTTATTTGTTGTTGTGAATGATTTTATTATCTACATTTATGTTCATTTAGAATGTTGTATATGCATTTACTTATGGGTATTAGAATCTAAATAACTATGTGTATAATTTGTAGCCGATAAGATACAAAAATTTAATTAGTAGAAGAAATTCTTCAAATTTATATGTATTTTTACGCAAGTAATGTGCCTCGGTGAAGATGGGGAATGTTAATATTAGTATCAGATAATAAGTTTCATCACTAAGCCTACATGGGATATACTCAACATGCAAAATCTGAAATTGTAGAGTTAAGAAAACTCAAAGAATGTTTACAATGTGGTTGTCAGGTTTTTCCAGGAAAAAGTGTGAGGAGGTTGCCTATAATTTTGGTGAATTCAAGTTTAAGGGTTAAAATCCCAAAACCCTTTTTCCCAGGACCATTTACGATGTGACACCATTCAAATCATGCCATGTAGCAAGTTTTTTTTTGTGTCACAACTCAAGCAGGTGTTAACTCCCATGCACGTTAGGGATGAGATAAGGGCTCTTTACCGTCGATCTCACCTGATCTCCATTGATGAATCATGGGGGAATGAAAGTTCACGCACAAAGGTAAAGGTGAGGGATGGGACCCACCCACACCCATTGCCAATGAAGGGGTAAAACATGGAGACAATCAAACAAGGTGGGACCCATGACCCATACGAAGTCAGAGGTGTGCCAGTTGGGCAAGTGGGGCCTGTAAAATACTAATATTTTATTAATGTTTAAGGCCAATGTAAAGGGAAAATAGTTGAGAGGTAAGGGAAGGAAGATGACCAGGGCTAATGGGTCAGGGCTAGGAAGGTCAGGAGGGTGACATGGCATCACCTCAAGGTGCCATGGGGACTAAGAATTCCACATCAACAAAGATGCCACATAGAAAAAATTGCCGTATAGTCTCAAAAAACAAACTATGGAGCTAAAGTCATGTTTTGGCCATAATTGGAGCACATTAAGTCAAATTCAGATGAAACTTTTGGTTTTTTTTATGCAGTAAGGAGAGATACATAAATTCCATAGAGGGCCAATGGCCAATTATGCTCTGATTTTCTAGAAAAATGCAAATTACATGTTTTTGAAGATCAGGGTCAAGCTTAGTGGCAAGAGAACAATTATTGTTGAAACTTGAACAAAGTGTCATAAAAGAAAACATGAAAATATGGTGAGAAGGGATTGGTTGGATTCTAAGGATTTTGGAGTGGAGGTGCCAAAATAGGGAAAAATCCACTATTTCAGGCCACTTTTAGGGGATTTTGGGGAGTTTCAAAGGAGGAAAAGGGTCCCTAGATGGAAAATATGGAAAAAAAAATTAATCAACATTTTGTATACTCATCAAGCCGTACAACTTTGATTTAGTGAAGTTTTTTCCAGAAATGCATAGTTTGGGAGATAGCCAGTTTGGCTAAAAGTTCTGAGTCTAGAAAAAGGGGTGAAAAAGGACAAATTTGTCATTTAAATATTGTTGCATTTGTTGACAAGAGAATTAGATTGAAAATCTAAGAGTTTTTATGAATTTTCTATCATAATTGTTATCAAATTCTCATACAAAAGTTTCTTTGGTTCCTGACAGATTTACTTCTACAAATGGAAGAAGAGACAAATGTTATAGCAAGATTTGCCTCACCCTATGCAATCTTGCACATAAGGACTTTTTCTATTTCCCTATGCAGACTTATCATCCCTATTTGTAAAATCGAGAGCTAAAAATACATATTTTTCCACATGCACGCATCTTGCCTACTATATAGCATGTGTATACGCAGGCTGCACCACTACAACCCGTGTACATCAGGATTTGTGCCAAAAATGAAAATTAATGTCGGGTTTCCATGTCACGATGAAAGATCTATGATCCTTGGCCTTCCATATACTGGAAACATTCTGAATCGACCCTAAAGTTCCATTCTGAAGGCTATAAATGGGCCAATTCCGAGCTATGGAAGAAAGGGAAAGAATTCAACTTTGACAGCAAAGTTACTCTGGAGAAATTATTTACTTTATATTTAGTCTGCATCCCTTTTTACTTTAAGTCTGAACACAGTGTTCAACCCCCAATCTCTTCCCTTACTGGTTTAGAACCTCATTGTTTCTCTCTTATGAGCTTTCCTTTGATGGAGGATTGAAGTGGTGGAGGCCCAGCTGGAAGGAAATTAGTTTCTCGGTTCCGAACCGTGCCGACACAGAAGTCTGTAATATTTTCACTTATACTAATCATTTATTAATAGAAATACTCCTTTCTCGTCCAATTGATATCTTGCAAATATTTGAGTTATTATCCATGGGTGTATTTATCATGTATATTAATGGATTATGCTATCTAATGTGCTACCCTTTCATATTATCATCATATGCTTGCTTTGCTTGGTTGTTGAGAACTAGTTGCAGGTATATAGCTTTGGTTCAAAGTGCTCAACAGTGGACTTCATAGAACATCTGGACGAGGTAGGCCTCTTTCTTATCTCACTTTCATATTGGTTTATATAGCATGTTTTTGGAATAGAGTTTGTTTCTGCAGTCATTTCTATCTGTTGTGGTTTACCCTAGCCATAAAGAGTTTTTCCATCATAACATAATTGACGACCATATTAAGGAGTGAATATTCTTTCTTAGGGTTTGGAGTACTTTTCTCCTTAGATTGCTCTCATTTCTATAATGTTTCTTTTTGTATCATTGCTTGACAGCCTCTGTTCACTTTGGGTCTGAGTTTTCAGCCTTTTCCCTTGCTTGGCCTTGTTTTTTGAAACATATACATGCTTTTTTCCTTGACAGTCGCATACATACGCGGGTTGTCCCTCTGCAAGCTGCGTACATACGCTCTACTTTCCTAAACAGTCGCGTACATCAACTTCCCTTGCTTGTTTTCTAGGTCTGGTGGTTTTTGGGTGGGATTTGATGTTTCTTGAGTCTTCTTGGGTCTCTATAGTGCCTGTTAAGTGCTTGTGGGATGACAGGAAACATGTCTTTGGTTGAATTTTTGGGCGGAGTATTTCTCATCATATTTTCATTTTGATTGTCCTTGTACATTGGGCTGGGTGTTTTGTTGCTTGGTATCCTACTTGAGTTATCTCTTTCTATACACAATAGAGTTTATATATCAAGTTTCTTTTCAGTCCATGCATTTTCATTTTTATTATATTGAAAATACAAAAATATTAGGGATTTTGCATTGCTTGGAATTTTGGTCTTTTGAGTCCTTGTCATTAGCTTAGTGCACATATTGAAAGATTGCATTTTTACTTCAGAATTGCAGAGTTGAAATTGAAAATTGCATTGGTTTTTAGAAGCATATCATTCATTGAAAGTTGAAGTTAGGACTTTGCACTATATTCATATTTACTTTTCTTGCATAGTCATAACATCATGAGTTTCACCACCATACTTTTTTGAGTAATCACTACCACTAAAATCGACACTATAATTTAAAATTGATTAGTCACGATCTTATTTTCTAGGGTGCACAAACTAGCTTAGGATTTAGTGCCTTGGAATAGGATTTTATGAGTAAACTTCTCCAAGGAAATTAAATCAACATATGTGTCTGACAAAGGGAGTGGAGAATTCCATTGTATAATTGGTAATATCAGGAGGCTCCACTTACACCTGAGTTAATCACGAGGTCGTGTGAGGTTGGTTGAAGGGATATCCCCCCGATACCTTCTTAGTGTCAGAGATATTTCTGGGGATCTATTTGTTTCTGGGGATCTTGTTAGTGCCCTTACCTCCATGAGAGGCGATGCTTTCAAGGTTTCAGTCTTTGCTACCCTGCCCATATGGTGGACCTGACTTACGACTTCTCGCATGTGCATCAGTTATACATTGGTTTATTAGTTGCTTGACTTAGGTGCCACATAGGTTACTTGTAGGGGTTATTTGTAGGTACCATGGGTCAGATAAGGGTTGGACAACACACAGCCTTTATGGAGAATTACCTCTCCGGGGGGATCTGACCGAATGGTTTTTAATCCCACGAGGTCCCTTATAACTGATTATGTTACCTCCGATCTTTAGCAGGGAGTCTCGAGCCCCTCGTGGGCGAGATGTACCTTCTTTAGGGAGGGAGGCCACTTTCAGCCACTTTACCCCGTTTGTGTGCATTTTGGCCGTTTGATTTTTGGTGTGCTCTTTGATTACTAGTTGGCCTTAGGATTTACTTTTTGTCTTTAGAGTATTAAGTCATCGTGGAGTAGGACCAGCGTCCCCGCCTGTCCCGTCGCTTGTTACAGTTACCACCGGATTTCGAGTCTTTGCTTTCTAAAAGGCATAGAGTTATTAAGCGTGGTACACGAACCTCCACTGTTCAGACTTATGATTCTACAAGGATGAGTACTGAACCTAGTCTTCAAAACACTGGGAGCCCTTCGACTCCCACACCCACTATAGTTAATGGCACCCCTTCAACTCCTGCAACCACAATGGTTGTAGTCCCAGAGGCACCTATTATTATTATGGCTCGGCTTATAGTGAATTCTCAATCTCTTGCCTCGAGCCCTTCTGGGTCTCTTGGTCACTCACCGAGCTATAATGTTCAATCCATCCCTATGGCCTCTATTCCTTTTTCCTATGGTATGTCGAACTTTACTTCACATTTTTTGAATGGCATCCCAGCTGCTGTCCCTAATGCTAGCATTGGGATTGGGGGCACTACACCTCCTTATACTCCATTTTTGTTTGGTGGTTCTAAAATCCCTCAAACGACTCCTAATATGGGAGGCATTCTTGCTTTTAAACCTAGGTCTAATCTTCTTGCTTGTGGGTGGAACAACCAACCTGGTGGACAAGCTTCTGCTCAAGTTCCGTCCTATACCCCTACCTCCTCGGTGTCGATTCCGAGCAATATGTTTGGCATGAAAAATCCACCTCTATCCTCTAGATTCCCACATGGAGGAGGTCATTTTCATGCTTTGGGCAACCCCCAACCCGGATCCAATCCGGTTGGGGGAAATTTTTATAACCCCCATCAGAACATTCCTGTTGGAATGATGCCTAACCAACTTTTTATGAATCATCCCGGAGGAGGGCCTTATAATCCCAGACAGGGCCATGGTGCTTACCAGAACCCTGGATGGGCTGCAGTTCCTCAAACACAATCTTTCCAGGGATCTTGAGGCCAGATGCTGCAACCCCGTCTCCCTTTTCTGGTCACGCTAATCTGCCAAACTTGTCTAAGTTGATGAACGACCATGTGAGTCATAATCCTACATTGTCCCTCGTCCCCACCAAGCTTCCTTTGGATATTCTGAAATTCAAAGGTAAGAATGGTGAGGATCATGGTGATCACGTTACTACCTTTCACCTCTGGTGCTCCTTGAATTCTCTTAATGATGATTCTATTTGGTTAATATTATTTCAATGCACCCTCATTAGGGTCGCTGTGAAATGGTATATCGAGCTACCTAGGGGGGCATATGGGACCTTTAATCAGCTGGTGTTGGTCTTTGATCCGGATTTTATGAGAAGAACGAAATGAATACAAATTATTAATAGGTGCTTAACACAAAATAACAGAGATACAGTAAAACTGGTTTTCTATTCAATAACGAAATAAGCTGAAACAGTAAAATGCAGTGGAAACAAGCTTGTTGGAATGGTGGTGGCTTATCTATGAAAAGAGATGTGATGGTTGCATGCATTCACAAGACGAAGATTACAATGATGCTCTGAAGGCGTTTTTACAATAAACAATAATGCCAAAAACCATAGACATCCAAAAAGCTAACCCTAGGAGATGAAGCGCCAAAAATCATGTGGGCCCCGTTTGAGTAAGTTAGTACATCAACTTCCCGGGGTCGTAACTTTTGCATATGATCTCCATTTTAGGCGTGTGATAGCCCATTGGAAAGGTATCATCGAGGAGATTCATTTTTGGGGCTTAATTATGCCTTCATATATCATTGAGGAGCTCGATCCTGAAAAACCTTCATTTATCCCCTCAAAATGGCCCCAGAAGTTAAAAATGCTAAAAATAGTAAATTGCCAAAATTGTCAGAAAACTGTTTTGAGCCAGTTGGAAAAGGTGGGTTGCCACCGATATCCACCTGGATTGGTCTTCCTTAACCACTTCCAATTGTCATTTCGTTACGATGTTGGCCTAGAACTTCTATCAACTTTACACCAGGACACCGTCACTCATATCTAGGATCATATCCAGAAGTGGCGTAGACGGAAGAGGTTGAACAAGACCTCCATACCCCATAATTTTATTTTAGAATGGTTCCTCAAGTCTTTGCACTCTCTTATCTCAATGGATGTTGCAACATCTGGGGTCACCACTGAGGAAGAAGCGATCTTTAAAGCCCAGCAGTTAGATCTCATGTACGCTCAGTCTGGGATGTTATACCACATTATTATGGATGCACCACAGTCAACTTACGACCCTAAAAAATATCCTAGACCTCATGACGATGGCATTGTAGGCTCCGCCAATGTAAAATCCGCAGACTCAGTGATAAGCCATTTGAAAGAGTTGTCTCTAAACCAGTCTACAGGAGGGCCAACTTCGTCTGTGTCTTCCACTCCCACTCAGTCGGTGGATGTACATTTTGTGCAATCATCGAACAACCCAAATGGTAACCAGCAACCAAGAGGGAATAATAAGAAAGAACGTAATAATCGTAAGGGTGGGAAAAATAATAATAAACCCAAGGACACTGGTAATAATGAGAAGACGAATAATAATGGTGGAGAGGGAAAATGAGAAAGACATAAGGTGAAGTTTCCCTATAAGATTTGTACAGACGACCACCTTACTCATTTATACCCCAAACTTGCGGAAACTACAAGGCTATTATCTCTACCACCCGTCGTGCTGACGAATCCATTTCCACATAACCAGCACATGGCCTCGAGCTCCTCAAATGCTGAAAATGCGGCTGGTGGGAGTCAAAACTCGTTGTTGCAAGATGAAGACTGTTTGTGTATCAATATGGTTGATGTGAAATTTAATGTAGCCACTCGATCTCGAGATTATAGATCTTCAAAAGCTATAACTAGTCTATAATATCCTCCTCCTCCTTTGGAAACAAATTTACAGATTGAAAAACCATAGCCATCCCCTTGTATTTCAAAAGGATTACTCAAGCGCTCTACCCACAATCCAAATTCTAGAGCCGCCCAGAACTACTCTATTGTTGAGAACCTGGGTCCAACCCCTTGTGCAATGTCAGCTTTGGAGGTACTTCAGACGTGACCTTCATAGAGAAATGCCTTACTATCTGCGTTAGGAGCTCTAGAACCCAGTGGCTTAAATATGTTCAAGTTTGACGTCACAGATGTGAAGCCTCACTTGCCTTACCATGTGGCATTCCAAATCCACATGGAGTACTCAAAGTATACCATCAAACATGCAATTGTTGATGAAGGAGCTGCTATATGTGTGATGTCCCTGATCTGTTGGAAAGCTCTCGGCTCTCCGACTCTTTCTAAGTCATCAAACATGTTGACTTATTTTGACGGTGATTCCTTCCACCCTCACGGTATTCTTCCTGCATTTCCGGTACAGTTAGGTGGGAAGACGATAGAGGTGGAAGTAGAGGTATTTGATGCACCTCTTGATTATAACTTGTTAGTATGATGCAATTGGACCTATGTTATGGTCGTCGTCATATCGTCTGTCTTCTGTACTCTGTGTTTTCCTCATGAATGGAAGATCGTGACAATCGACCAGCTATCCTTTACGTACACTAGTCCCAATGCATATGTTGGATAGTCGATCCCTGTGATCAACAATTCTCAGTCGGCAACTGAGAATATCAGTGTCCAAATGTATTCTTCCCTTACGTGTACTTTCTACTTCATGGCACCGCGCCACCATGTTTACACCATGTCCAGTAGGCCCATTTCAACAGGGAGGTCCATTCCTTTCCACACTTCCTATTTTAGTGATCTATGGACCCTACCTTCCCCAACTTCATCTTGTGAAGGACAGTCGCATGTTGGAATGGCCATGCCACTATCGGAAGCAGAGATTGTGTATCAATTTGTTCTTGACTCTTTTGTCGATCCCGATCTTGTTTCCTCGTTGACAGACGAGGAGGATCATGTTCTTAGGCCCGTGTGGGCCACTTCGTTGTCTTGTTCACATGATTGCCTCGATGGGACTTTGCCTTCGGACGAAGCTATCATCGAAGCCATGAATGGTTTCGACAAACTTTGGGATGATATGCATTACCACTCTTATTTTCTTCCAGATCTTGAAAGGATCGAACAAGATGACTTTCGATCTACTTTGAGTGAGATAGTCGGTCACACCATAGTTCCACTTGATACGCATGAAATTTACACCGAAGAAAATATGGCAAGTATTTCTTCTATCGTCCCGATCGATATCTCTCATACCCTTGGCAATATTGAAAATGTACATATCAGTGCAGATTGTTCGCCAGAAGAGATCTTGATCTACACCGAACTCTTCAAGGAATTTTGAGATGTATTCGCTTGGTCATATGAAGAGATGTTAGGAATCAACCCCCGTATTGTCAAGCATGAGATTAGAACTTATCCGGATGCTAAACCTTTTCGACAACATCTTAGAGATGGCAATCCCCAGAGGGCCCCTGCTATTAAGGCAGAGGTGGAGAAGCTACTTAATACTGGCTTCATCTACCTAGTTCCCTTGACTAAATGGGTATCCAATCCCATTCTTGTGAATAAAAATCAAGGAACTATCTGTGTATGCATGGACTTTCGTGACCTGAACAAGGTCTGTCCTAAAGACAACTTTTCGACACCTTTCATCGATCAGATTCTCGATGAGTGTGCGGGGAGAGAAGTGTTTTCTTTTATGGATGGATTTTCAGGGTATAACCAAATTCAAATTAAACCTGAGGATCAACACAAGACAGAATTAATTTGTCCTTGGGGTACTTTGGCATACCGAAAAATGTCTTTCGGCCTTAAAAACACCGGAGAAACCTTCCAGCATGCCATGACCTTTGCTTTTCACGATCTTAAGCATATAGTTGAAGCTTACCTTGACGATCTCACTGCTCACTCTCATAAGAGAGTGGATCACTCTACGCACCTTCGACTTGTTTTTAAAATATGTCGTTACTATAGAATCCAATTAAACCCTCACAAGTGCATATTTTGCATTAGGTTTGGTCGTCTTTTGGGATTTCTAGTTTCTGACACCGGGATCATGGTAGATCCGTTAAAGGTTGAGGCAATACTTTGATTGCCTCCCCCATGCACTATTAGAAAACTTCAAGGTTTACAGGGGAAAGATAACTTTCTATGTCGGTTTATAGTAAATTATGCCAATATCACTAAGGGTTTCATGCGTATTTTGAAGAAGGACACCCCTTTTATCTGGGATGAGTGAACCCAGTAGTCCTTCGATGCTTCGAAGAAATCCTTGGTATCGGTGCCTCTACTGAAGTCTACCGACTACAATAGGGATTATTTTTTTTATATCGCCGCGTCTGTTGGCCCTTGACCACGTTTTGGAGAACCTTGGTCATGTTTGACCATTTTTGGGACTTCGACAGGCTGGTCGAAGGTGAAGCAAAGATCGTGGGATCTCAGCCCCTTTTTAGGGAAGTTTTAGGATTAGGGTTTATGTAGCGGGTATGGGATGTCGGCCCATGGGTTTACCCATGTTTAGGCCCATTTTGTAATGTATAAATAGAAATCTAGGCGATGTAAGAGGAGCCAATGTGCTAAGTGAAGAGACCTGATAGATTCTTCTTAGTGCAGAGCCAGAGGCTTTGTGCATACTATGTGTTAATACTTGTAGAGCTAAGTGAAAGTAATTGTAAGAAGGCTTTGTGCTTAAAACTAGCTTGGGGAAGGAGGATCTAGCGAGGTGTGCGCAGATCTCCTGTCTTATGAGGAGTGGGTTCCTATGGCTCTGTTCTTGTAGAAGATTGAGAGAAGATAATAAAGAAGAGAAGAGTTGGTGGATGTAGCCCCATGTTGGGGTGAACCAAGTATATCTTGTGTTATGGTTGTTTTGTGCATTATGGTTGTTATATTGTTCATATATATTAAGATTAGTGCAATAATGAATGTTTAGATGAATCTGGTATGATAGATTAAGTTCTTAGTGATGTGAATGAATGCTAGATCTGATCTCTTTCCATATGTTAAGTGCTTAGATGTGTTAGATCTGGTTAATGCATTGTTCTATAATTAGGGTTTGAATCTGCGATGTGAATAAGCATTAAATATTGATGAATGCTAAATGCTAAGTGCTTTATTAGAGTGGTGTAATCACAGATCTGTATCCCATCTAGGTTGCAGACATTTGAGTCCTGCAACCACCCCTGCCTATACCTTGAGTGAGACTTCATCTGCTTCGCAGGTGTTTCCGAAAGGGCTGGTAGTTAGGGTTTTGTTGGTGTGTTGTTGAAGCGTTGAACCTTGGGTCTATCCCTGTGCCAACAAATGGTTTTGTTTTTGGGACCTGAAACTATGACTGTTGGGAACTGAAGAAAAGAAAGCTTTGTGCATAGATCATCTACTTTAGTGCACAGTATTCTAGTTTACTTGTGAATCTCTGTGCTAAGAAGAGAAGTCCAATCTAAAGAAAAAAGGTAAGATATTGAAGATTTGTTCTCTGAGAAAGGAAAGATAAGCGAAAAACTTTGTTTCAAAAGAATAAATCTAGGTATGTTTGATAAATTTTGTCCTAGTCTAAAAACTAGGGTACAACTAGAAGAAAGAAGATTTGATATGAGTAGATATGATAGAACTAGTGAAAGATATATTATTCCTATGCATAGAAAGAATGTTTGAACTAACAAATGGATGCAGGATCCTAGAAATAGTTTTTTGTAGGTTAATTACTATGATCCCAGTGTGCAGTACAGAATAGGTTGAGGATCATTTAAAAGAAAGAGAGGATTAACTATTTGCTATAGTTGCAGAAGACCGAGACATCTTGCTAAGGAATGCCTTGGTAGAGGTCCTAGTTGTATTTGTTGTAAAGATATGGACTATGAAGTTTTGGATTTCCCTAGAATGATTGCAAAAGTTGAAAACATGAATATGAGATAAGAAAACTATGAGACAAGCCAAGAAACTAAGGATATGATAGAACCCCAGAAAGAATCAAAGACTATATTAATACAGATGAAAGAAACCATGAACGATCACAGACATATCAACTAATCAGAGGTATTAAAAGAGAAAGAGTACATAGAAACAAGAATAGGAGACTTCGACGTAGACTGTGTCCTGGATGAGGAAACACGGGTGAATATCATGACAGAAAGAACTTGGGAAATTTTGGGAAAACCTACTATGGTTCCTTCATTAGGAGGAATAGGATTATTTAGAGGAAAGTTGATAACCTTATGTAGAATACTTACCCATACATCTATGAGTTCTCATGGAACTTCGACAGAAGAAGAATTTGAGATCGTTAAATTTGTTGAGAACAACGCCCCATTTGCTATCTTGCTAGGAAAAACCTGGATTGAGAAAGATCAGATACGAAGTAAACAAGAAGAGGAGGATATAGAATAGAAAAAGCAAGAACTAAGAGATTGCATGGATAGGAGAATAGCGCACTTACTAGAAGAAAAAGAGAACCAGTCGAAGCTACTAAGGACCAAAGATATGAACGTCGAAGTTGAAAGGACACAAGAAGACTGGAGACACCTATTTGTATAAGAGAGTAGAGCATCTACCCCAGAAAGAGAAGAAGTATTACCCTTGAACCCTATTAAAGACCCTCCACAGTGCAAAGTTATCATGACAAGAGGAGATAAGAACGATAATGGAAAGAGGAAACCAGTGATTTAGATCACAGGAAAGAAGGCCAGAAATCTCAGAAAGAAGAGAGCAAAGTTAGAAAACTTGCAAGAAGTTCCACAGAAGACTTCGTAGAAGGAAGGTTTCCAGAACTTGAACTTCGTCGGAATATCAATAAAATATAGATTGGCACTTCTCCATGAAGGAACAATATGACCATTGGAGGCAGTATGATCGTTAGAACGGCACTCCAGAACTGCTAGAAATGCAATTATTGCCGGAACGTTCTCCCTTGGACTGTTGGGACCATGCCATAACGGATGGAACTGCATTGATTGAGGTGTTCCTGCCCATTGGAAGAGTCCATTATGATAATATCTATCTATCTCGTCGAGCATTGCACCGAGAACACTTTTTCTAATTGTGATTATCTGAGCCCACAGAGAACTAGTTGATTTCACGCAATGATCATTGAGACCTCACCATCTATTCTGTTACATTGAGTATTGTTCACTGACCTGAGATATCAGATCTCGAGTGTGCATGTTAGACGAAATTAGCACAACAGAAAAATTCGTCAAAGAGATTCTAATAGACCTCATGGTTGAGAAGGTGATGTCTCCAGGCATCCAAGTCTCATCAACGAGAGGAGTGCAAGCATCCCCGTCGACTGCTCGTGGATCTGGACCATCCAGAGCTGCGACCGAGAAAAGAACCAAGCATCATGATGACTTGGCGAATGAGAAGCTAATCCCATCCATCCTGCCCAACTACATCCCACCCCTGGCCAGTGTGGTGAGTTGTGACAATGTCCCAAGGGACTTCGACTACACATTCATCACTGTATACCTCCCGAAGGGAATACAAGCAGTCAAACCACAGTTGGAGAGGATTCCAAACTTGAATATTAGTGACTATAACCTAGGAGACTGCAAGAGTTATGGCATGCTCGCACCTCATAAAAATTTGACCAAGACCAAGGGGAAGAAGTCGAAGATCATCCCCCATCCATGGACTATGGACATCACGAGGTCCACTATCTTGAACGTGATGAATATACCACATTTTGGAAGACATCGGGAGGTTAACACATGCATTAAGCTCCTGTTGTTGTGCTTCCATGGTGGTTATCTGTGGTTGGACAGGTGTATCACCGTCGATCTGGCACTGATCCATAGGATCACCGAATTAAGCATGCAAGGACTAGACCCACAAGACTTTTATCCAGGGAAGGTTGCAGATCGTGCTCTGGCGCAAAAGATTAAAGACACCTATGGTGATGTTGAGAATGGGAAGTGAGGCTACAAGGTAGCCTCCATCCAGAATGGCGCAGTGCACCTAGCCTACCAGTTGATCACTGGTAAGCTAGTAAGGAATAAAAAACCCACACATGTCACAGGGTTCATTGTTGACCTTGCAGGAAAATGCGTGGAAGGATTACAAATGAATTGGGCGAGTTACCTCGTCAACCAGTTAGAACAGAATTGTCGTGAAGCTTAGGATCAAGGCTATGAGTTCCATTTTAGCTGGTTGTTGATCCTCATCGTGTTCATTGCTTGGGATATGCTGAAAGGGGTGACCTTCCCTGACATTGAGCCATTCGAGCCACTAGCCGCAAAGTTCACCACGCTCTGGTATTTGAGCGATATGGGGAAAAAATGGCAGTCGAACACAGTTTTCCATACCTACTACCTGCAGTTAAAGAGGGATATTAAGTCTTTCCCTCGCATGCCACCGAACACCCTGGACAGGTTCAGACTAGTTGCGAAGTTCTGCGTAGATAGGTATTTTATATATATTACTGCATGCAGAGACGAGCATAAAGAAGAGATTCGGTCCTATTACAAGCTCACAAAGGAGGACATGGAGGAAATCACCAAGGAGTGGCCTGAAGAACTCCTAGTGCCAGTCAACCATGCAGAACTATCTGAACCTGACCTCATTGGAAGTCCGGTGGTTACTCACGAAGAGTATGATGCACCTAACAGTAGCTGGAAGAAAAAGAAGGAAGATGTATAGGAAATACGCAGCACGTCAGAAGAAACTACATCAGATTCACCTAGCAGAGGAGGATATGATGAAGTGGACAAAGAAGAGAAAGAAGGGGAATAAGACAAGTAGAAGCAGGGTGAAGTAACATCACCACAGAATCCCCCTGATGACACAGAGACATCTAGGAAAAGAAAGGTTTCCCCAACGAAACCTACATCGCGGAAGAAGCCCAAAGCTAGTAAGAAAAAGTTGTAGACTGTACTCACGGTCAATGACTTTGACTTCATTATCGCAGCTATATCAGATGCCTCAGAAGATATTTTGCAAAGAAATGAAGAAAAACGAGAAACCATGTATGGAAGAATTGAAGCAGAACTAAGAGGGGTACAACAAGCCCTTCACTCCATCCACGCATTTTTCACTGCGCCCCTGCCATCAGAAGAAACAGAGTTGGAAGATGATCCTGCCCAACTCTGCAGAATAGTTGATGCGACCGAAGCTCGCCTTCATCGCATGTAGGAAGAAAAAGAACAGGCCACAGTGGCCCTGAAGCAAGCGCAAGATGAATTCATAGAGCAACATCAAGTTGCGTAACAAGAGAAGGATGACCTCCAAATCAAGTTCGAAGAGGATAAAGCGAAGATCCAGAAAGAGAAAGAATAGCTGCTCACGAAGAAGGTTGGAGTTAAAAAAGCAGTCAACAGAGCACTTTGCTCTATGACAGGCTTAGAACAGATAGAAGAAGACCTAGTGGAGAGTCAAGTAGCGAAGCTTGTTGTAGACATCCAACAACTTTAATAGAGAGTAGCAAAATTGGAGTTACAAGTAGTTTCAAGCACTCCACAAGAAGTGCAAGACTAGCGAGAAGAAATCGTTGGAAGCGCAATCCAGAGAATCAAGGCATTAGCCTTGGAATGTAAGTAGCTTAGCAGTCGAAGTGTGCAGAATTATGAGCGCCTTATCGAGGACCCTGAACTAAAGACACTAGATTCACAACTCGAGGAAGCAAAGCAGCAAGCAACAATAGTACAAGCATAGTTGAAGCCCTTGTCAGCAGTCGAGCGAATGAAAAGATCCCAAGAACAGCACACGACTCAACAATAGGTCCATGCCATACAGAGAAAAGTCATGGAAGTGACTCAGAAGCTCCAGCAAGTCCAGGATGTAGCTTGCCTACTTTTTGAGGAGATTGAAGGACGAGGAGCATAAATAGAACAAGCAGTCACTACAGTCGAACAATGCTTGGAAGGACCTGTGACCGAGGCAGTTATTCAGGAGTTTGTCGAGCAGGAGGCCTTGGTGAAGCAGCTCGAACCAAGCTCGATGCATTTGAGGTAGATTTACCCAGAGCAGAGTGACTCAGGATGAGTCACAGGTGAGTGTTTGGGGCATGTTGGCCCTTGACCAAGTTTTGGGACTTCGTCAGGCTGGTTGAAGTCGGAGCACAAGGCGAAGCAGAGATCGCCGGATCTTGGCCCCTTTTTAGGGAAATTTTGGGATAAGGGTTTATGTAACGAGTATGGGATGTCATCCCATGGGTTTACCCATGTTTAGGTCCATTTTGTAATGTATAAATATAAATCTAGGCGATGTAAGAGGAGCCAGTGTGCTAAGTGAAGAGACCTGATAGAATCTTCTTAGTGCGGAGCTAGAGGATTTGTGCATACTATGTGTTAAGACTTGCAGAGCTAAGTGAAAGTGATTGTAGGAAGGATTTGTGCTTAAACCTAGCTCGGGGAAGGAGGATCTGGTGAGGTGTGCACAGATCTCCTGTCCTATGAGGAGTGGGTTCCTGTGGCTTTGTGCTTGTAGAAGATTGAGAGAAGATAATAAAAAAGAGAAGAGTTGGTGGACGTATCCCCACGCTAGGGTGAACCACATATATCTTGTGTTATGGTTTCTTTGTGCATTATGGTTGTTATATTGTTCATATAATTTAATCTTAGTGCAGTAATGAATGTTTAGATGAATATGGTATGATAG
>JASDQU010102185.1:71333-87636 GCA_032191745.1 Picea mariana | reverse complement strand
GACGAAGCTGAGTCAGTCCTTACCGATTTCCACAGTGGGGCTTGTGGTGGTCATATATCCGAGCTTGTGACAACCTAAAAAATTTTGCAAGCATGTTATTTCTGGCCTACTATCTTTAGGTATTCTATTGAAGTGGTTAAGAAGTGCCACCCCTGCCAGGTGTTCACTCAGAAAATGCGCTTGCATCCATCCCCTCTTCACCCAGTCATTACCGTCGGTCCCTTCACCAAGTGGGGGGTGGACTTTCACCAAGTGGGGGGTGGACTTTGTGGATTGCAACCCAACTTCGACTGGGGGGAATCAGCACATTATCATGGTCGTCGACTACTTTACGAAGTGGTTCGAGGCCATGCCTACAGTTAAATCTAATGGAAGGACTTTCGCCTTCTTCATATTCAATCAAATTATCACCCGGTTAGGTATCCCGAGTGAGATTGTTACTGATCATGGCAACCACTTTTAGAAAAAAATGATGGAATAACTAGAATCTAAGTTGGGGTTTAGACATGGTCATTCTTCTCCTTATTACCCCAAGGAAAATGGACAAGTAGAGGTCGTCAACAAGTCTCCCAAGACCATTTTTCAAAAAACTTTCAGCCAGAGTAAGTCTGACTGGAATATTATGCTATATCCTGCACTCTAGGCATTCCAAACCTCGATCAAGACTCCCACCAATTTTCCCCTTTCCAGTTAGTACACGGTGTGGAGTCGATATTACCTATTGAATGTGAAATCCCTTCTCTTAATTTGGAAATCGCGCTCCTACCTGACACTTCCGATCTCGAGTGACGCCTTGTACACCTAGAGAGCCTTGATGAGCAACGTCGAGACGCCTCTATAGCTATCAAGGCAAACAAAATATGTGTCAAGGTCCAGTATGATAAGTCTATCTGTCCTCGATTGTACGTTGAGGGTGACTTGGTCCTCTTATATGATCAAGCCAAAGAACCACTGGGGGCAGGCAATTTTAAACCCATGTGGCATGGTCCTTATATCGTGCCATGTGTCTTAGAAAAAGGAGCCTATGAGTTAGAATATTATGAAGGGAATATGTTGGTCAAGCCCAGGAATGGGCTCTACTTGAAAATATATTATGCTTGAGCCCCAATCTTGAGCAGAACTTTTTCTATACTAATGTAATTTAGTGTATATGTCTTTTTCCTTTCTTTTTGTCTTCAACTTGCTTATCAAGTTTTCCCTTGGTTGGTAGATGTCAATGGAGTCTTCGGTCTACCTAGGATTCACAGATGGAGCCAGTCGTCATACACGAAACTTGGCTTTCACTGCTTGGGTGGTTTACTCACCCGAGGGTCTACTGGTGTCTTCAGATGGCGTATGCCTAGGGCCATCCATGAATAATGTGACTGAATATAGCGTCATTATAGAACTTTTGCACGATGTTATCTCACATGGTATTCACTCTTTAGAGTTTCGCCTAGATTCCCAGTTAGTAGTATGTCAGTTGAACGGTAGTTACTGCGTGTGTGATCCTACTTTACTCCGACGATTTCTACAGGTACATCTTTTAGAACGACAGTTTGATTTTATTACTTATTATCACATTCCTAGGAGTTCTAATCATGTATCCGACGTGTATGCTAATTTCATTTTAGATTGACATTTGTCACATAACTAAAGCAAAGAAAACCATCTCATCAATATACACATTGTAAAATATAAGTAGAGGTGAAGATCCATGTTTTATATATATTTCAAAAAATATGGTGTTTATAGTACAAAATTGGGGCTAATACCCTCAATACACATATACAATTGATACTACAATATCCACGACATCTATGCATGTGGTGCCAAATGTGTGTCATGGTAACAAACTATAGCATTTGTGAGACACCGAAAGAGTCGTACCCAAGCTTTAGGCACACCAACCACTTGTCGTTGCATGGCTTCCGACAGATCCTCTACTTGGACCATGGGAATCTTATGAGTCAAACGAGATAGGTTGCCTTGCACATTTTGTAGGACTCTGTCAGCTTCTCCTACCACTGCCTCGTCTCCCTGGTTCCTCCATCAATGTCGAGGAAGCCCTTCTGGCTGTCCCAGACCCACATCTGCATTACACAAATGTCTAGTTAGTACTTAAGCATCATCCAAAAATATTTTTCTTTCACTATACAAAAATACAAAAAAATGAAATATTTAAAAACATTTGACATACCTATGTGCCCGTAGGCGGTCCCTGGTGGGAGTGGCATGTCTGGATCCCCTCTAAAGTTGATCCCTGCATAGGGATAGTCATCCAGAGAGATGACATGTCGATGCCACCCGTAGAAGAAATCCTTGTTGTAGGGTGTGGGCACCCTACCTCCCCCTTCTGCCTCATTACCTCGGTCCATTGTGCCATTCCTGGATCGCGAGGTCCTCTCAAAAGAATCTTGACTCTAGGTCCCAAACCTAGAACCCACTTGAAGAAAAAACTGCATAAGATAGAGGCAAACGCAAAATTCCTCTTACTCCCCTTTTTGCACTCTGTCAAATGGCTCTTCATATTTTCCAGTAGTGAGGTACACCAGTCATATAGTCATATACTATGGGTCTCAAGCACTCTAATGCATAGAACATGAGAGGCATTGATGCTTGGTGCAATGAAGCTGAGCCTGTGATCTTAGTCAACATGAGGACAACAATCTTCAGGCTGAGATTGTTTATCGCTCGGATGGGGAGTTGACTCCCGACCTTCACAGTCCCTACTACACAGTGGGCATCCATGTATTCCTTTATTTTCTTTCTGCTCCCTGATCCCAGTGATTTTAGGTTTACAACCTCTCCCCGATGTGATAGTCCAGTAAAAAAGTATATATACTCTACTTCAATCCTCAAAGGTTGCCCATTGAGGTTGAAGCTTTCACTCGCAAGGTTCGAGTAACCCACAAGCATCTCAAGCAACCTCACTTGGGCCCTCATCCCTTTGAGTGCCCAAAATTTATATAAGCCACATCTTTTCAAGGCCATTTGGGCCCCTGGATATCGGTCCACAACAAAATCTACATCTTCGTTCTCTCTTTCCCTCCATTCAAGCACCATCCTGCCAGAGAAAAGTCAAAATTTGAGTTAGCAACAATAGAAATCATTGATTGTGTGCTTGTACATGAGCTGCTTCACTTATAGTCGAGTATAGGGTTAAATATATACGCCTTGTAGTTTTCACAGTCATGTATAACCCATCGTTTACGTGACCCGATAAGAGACAGCCTGTGTACACCGAATTACACAATTTATGCCCTAAATTACTCAAAATTTGAAACCTAATTTAAAAATTGAATCCACTAGAAATGAAGGGGAGGGGAAGAGGAATTACCTGGTCCAGTCGTTTTCTGATTTCGTTTCCTGACGCTCCCGTAATCACTAGTTGAATCTCGGAGGTATTTTGGTCCAATTTTCACTATTTGGGTAAAAAGTCAAAATGACATAGTAATTTTTGGTTTTGTTACTATTTATAATAGTTTTTACCCACTTTCTATAGTTGTGAGTCATTTTTTCGCCTAATGGACTAATACAAAGGTGGATTGAGTTGGTTTTTGTAGTTTTTACTAGGAATTCTTGCGGATTTCAATGTTATGTTGGTCGTTCATCACCACGGGAAGGTATTTTCACTACCCATCATATAGGATAGGTATCCATTCCATCATGCATTTTTGCATTATCCTATAACTGTCACTTTTTATGCCTTAGGTACAAACCCATTTGTTGCGACACAGAACCTTCCATCTATTATAAGTAGTGTCATTATCAAGTGGTAGAGACTTACCGAACATGGGTGCCCTAGTTAGATCCTTTGGTTCATTTGGTGCCCATGAAGAGATTTTTTCCATAGGATCGGGAGTCCCTCATAGCTAGTATATGACTTTATGTTGAACCTCATTTCTCACTCATAAACATGTTTCCTTATACCCCGAGGACTCCCAACCGAGTTTAATTTAAGCTCTTTTCCAACTTGTCTTCAAAAAGCGAAAAGATCGCCGAGTGAACTTGTCTCTTTCACACTCGTAAATTGGATTTGAAAGGACATCTATTTGGCACAAGTTTATCCCTTTTTCACACAAAGTAGACTAAATTCCATTAAAAAGGCCATTTTATGGCGTTAAGTTGTGATTGCATCTCATTCCCTTTCTTGCAGTATTGAGCCTATAGTCGATTTTGGCTTTGCATTATAAACCATTCTCCTCAGCAGTTTTTGCATCCTCAACCAAGCAGAGCCTCGTTTATATCCTTCGCAATTTGAAACCCTATACCTAGGAGGGAACATTTCCCCGAGTGTCCATCTCCCGCATGCATCTCCTTGCATTGAGCATAGGTATGTTCCACTGCTGGAACTAGTTTTTCTTACTTGAGACACTAGTTTCCTCCTCTGTATCATAGCATTCATTTTTCTATGAAAAAACAAAAAAATACGGGTGAGAAGGGAGTATTATCTTATAATGGCAGCAGTCGTGTCGCCTTTGAACAGAGCACAAATTTATTGAGTGCATTTGTCATCATAATTTTGAGATTAGCATGGCCTTAGGAAGCTGAGCTTGTTAAAGAGTGTTCTCTACCGATTGCTTACTCTTCCAGTCCCTATAGAGAATTTCATTGATGCCTCCTACATCTCATAATTGCATCATTAATTCTATGTTGTCGGAGTCTTCCATATGTCTCATGCTCTTGTTCAAAGGAAGTCTATCAACTTGTGTCAGCCACTTCTCAGAACTCTTGACTTTGCATGTCATCCATACCCTCAGTTTGTCTCAGAATCACATGATATTGTAGTCCTATCATGCACCCTGGTCCTACTTTCATCATTGGTAGGAAACCTTGAACCTAACAGTCGACACTTCATGATTGGTCGTTTACTGGGTGGTCTCCCTTGTGTTGGACGGCAAGACATCTATTCACACATTGAGATTCATGCAGTTTCTTGGATTCCATTAGCCTTATTGGTGGTTTCCTCACCTTTGTCAATAGTTTTCATCATTGGCTTCTATTCAGAGGGTCTTTTTCATGTACGGATTTCACTTGGCACACGTGAAAGATGCACAAGGTCATTGGTTCGTGAACATGTTCTTCATCGGATTTCCTCCAAATCATGAAGCTCCTACTTTGTACCTTGTGTTGACTGATGAAAGATGCCTTAATGCTCTCCTTTCAACGGGTCTCCTTCCATCGACTTCAACTCATCTATTCTAGAAATGGAACCTAGAGTCTTATGAGTACCTTGAGGCTTACAGTCATTAGTGGCAGGTTCTCTCGCCATCGACAGTTGGGAATACATCAATGTCTCTTGATCGATGGATTCTTCAGGTGTTCGATACCGGCTCCTTTATTCACACTTGCAAGAATGTACTCGGTGCCTTGATACCTACTTTCATTATCGGTAGGATGTCTCGCATTTGTTAACGATATACCTCAATGATCGGTAATCAAACGATGTCTCATTGTGTTCGACCTCAACTCCTTTATTCACATGATGTATACTTGCACCCCTGGTGGATTGTGTAGAAGACTTGAAGACATTAGTATGTGGTCGCAACTTTCTTGAGTTGTTGCTTCCTTTTTATTGGACCAGTCCCTATATGACTCCAGTGATCATGGGAGATCAGATTGTACTCCATTGTATACAAATATCTTCATATTATTTTTGAGACCAGTTCTACCGGGCCTTGTTCGTGACTGTGACATCCATTGGCATGTAACTGTATTTGTATTTGCCTATTCATGTCCACATACAGTTTTTTTGTATATTTTCACATGGATCTGCAATGTAATTCTATTGGCAGCCATGTATGCAAAGTCAGTACAAAATGTAATGAGAAACTAGTTCTTTCAGCTGGTTCCCCATCACTCCACTTCTAGGTTGTTTATAATGTATATCAGTCATTGCAGATACTCCTCTGACCTCACACATTAGGGGGCATTTTTTATACCAAGATTTGTCTCACCCTATGAAATCTTGCACAGAAGGCCTTTTTCCATTTCCCTATGCAGACTTATCATCCCTGTTTGTAAAATCCAGAGATAAAAATACATATTTTTCCACATGCACGCATCTTGCCTACTATAAAACATGCGTATATGCAGGCTGCACTACTACAGCCCACATACATCTGGATTTGTGCCAAAAAATGAAAATCAATGTCAGGTTTCCATGTCACGACAGGAGATCTATGATCCTTGGCCTTCCATATATTGGAAAAATTCTGACTCGACTCTTCAATTCCATTCTGAAGGATATAAATGGGCCAATTCCGAGCTATGGAAGAAAGGGAAAGAATTCAACTTTGAGAGCAAAGTTACTCTGGAGAAATTATTTACTTCATATTGAGTTTGGATCCATTTGTCATTTAAGTCTAAACACAGTGTTCATCCCCCAAGCTCTTCCCTTAGTGATTGAGAACCTCATTGTTTCTCTCTTATGAGCTTGCCTTTGGTGGAGGATTGAAGTGGTGGAGGCCCAGCTGGAATGAACTTAGTTTCTCGATTCTGAACCGTGCCGACACGAAAGTCTATAATATTTTCACTTCTATTGATCATTTATTAATAGAAATACTCCTTTCTCGTCCAATTGATATCTTGCAAATATTTGAGTTATTATTCATGGGTGTATTTGTTATGTATATTAATGGATTATGCTATCCAATGTGCTAACCTTTCATATTATCACCATATGATTGCTTTGCTTGGTTGTTGAGAACTAGTTGTAGGTATATAGCTTTGGTTCAAAGTGCTCAACGATGGACTTCATCGAACATCTAGATGAGGGATGAGGTAGGCCTCTTTGTTATCTCGCTTGTATATTGGTTTATATAGAATGTTTTTGGGATAAAGTTGATTTCTGCAGTCATTTCCGTATGTTGTGGTTTACCCTAGCCATCGAGAGTTTTTTCCTCGTAACAATAGACATGAGCCTATAACTATGAGAAGCATGCAAAGAGAAGTGTAGAGTTATAGGGAAGATGATGAAAATATTATGAAATCTCAAGAAGAGATACTACAGATCTTGAACATACTGAGGTAAGCCAATAAAGACTCTAGCACAAGAAAGAAACTAGTGCTAGACAATTGACATCATCTATATCCCATAGTAGAAGGGATGAGCATTGGAATGACATGGAGTCAAGGAGAATGAGTAGGTGTCATCATTCCCTAGGGAATTACACTAGGATAGATCATGCAATTTTAGGTCCAGGGAGAAACCCAAGTGTGTCTCATGTTAGGAGACAAAGGAGAAGATCGGAGGGATCCATCTTGCAAGGTGAACTCTGGAAAATCAAGCCACCAAATTTCAATGGTGAGCATAGGAATGGAGAATATGTTGAGGCTTGACTATTGAAAATGAAGAAATATTTCCAACTGCATGGTTTTCCCTCCAGTGTAGAAGAAATAATTGCAACCTACCACTTGCAAGGAAATGCATCCATGTGGTGGGATCAACTCAAGCAACTCAAACACCTTGATTTGAAGAGGGTCTCATGGAGGCAGTTCAAAGGATATTTCCAAGAGAAATATTTGTTTGACCATTACAATGAAAGGAAGATGACATAATTCTTTGAATTCAAGCTAGGAAGTGTGATAATAGATGAATATGAGAATAGATTCTTTGAATTTATAAAGTATGTGGACTTCATAAAGGATGAGAAGGTCAAAATCCAAAGGTTTTTGAGTGGGTTTCCCTCTTTCTATAGTGATAAGATACAATATGATAACCCCAAAACTTTGGAGGAGACAACAAGGAGAGAAAAACATCTTTATGAATGGAACAGAGGGAGGTCGGCCTTCCAAAAATCTTAAAACGACAAGATGAAGGGTAAAAAGGAGAAAAGGAAAAAAAAATTAAGCCACCCTTTTTCAAGAACAAATCACAATAAAATCAGTAATGACAATGAGCCCAAAATGAGAAAAAGATAGCATATTCATTTGGGAAAAGGTCAAGGCAGCAACCTGTACAATGTTGGGGATGTGAGGAAAATCACTTATTGTAACACCCCAATTTTTTATCCCTATGAACTAGAATGTATTATGTAAATATAACTTAGGCTGGTGAGCTTGTAAAGTTGGAAAGGGGGCAGAGTGCCTAGAAATGTAATACACACACACACACACACACACACACACACACACACACACACACATATATATATATCGTTGGTTGTGTGTTTTTAGATTTGGCCTGGGACCTGTTCTTATGGGTTCATAGCCCTAGCTCGGGGGTGACCTGTTGTTGAGAATTGGAACATCAATGTCTATGGTTGGGAGGAACGTCCTTGGTATGTAGCTAGTTGGTGATGGTTTAATTAAATATAAGTGATCTTTGTGTTTTTTGTATATTTATATTTCGTTGTGTATTATTATTATTATCTACGGGATTCATATTTATAATGTGCCTTCTTGCTGGTTATTTTTGTGCATGGCACGTTGTTCCTTTGTTGTATGTTTTAGCATGAATCTTGATTATTGCATGTGTGGTTATTGCATTCTTTCATGCTTTATTTCGAATTAATTATTATTAGAATTCAAGATCATATTTGAAGTGTGTTTTTGAGGTAGCATGCCTAGCTTGCTGGTGGCTGGGTATGTTACACTTATATAGGGACTACCCTCTAGGACCTGTCCTTATGGGTTCATAGCCCTAGCTCGGGGGTGACTTGTTGTTGAGAATTGGAACATCGGTGTTTATGGTTGGGAGGAACGTCCTTGGTCTGTAGCTAGTTGGTGATGGTTTAATTAAAGATAAGTGCTCTTTGTGTTTTTTGTACATTTATATTTCATTGTGTATTATTATTATTTCTGGGATTCATATTTATAATGTGCCTGCTTGCTGGTTATTTTTGTGCATGGAACGTTGTTCCTTTGTTGGATGGTTTAGCATGAATCTTGATTATTTCATGTGTGTTTATTGCATTCTTTCATGCTTTATTTTGAATTAATTATTATCAGAATTCAAGATCATATTTGAAGTGCATTTTTGAGGTAGCATGCCTAGCTTGCTAGTGATTGGGTACGCTACACTTATATAGGGACTTCCCTCACAAAGGTGAAAGAGTGAGGATTTTCCACAACATTCGGGAGGTTGAAACAATTGAAGACATGGGAGAAAGCATGCCGATGATTTATTCATCCTTGGACAACAAGCAAGAAAATTATCAATCCCCCATGATTGAAGTGGAAGGTAAGATTGATAACCATCCCATAGCAATTTTAATTGATTTTGGAGCTAGTCATAGTTACATAAACTCTAACATTGGTGAAATATTTCAATTGCAAAGGAGTAAGCATAAGAAATCTTGGTTAGTTCAGTTAGCCACAAGGGCTAAGAGAAAGATCAATGATTTGGTTAAAGATTGTCCAATATACATGATTGGACTTGACACAAAGGTAGATGTGAACATCATACCATTGGTTTCATATGATTGTCTAATTGGCATGGATTGGTTGGAGAAACACCATGTTATCCTATACTATTGCAAAAAGATAATAGCTTGTCTTGATGAGGGAGGGTAGCAGGGAAAGATTCAAGGCATTCTGAGAGTTGTGGTTGTTAGAGAAATTTTAGCCATGCAGCTGAAAAAGAGTTTCAGGAAGGGATGTCAAATTTTTGCAGCCCATATGGAAGAGGAAACTAGAGATAAAGTGGCAAGTATTGAAGACCATATGGTTTTGAAATAGTTTGGATATGGTTTTGGGGAAATTCCAGGATTTCCGCCAAAGAGAGACATTGATTTTTCTATTGATTTGGTACCAAAAGATGCCCCAATGTCCAAGACACCTTACAAAATGGGCACACCATAATTGAAAGAGTTGTGGATGTAGCTTGAAGAGTTTTTAAAGAAAGGGTATATATTCCCAAGTGTGTCACCATGGGGAGCCCTGGTTCTTTTTGTGAAGAAGAAAGATAGAACCTTAAGGATGTGTATTGATTTTAGACAATTGAATAATGTCACAATAAAGAACAAATATCCTTTTCCAAGAATTGATGATATTTTTTATCAGTTGAAAGGTGAAAGAATAGTTTCCAAGATTGAATTGAGATCATAGTATCATCAAGTGAGGATAAAGGAAGGATATCAGAAAGACAACATTCAGAACACGATACATGAATTATGAATTCATGGTAGTTCCATTTGGGCTATCAAATGCCCCAACTGTTTTCATGTGCCTAATGAATGGAGTGTTCATGAAATACCTGAATAAGTTTGTAATTGTGTTCATGGATGATATACTCATCTACTTCAAGACATAAGAAGAGCATGACCAATATTTAGGAATGGTGCTGCAATTTTTGGGGGAGCATAGGTTGTTTTCCAAGCTATGTAAGTGTATCTTTTATCAGAAGAAGACTCACTACTTGGGGTGTATTATTCCAGTAGAGGGGATAGCAGTCAATCCTAAGAAAACAGAGGCCATTAGAGGATGGCCAATGCCAAGAAATGTCATAGAAATCAGATATTTCATGGGTTTTGTGGGTTATTATTGAAGATTCATAAAGGGTTTTTCGAGGATTGCAAGCCCAATCAGTTCTTTGCAAAAGAAGGGAGTGAAATTTGAATGGATTCCCAAATGTGAAGAAAGTTTTAAGTAGTTGAAAGATATTTTAACAAGTGAACCAATCTTAAATATTAAAGATCCAGATGAAGATTTTGCAGTGTGCACTAAATCATGCAAGGAAGGGCTTAATGGAGTCCTCACTCAAAAAGAGCATGTGGTATGTTATGAGTCTCATAAATTAAAGGAGCATGAGAGAAATTATGCTACACATTACTTAGAATTAGCAACCATAGTACATGCATTAAAAGTGTGGAGACATTACCTCACGGGGAGACAATTTGAGCTAAGGATAGACCATCGCAGTCTAAAACGTTTGTTTAGATAACCAACACTAAATTCCAGACAAACTAGATGGCTCAAATTTTTGAGTGAATATTACTTTGAAATTAAGCATATAAACAGAAAGGAAAATCATGTGGTTGATGCACTCAATAGAAGAGCTCAGGAAATGCATATTTCAGCCATCAACATGTTCAACACAAATTTAAAAGACATAATTTTAGAGGCTACAAATTTAGGTCAATAATATTTAAAAAAAAAACAAACATTACAACAAGGCAATTTATAGAATAACTTTAATTATTATAAGTTTAAAGAGGATGGAATCCTCAGATACAAAGGAAAAATATATGTGCCAAATTCAAGAGAGTTGGAAAATATAGTGTTGAGGGAAATGAACAATGTGTCATATGTTGGGCACCCAGGATATCATAAAACAATTGCAGTTGTAAGAAACCAATACTTTTGGTCAAGAATGAAGAAAGAAGTGACTAATTACATATCCAAGTAACTAGAATGCCAAAAGGTGAAAATAGAGCATAAACATCCAACGGGGCTACTACAACCATTTCCCAACTCCTAAGTGGAAATGGAAAGTGGTTACAATTGATTTTATTACAAAGTTGTCCAGAAGAGTGAAGCAACATGATTCCATCATGGTGGTGGTGGATAATTTAACAAAAGTTTCAAATTTTAATTCATGTGAAGACCACACACAAGGAAACGAATATTGCAAAGATCTACATGAAATAAGTTGACAAGATACATGGAGTGCCTAAGGCAATAGTTTCAAATAGAAATTTGAAGTTTACCTTTAATTTTTGGAAAGGATTGTTCAAAGGCTTTGGGACAAATTTAAATCTCAGTGCAACATATCACCCAGAGTTAGATGGGAAAACAGAAAGGAACAATAGAATAATTGAAGACATGCTCAGAATATATGTGATGGATTAGCCATCAAAGTGGGAAGACTACATCGACTTAGTAGATTTTTCTTACAATAATGGGTATCATGCCTCATTAAAAATTATCCCATTTGAAACATTGCATGGAAGGAAGTGCAACACACTAGTGCGCTGGGATAACCCAGTAGACAAAGTTATCATTGGGCCAGAATTGTTAAAAGAAATGGAAGAAAAAATGACAAAGATCAGACATAATTTAAAGGCTGGCCAGGACAGGAAGAAAATTTATGTAGACAAAAATAAAGTTTCTATAGATTTTAAAGTGAGGGAACATGTTTTTCTCAAAGTGAAAGCAAAGATAAGTTCTCTAAGATTGGGTTGCTACCCAAAGTTGGAAACGAGATATTGTGGGCCTTTTGAAATGTTAGAGAAGATAGGGCCAATTTCATACATGTTAGGATTTCCTGCATCCATGACAATGCATAATTTTTTTCATTTATCATTATTAAATAAATATGTGATTGACCCTAACCACATAATTGATTGGATTGTGATCTAGGTGGAAAACAAAGGGGATTTATGGGTGGAACCTGTACACATTCTAGACCAGAAATTCAAAGTGCTCTAGAACAAAGCCACATAGATGGTAAAGGTTCAATGGACTTAACATAGTCTTGAAGATGCAGCATGGGAGCATGAAGAAACTATGCGGCAGGAATACCCACAATATTTTGTCAATTTTGAAGAAATTAAAAGATGAAAATGAAATACTCCATTTTTGGGCAGCCAAAGTTTCAGAACCACATCTTAGAATTCTTGGTCACCTGCATTGATAGCCCTGATAAAATAATGGTGCATCCCAATGGACTGAACGCAGTGAAGGGAGTGCATTCATTGGGTCAAGAGGTTGAGAAGAATAAGAAATTATGTTTGGGATTGTTGTTGGAGTGTAAAAAATTTCAAAATTTTATTTTCTGAATACTATGATGTAAATTTGTATATGTGTTTCGACATGGTGTTGTGCACCAAGGATGATGCACAATTGTAGGGGAGGGGGAATGTAACATCCCCACTATAATCCCCAATTTAATGCATAATGTAGATATGAATGTGTCTATGGCCAAGTGATGTAATGTGTGAATTGTATTTTCTAATTTTAATAAATATAATGTGATACCAACTACTAGGAATATGGACAGAGATGGGGGATGATTAATACACAAGAGAGGGGAATGTATAGGAATGTCTAAGAGGGGTCCAAGGAGAAAATTAATTGTGGGTATTAATCCAAACCTAAATTTCTGAATTTTATTTTCATTGGGACAACCTTCTAATTTCAGGCTGAGAGTATGAGAGCCCAATCATTGAATACCTATCAAGGGGTGGGTGTAGAAGTCACATCCCATAGTTATTAGAAGCATGGGCTGAAGTACAATCAACATTGGGCATAGTTTGCAGTCAACTGTCTTGGGAAAATAGAGAAAATCCGTATGGGGATAATATGCAGTTTTTGACATTGCATTTTTGGCATGAACAACAAGGGGGAGTAGGGAAAAAAGAGAACTGGAGCTAGACCAAGAAGGTTGGTAGAATTCTGGAGCATGTTGGAGTGTTTTTGGAGCATTCCGGAGCTGGAGATTGAAGAGTTGGGTTATCATGCCTGAAGAGTGAAATTTTGTTGGAGTTTCACTATGCCCTTTGCTTCTTAATGTGTCTTGCAATATTAAGGGTTTGAACTGTTGACAAACTTGCCAATGCATGAATAGATATTTCACACCTTGATCCGGATTATTTTTGGAACAAAATAAATGTAGAGAAATTACAATGAAATACTCATAAAAATTGCCAGGAACAGAGGAATACAACAATACTTGATTTCATTAATGAAAGAATTGTAAAGAGACTGTAAAAATACAGAGTGCATAACTCGCTAGAATGGTGGCAGCTTTATCTCTGAGAAGAGATGTGACGACTATGCTCATTCTCAAGAAGATGATTACAATGAGGCTTTGAAGGCCTTTTTATGATAAACATGAATGCCAAAACCCTAGAAATCCAAAAACCTAACCCTAGGAGATGAAACGCCAAAATTCATGTGGGCCTCGTTTGGGTAAGTTAGTACATTAACTTCTCGGGGTTGTAAATTTTGCATACGATATCCGTTTTAGGCGCGTGATAGCTCATTGGAAAGGTATTTTCGAGAACTACACATCATTCTATTAAACTATGACTTTGTCTATAGTTTGATTGTGGCACACCAAAAAAACATTGTTTAGGGACCCAAAACAGCCCTATAAGTATAGAAAGATGCGATGACACGAAAACATATAAAATAAGTCAGTTGGATTAGGTGGGAGGCCACCAATATCCACCTGGAAGATGTGTAGGGATTCAAAAAACCTCGAAAGTGTAGAACCCACAATTACAAAGAAGTATAGAAGAATGTGGTGAATTAAAAACTAACAAGAGGAGCCAGTTGGAAGAGGTGGGTGGCCATCAATATCCACCTAGATCAGTCCTCCCCCCTTAGAAAGCAATGGTATCCATTGCGTTAAGTGCCCAGGGAAGAGGGGAAAACATTTTTTGAATCTGAATCTTGCTGAGTTACGTGCCTTGTTGGAGAAGTTGTGCTGCTTGGTCTGTGGAAGACTGCCACAAACCTGTTGTTGGCGGGGTTGAATTTGTTCCACCAAATTTTTGTCTCTGGGTTTGACGGGGCACTGTGTAGGTACCATTGTAGGTGAAGAAAAAATATCTTCTTTCTCTTCGACAATCTCTATTTTTTTTATAGAAGGTGTTGAGGCTACAGTGGTTGTAGCGGTCTTTTTTGCATCCTTTGAACATATTGTGAAGAGGATGAATTTTGTAGTATGAAAGATTACCTTGCGGCACTGTTTTTGGGGAGAAGTAGTTGAAACTACCTCTGGTATCCTAGAGACTTGACCTCCCAGATTGATAATGACACTACGGGGTATAGACTCATAGAAAACATGATGTTTCCACATATATGGTTGGCCCAGAACAACATCACAGACATCAAGATGAGCAACATCACACACGAACTCATCCTTGAAGGGTTGGATGCCATAGGATAGGCGACACTGTTGGATGACATGTAGATATCGTCCTTGGTGAATCCACCTGATGTTGTATGGCTGCAGGTGTGGTTTTGTTGACAACCCCAACTATTTGATGACCTTATCTAATATGAGGTTCTTCTGGCTATCGTTATCAACAATGAAATGTAATGGGGTCCCCTTCACCCACATCTGAGAATGGAAGAGGCGCTCCCCCTCTTCAGGATATACTAGTTTATCTGGTTGAATTGTTGTGGTCGCGACAGTAGCAGTGGGGTCTACGTCGATGATCTGTCTATTTTCAATATTTTTTGGATCTGATTCTGAATCAAGGTTTGACTATGTGTCTTTGACCTCGACCACCAATGACTGTTTCGAGTGACATTCATCGGTGTTGTGCCAGGGGATTTTGTAGAAGTCACACCACTTCCCAGTGCCATTCTTTGTCTTTCCTTTACCCTTCTTGTCCTGTGTCTTGGAATGGTTATCTAGAGGATGTTGGTTAGGGTCGTCTTTACCGTGCTTTGGTTGTTGCAGATTTGCAAACCAGAATTCCCATTTTTTTTGGTGCCTAAAGTTTTGCTCGATTTTGAAAGCATATCGATAGGTAGCTCCCAATGATGAGATGTTTAGGAAATCCATTTTGGTTTAGATGTACCTATGCAAAGCCCCACGGTATTTCAAAACCATATGTCACTCGGAGTCTTTGATACCTAGCTTGGTGTGCAAGGTATGGAAAGTATTTGTGAACTCCGACATTGTTTGTCTCTTCTCTTTCTGTAGTGTGGTCCATCTCATGTACTGGTCTTCATAGTTATCAACATGATAGTATTGTTCTTTGACCGCATCCACAAAAAATTCCCAAGTGGGCTCGACCCCATATATTCCATATTCCTCTGTGGAACTTTGATCCCAGTAAGTTTCCCACCAATGTTTGACATGGGGGAGAGCCTTCAGGAGTGTGAAGGTGATCTTTTCCCTGTCGGAAAAATTTTGAATATAGAAATAACCTTCTAATAGATTTAACTATTTTTCTAGGGCATCCACATCTATTTAACCTTCAAAAATGAGAATATCAAAATTAAGTTGTACCTTGAAGGGAGAAGTTCCTCCAAAATGGTCACTTGATGAATATGTGCATGTTGCTATCGGCAGGCATTGAAGGATGTGTGAAAAATTCTCCATCATTTCGTCCCTCTGTCGTGTGAAAGATTGCTCAAGCAACAGGTTAATAGAATCTTCTACTCTGTCGTTTTTATTTTCTACCACCATCGAGGGTTTCTTAGGCATGCGAGAGTGAATTTCCTCAAGATACACAAGCTCGAGACCCAACTGGCTATACTCGGACCTCTTCAAGGACATGCACTGAAAAAATATCAAGAGCGGCCTGCTCTGATACCACTGACCCAGATTATTTTTGGAACGAAATGAAAGTAGAGAAATTACAATGAAATACTCATAAAAATTTCCAGAAACAGAGGAATACAACAATACTTGATT
>JASDQU010102184.1:562587-601817 GCA_032191745.1 Picea mariana | reverse complement strand
GATGGGCTGTTAGACAACTTCATAGGCAGGTAGTCCAAGACATTCTTAGTCGTTTTAATATATTACCATGAATCCTGATCTTTGTAATCTAGATCTCCTTGAAGTCTAATTTACGATATCAAAACAGAATTGTTAATATCTCACGGAAAGTTATGCCTAGAACCAAAAACAACCAAAAGATTGAAAGAAATCAAGTAAAGCTTTACATATATTTTGTGGATCAGCATTAATAAGTAATACAGAGAAGTGTTGCTTGATTTTGTCTTGCACCAATTGGCCGCTAGCCAAAACTGGGCCGGCCGATGAAAATAATGATCAGGTTCTACAATGGAATATGCTTGAATACAATCAATATAAATTTCGATTCCCATGTTTCGTCTCAAACCTCGGGAACATTCCCCTGACTTAGATGTCCATATAGTTTCTGCTTTCAACACAAACTACGATCTGCTGTTTGGATCTGTAAACAAGTTCCCTGGACTGACTTTTGATCAGAAAATTGACGCAGAGGATCCTTGATTTGCATCTAACTGGCAGATGGATTTCTGTGAGTAAGGAGCCCCAGTACATGCTCGAACAACGGAATATCACAGGCTATTCTGAGAGCTCCCTTCTGCGAATACCCCAACTCTCCTTCTGTCAAGTCCAGTAGGTCGGCAAAAAGAGGATGGTTTAAGTAGTGTATGCCCACAATGAAACGACGGCACTCGTTCCCTACGTAAATGGGTAGACATCCTGCTGGAACAATGGAGGAGATTGGCTGTGGAATTGATTCGGATGTTAACAATTTCGGCAACCTTTTCAATTTCTGCAAATGCTTTACAAGATTCCTCATATTGATAACCCCCTCACCGTAATTGATTTCAAGCACAAGTACTGAACGCAGACTCTTATTGATAATCCCGAGAGGACGCTACCAAAATCAACACAACCGAACTCAAATTGATATAAGGCGAACTAAAGCAAGGAAGGTTCTCCCTGAGCAAGAAGACTTATCAGTCTCTTATAGGCAAACGGCGGAGTTGAAAAAATATAACATAAAAAAACTGTCATGTTCGGTAAGGAAGAAAATGTGGTTGTTCCGTAAAGCATGGTGTCAGCAGCCTGCATGTGGTTTGATTCTGCTTAATATTATTTTTAAATGTTATTTCTTCGTTTAATATCAAAGGTTCGGGACCCAGAGACGTGCTTTCCTTAGATAATGAATATTGAAGATTATATATAAATTATAATTGCGAGGCCTCTCAACAACTCATAATTATTAAATTATGGGAGAACGTGTGGAATCATACGCGTTTTGGTTGAAAGTTAGAGTTGTGCAGTACAGTGACTGGATATAATATGGCCTCACTAACGTATGTATTTTTTATTCCACAATTCTATAAGTTAGAGATGTCTTTACAGTTGCACCGCCCTTCCCAACCTATCCGCTTATACGACCAATAATTTGGAAATAGTTATATACGGCCAAAGAAACGCAGACATTATGTTTATCTCGTATTGTAAACGTTCTCACTTTTATTCAAAATCTAATCAGAAATTCATAAATTGTGTGGTTGATATTATGTTTTCAAGCTATTTTGAGGTTTGTGAGAATGTGAATCTATTTATACATAAAAATAATAAAATCATAAAATTGTGATTTGGTAAACAATTATATGAATTCCAACCAAAAATCCTTTAAGCCTTCGCTGCAAGCTCAAATGTTTTAACTACCATAACTCCTTAATATCTGGTTATGGATAGCATCACTCTCATTCTTATCCATTCATCATATATGTAGATTTTAACAATAGGTTGGGCAGGTTGGGCTCGTGCAGTGTGAGTCATTTACGTGTACTTAGGATAGAATAATAAGAATTCGGTTATTTATTTATAATGTATATAATTTTTTTTATTATTATTATTTTAAATACATGATCTATTTATAACTTACTTTTCAATACTTTATGTAACTTAAAATTTGATGTTTAGTGTGTAACTTAAAATTTGATGTTTAGTGTGTATTCTTGAGGAAGATCTAATCCAAAACAAGTTCCTTGTGTTTATTTAAATAATTGAGATTTTATTTTATAAGAAATAAAAGGCTTTGTTTAAATTTTTAAAGTTTTGGTTGGAATTCAATCATATAAATTTAGGTCAAAACACAATTTTTTTTTGTTTCAATTTCATTTCTGAATGCATAAATGGATTCAGGGTTTCATAAAACCAACCACTTGTTAGTTCATGTCACCCAAACCATTTTCTTTTTATCATCTTTAATACCATTTTAGTAACTTACCTAGCCTTGAGCTAGGCAACAATACCTGTGGAATACACATAACATGAAACTTCTGTTAATTAAAGCCATTATGTTGTTGTTATTTGTTTTCCCATAGCCCACAGTTACAATTTATAACAAATTTAGCTATTGTATTAACCATAAAACTTATGCATCTGAAGCATGCTAATAATCAACATGAAATGCAACTAAATCATTCATTACATCAACATATAAGTCATTGTCATTCACTTTCATACACAATAATAATACATGTAAATAACTGAGTACAAGATAAAATACTTTTCTTAAACATGAATTGTGCAACCAGTTGCTTGGGAGGGATGTTTCACCCAACCATAGAGTGATTGTTGGAAATATATACAGCCATTCACCCATCAGTTTAGGCTAGCAATCCACAAAAGAGGGTCGTCTCCCAGAGTCTACTCACAACTCATAAATTTCTCAATCCAATTATGTTCTCCGATAGCTATCTCGACTTTTCCACTGGTTCTCTTCCGTTTGACCTGGCCAACCCAACAAATGAACCATTCATTTATAAAGGTCCCTCTGGCATAGGAAGTTAGGAAACTCTTAGCTCGGAATTCAAGGGAAATTGTTGCTAGGAAAACTATCAACAAATCAACGACAACCACTTGTTATTTCATTGAAACCCACATAGGAGTTGACTCTCCGGCCTCATAATCAAACTCTTCAGTTTTCCAGCTCCAATTCACTCCAGTTATGCTCCAAAATTTGCCCTCCATGGTTGCATCGACTTCCAACTATGTTTTCTTTCCCTTTGTTCACTTCCCATGCACAAACTTGATTGAATTCTCAAATTGCTCGAACTGTTGTTACTTGTCTCTTCAACCCATACAAAATTTCTCTTTTTGTTGTCTTTCTTGACTCACACTCTTCCCCAAGTTGATTGTACTCAACCCCCATGTGCCCAATAACTTGAAGATGTGACCACTCACACCCACCCTCTTACATGTATTCAATAATTGGCTTTTGGAACACTCAATTAGAAAAAAGAAGGTTCATATACAAATAACAATTTAGGAAAATGGTTTAAATCATTATACATGGGTAATTACCCCCTTGGACCCCTCTTGGACATTATCCTAGACACTCCCCTCTCTTGTGGATTAATTCATCCCCCATCTCTTTTCCACGTCCCCTTATAAGTTGGCATCACATTTTATTAATAAAACATTCAAATAAAATTCACATATTACATCGCTTGGCCATAGCCACATATTATATCTACATAAGCATTAATCAATCTCGATATTATAATGAAGATGTTACAAATTATGATTTTTTGATTATGTTCTAGAAAAACCATAAATCACATGTTCAATCAATACTCAACATAAATGGTTTCTCAATCAAGTAAATCAATAACATAAAACATGTCCAATACAAACATAAGTTCCAAAATATTCATTCCCTTAAATAAAGGTGAGTATGATTTATTTGTCAAAAAAAATTCAAGGTGACATGACATAGCTTGATCAACCATTATAAACCATGATTTAAAAAAAATATGTTTAGATTTGTCTTATTTATAAAAGAAAATCAAACATTGTTTGAAAGAATATTTTTTTATATTTTACATTGGTCAATTCTTCAATCACGTACACAATTGTAATAACCCCATTTTGGGGCATTATAACTTTACAGATTGCTATGCCTACCAGAGTAGCCAGATAGGGGTGACAGAGAGTTCGGGAGATATTGAGGGGTTTTATTGGGCCCGAATTGCATCGTTCATCATGAGGATCCATTCTACACAGCTTGGTTTTGGTTTTGTTGCATTCTGACGATTTTCGTGATTTTGAGTTATTATGGGTCATATCATAATTAATTTCACTAAGAAGGTCATAATGGGAATATGGCTTGGAGAAACCTCTTAGTGTAATAGCGCATAGGAATTGGGAAGAAGAGCACTACGAGACAAGATGATGAGAAGTGACTTTCAGTGGTCGGAGAAGCGATAAGGATGGATAAATCACTTTTTAGAGGTAAAATGATTAATTAATTAATTAATTGATTAAGTGATTTAATCATGGAATAATAAAATAAAGTAAAAGTCACTTGGAGGTAAAAGGTCAACAACGAACTAGGGCTTTAGTAGTAAATTAGGGTTTTGGAAAGCTATAAGAGAAGAGTCAGCGACCTAATTCATCAATATGTAGATTATGACTTGTCATTGAGTAGAAGAGGCACATCTCAGGAGAGATAGTTCAGTGTATTCTAGGAGGAAGAAACCAGTTGGCTGATTTTGGTATTGAAAGACACACCCTAGTCGCGGAGAATATCATCCAGGTCTTCCATCATTCTTCATTGATTCCGCAGTGCTCCCATATTCTGAGTATTATCTTTTAGTTGTTTATTTGTATTCCGGCTAAGATCCTTTTGTCTTTTGATCTAGCTGAGTGTTGTTATTTTATTAAGATGTAGTTGCTTATTTATATTCCAGCTAAGATCCTTTGTCTGTTGATCTAGTCGAGTATTGTCAGTTTATTCAACTGCATTTGGCCATTTTGTAATCCACAGAGATGTCATAATACAAAATTTGCAGTTCTTTGTCACGTTTATTATTTGTATGATCATTTATATGTTGTAAACCTTTGATCCTACACACACATTAGTAGTGTTTCCTAGACTAGCCAAGTCAGGAACATTACAGTGGTATCAGAGCTTTAGTCCTGCTAGCCTGTGACTAAAGTCGACGAGTTTAGCGGGTGACCCAGAAGACAAAGAGGATGTGGGGAGATAGATATGAGAGGCAAGAGGGCACTGGTAAGGCACCCATGGACCCAAAGGTAGCCTTCATGCAGGCACTTAACAATTTGGTAGTTAGTCAGCAGACCATGATGCAGTCTTTGGCACAGTCGGTTGATAGATTAGCTATAATGAACACCTCGGGCACAACAACCCCACATGCAACATAATGGAACTCGGGGGTAGGCAGTAGACCCCAAACACCTACTCACACATACACATCTTCGAGTAGGATTCCCAAACCATGGATCCCTATTTTTCAAAGGGAACCACCAACAATAGTACAACAATCGTTAGCACACAGGCTGCCCACTCAGACGAAAGGCATTGCAGAGTACAAGAGGGAGTATGTAGCGTTGGGTTGTGACTTCCATAATGACATGACACTAGTCGAGTACTGTGGACTTAGGGGCATGGACCATCCCAGAGAACCTCAAAGAGGAGGACAACAACAACAACAGGGTCATAACATAGATTTCATTCGAAAATTTGGTAAACTCATTATACCTTCTTTTGACAGATCGTATAAATGCACTGCCAGAGTTGGGGTAAAAAATCTAGACATGTACTACAAGCTCAACCAGATGACCGAGAAGAAGGCTAGTGACTCTTGCGCATTTGAGGGACAGTTGGATGGACATGATGATATTGCATGTCCTTCATCTTCCCTGTCAGGCAATGTTGAGGATTCAACACTTCAACATAGTGGTGGCACTTGTGAGGATTCACATGTGTTGGCACTCAGACATGATGCGATTAGGAGGTTGGATGACCTACCTATGGGTGTAGACATGGATTCCAGGAAGTCATGTATAGAGGATGATGAGCTTCCTATGATGAGTGAGCCACATTATTCATCTTATCGTTCAGCTATGCTAGCCACGATACATGAAGATATCAGTGAAATTCTTGATATGGTAGAGGAGCCTTGTGTGGGGATTGTACACAAGGGACATATGGATCTGCAGACCCAGGAGGAGAGATATGGCTTGGAGATAGTTGACCTTACACATACCTATCAGTATGAGGAGAGTGAGTCACCACTTTTGGAGATTCCATTGATGGACCAAGTTGTGGAGACCAAGATCTAGTTTAGACACTTACTCCCAGGACCGATCTACAGTGATGAGGATGCACTCCTTATTGGTCGAGATGACTATACCACATGTCTGGACACATCTGTATGGGATTCAGGTGCATATGATATTAGTAGGGTGAGTGCATAGGAGGATACAGTTGCCCATACATGATATGGTGTGATTCAGATAGGGCTCACAGTTGGTGATGGTGTGCAGTGGCATACAGGAGGACTTAGTAGCACAGGGGACAGTGGGCAGTTCAGTGCCTTATATTTTAAGGAGTGTGTTGTTGGAGATTCCATTGTTGACACTAGCAGTGAGAGGCATGAGGTAGCACCTCAGCAAGATTATGACCAGGAGTCACGACACTTGGAAGGACAGTTGAGAGTCAGTGAGAACATGAACATGGCATCCACTAGATGCATTGATGATACACATGCATTGGTGGCAGGTTATTGTTGGAGGACCTCGATGGCATAGGATAGTACAGGTGGGGGACTTGTCATTGGTGAATTCCATACACTCAGGGAGAGAGTGATTATTATAAGGGCTGACTACCAATAGTTGTTGATGGACAAGGATTACCTATTGGAGGTTGGTGGGATGTATCACAGGGCACTGAGGGAGAAGGGGATTTAGGTGGACCGACTCACTCATGATTTAGTGAGCACACAGAGGTTCTTGGAAGGTAGACAAACATCCCTTCAGGAACTAGAGTTTAGATCAGAGGATCTCCTTGAGGAAATTAGACAGAGATCCACTACATCTAGTTCAGCAGAAAGTCGGATATATTGCTTAGCTACATTGTGAGAGGATGTTGGTGGTTTGGTAGTGGAGCAATAGGTTAAGGAGGAGAATGAGGAGTACCCAATATCACTGATGAGTATGGGGAGATATGATCCAAAGACACAAGAGGATGTCCATAGGTCACAGGGACCACCCTTTTCGAGGAGTGTTGAGACAGCTGAGCACACACATACACATGGGGATTCCAGAGCTAAGGGAAATTATGAGGACACTTCCATTTGTGTTCCACGATTGGTTGACCTTCATGTAGAGGATGACCCCATAGGACACCCAGGATCCATGATGTTGCAGGTGTATATAGGAGATCACATGAGTATGCAGGGGCACACAATGATGATTGGTAGTTCACAGAGACATACAGAGTTGTACAGTGGGATTTAGGGGGACGCACTGGATTGCAAGGAGGAGATGTACTTAGTAGAGCATGGAGATTCCTCTTCCTTGTAGCAGTATACATATCTAGGAGATCACCTTCACCGCAGCAACAATTGCGTGACTGATGATGGATGGAGAATGATTGACCCATAGTTGGTGGAGGTACCTATCGTTGTACCGGATGGTTGGTGTTCAGTGATGAGTATAGTTGATTCTTTACCATGGGTGCCGATGGACGAGCTTTTGGTTAAGTCCGTTGGATTGACCAAAGCATATGATACTTTGCAGTCCTACAATTGGTTGCATATATTTATGATAGCCTTTCTTGATACTTTCATCATTAACATCAACATAGGGAGAGCTAAATAGTGGCAAGGGACATGGAGAGTTGGTAGGCCAAGACCACTTGACAAGAGTGTCTTGAATGCATTCATCAAGATAGGGGTGTATCATCAGGGGTAGATAGTTGAGGCCATGGACATGATGGGGAGTATTCTACGCCATGGGACAGAGGATATCTCAGAGGTTGCTACATATTCAAACTCTCATTGGGGTGAGGGTGGAGTGATTTTGACAGTTTCCAGTAAGGCACACCAGTAGTTAGTGGGGATTGGAAGTGATGAACTTCCAAATTTGTCATGGGATCTGGGAGTCCATTTGGCCAATAGTTTGTTTCATCTTATGAGGATCCAGGAGTGGAGGGTCCAGTATGGATACTTTGAGAAGACACTCATGATTAGAGTAGAGAAACATCGACATGATGGTCCCTATCAGAGACTAGCATGGGACACTGGGATTACAGGACCGGACATTTTATTGACTGATGGAGAAGAGCAGGCATTTGCAGGGGGGAGTCACTTTTATTTTCCATTGAGTTTCACTATTGGGGAGAGCACATCACCAACTAGTCATTCGTTGAGGTTTTGTAGTACCTCACTATGGCAACAACATGTTAGGTCGGTGGGGGTCGTGTTCAGTTTGGTATGGTTTGGTAGGATAGACCCATTTCAGGTTGAGGCCATGTGTTATTTATAGGAGACTCATGGTGTTTATATGTTACAGAAGTATAGTCCACAGGGCATTATAGTTGACATTCTGATATGGGATCCAGGGATTGGAGTGCTTGGTAGTTTAGTGTTTGATGGAGTTCAGTTTCGAATAGAGTGGTTACTCAGGGAGTTAACTAATATTCCTCGGCCATTGATCATTCTACTCATCAGGAGCATGTGGGTGTCATGTGTGGTGAGCACTTGAAGATACCACATCTTCATGGGAGTCTATCTTGTGTCACATAGGTGGATATGGGACCCCGATATCATATGTAGTTGGTTTCAATTATTGCTTGAGGACAAGCAATATTCCGGCATGGAGGATTGTAATGTCTCCATTTTGGGACATTATAACTTTACAGATTGATATGCCTACCAGAGTAGCCAGATACGGGTGATAGAGAGTTCGGGAGATATTGAGGGGTTTTATTGGTCCCGCCTTGCATCGTTCATCATTAGGATCCATTCTGCACAGCTTGGTTTTGGTTTCATTGCATTCTGATGATTTCCACAATTTTGAGTTATTATTGGTCATATCTTAATTAATTTCACTAAGAAGGTCATAATCGGCATATTACTTGGATAAAACTCTTAGTGTAATAACGCATAGGTATCGAGAAGAAGAGCACTACAGGATAAGATGATGAGAAGTGACTTTCAGTGGTCGGAGAAGCCATAAGGATGGATAAATCACTTTTCAGAGGTAAAATGATTAATTAATTAATTAATTAAGTGATTTAATCAAGGAATAATAAAATAAAGTAAAAGTCACTTGGAGGGAAAAGGTCAACAACGAATTAGGGTTTTAGCAGTGAATTAGGGTTTTGGAAAGCTATAAGAGAAGAGTCAATGACCTAATTCATCATTATGTAGATTATGACTTGTCATTGAGGAGAGGAGGTGCATCTCAGGATAGATAGTTCAGTGTAGTCCAGGAGGAAGACACTAGTTGGTTGATTTCGGTGTTGAAAGACACACCCTAGTCACCGAGAAGATCATCCACGTCTTCCATCATTCTTCATTGATTCTGTAGTGCTCCCATATTCCGAGTATTATCTTTTAGTTGCTTATTTGTATTCTGGCTAAGATCATTTTGTCTTTTGATCTAGACGAGTGTTGTTATTTTATTCAGCCACAGTTGCTTATTTGTATTTCGGCTAAGATCCTTTGTCTGTTGATCTAGTTGAGTATTGTCATTTTATTCAGCCACATTCATCCATTTTGTAATCCATAGAGATATCATAATACAAACTTTGTAGTTCTTTGTCGTGTTTATTATTTGTATGATCATTTATATGTTGTAAACCTTTGATCCTACACACACATTAGCAGTGTTTCCTAGACTAGCCAAGTCAGGAACATTACCGAAAAACCATAAATCACATGTTCAATCAATACTCAACATAAATGGTTTCTCAATCAAGTAAATCAATAACATAAAACCTGTCCAAAACAAACATAAGTTCCAAATCAAGTAAATTAATAATACAAACATGTCCAATACAAACATAAGTTCCAAAATATTCATTCCCTTAAATAAAGGTGAGTATGATTTATTTGTCAAAAAAAATTCACAGTGACATGACATAGCTTAATCAACCATTACAAACCATGAATTTAAAAAAATATGTTTAGATTTGTCTTATTTATAAAAAAAATCAAACATTGTTTGAAAGAATATTTTTTTATATTTTACATTGGTTAATTCTTCAATCACGTACACAACAAGACATCAAAATAAACATGTAGTATCAACTTTGTTTAGCGTTGAATGTCTCATAAACATTTCTTTCCAAAGCAACCAAAGAAATATGTTAACTAGCATTGATAATTGAATGCATAAATATGTTGACTAGAATTAATGATTGAAAGCCTCAACATAACCATGATGACTACGAAAGTATTAGCATTATTTCAAGCTAGTGCGAAATAAAAACCATATTTACGATACAATACCATATTTATAATAAATGTTGTCTTCATGCTATTTGTTTATGTAAATAAAATGTTTAAATATAGTTATTGTAAGACCTCTAGTGCTCCGACATGGCGCATACTATCATGATGGGTGTGGAGACGTGATGTCGACAATTTAGCTAAGAACGTGATTGGTTTGTTGTGATGGAGGGAGCATTGGGCATACTTGGAAAGAGACATGATGAGTTCGAGAGAGGGTGCATTGAGCATGCTTAGCAAGTTGCACAATGAGTCCCTATATTTGGTAGCCTTGTTGCTTGACTCATGGGTGATGTCCACGTGATAGTGAAGACAATGTACCATCATGTAGGCTGTGAGGACCAAGGAGGGAATCTTGTCAAGTATACTGAGCAACCAATCAACGAGATGCTATGTTAGGCTTGTTGGTGGAAAATGGCGTGACTTGGAAATGTGGTATATTGTGTATTTCCCATGGCAAGGTGACATCAGTGGTATGTGAATTGAAGTTATTTTTATGTCTTACGAGAAGGGGCATGATCTTCAATGACTATAACGAGTGAGCCTAGATGGATGATAACACAATTGTGTATTGGGAAGTCGGTTGTATGTGTATGCCTAGCTCAATGGATGCATGTGTAGGTGTTGATGGTTGGGTGGTGATGGTGCAACATCGGCTATGGTCAAACAAGCATTCAAATTTATGCTCATCTAAATATGTTTGTCTTGGGTTCATTAGGACATGATGGTGAGACGTATTCTAAATGATACATGTGGGTTGTTGGTTAATCCAAACACGTAAGTTCATGTTGGTATCACTCGAAAACTAGACTCCTTGAGTGGTATGAGATACTCAAGGGAAACAAGTCTAGCCCCATGACAAGTGGTATCAAATCCTCATTTGAATTGACATTGTGGAACTCTCTCTTCACCACCACCAATACCCTTTTCATCAATTAAGCTAATGGGGTTGTGTTGATGATGACATTAATGATTTCAAGTGGGGGAGAATGTAATACCTCCAGTGAGGCATGGTGTGTGCTATGATCATGGGCACAAAGAAGTGATAGATTGACAAGTTGGCTAAGAGCATGCTCATTTTCGTGTAATGGAGGGTGCATCGAGCATACTTGGCAAGATGCACGGTGACTCCAAGAGAGGGTGTGTGAGGAATGATTAACAACTTGCACAACAAGTCTCTATATTTGGTAGCCTTCATGGCTGAATCATGGGTGATGTATATGAGGCAGTGAGGACAATGTATTGGCATGTAGGTTGGAAGGACCAAGGAGGAAGTCTTGTTGAGTAGGACGAGAAACCAATTGACAAGACACTATGTTAGAATTCTCTATGGAGGATGGTACCACTTGGAAATGCAGTAGATTGTGTATCACCCATGGCAAGGTGACATAGGTTGTATGTGAGTTGAAGGTATGTGAATGCCTAATGAGAAGGGGCATGATCTTCTATGATTTTCATGATTCAAACTAGATGGATGATAGCACGATTGCATGTTAAGAAGTGGGTTTTTTAGTATGTTTTTCTTGGGGGAGGCACATGTAGGTGTCAATGTTGAAGCATCGCTTATGGTGAAATGAGAATTCAAACTTGTGCACACCTTAATAAACTTGGTTTGGGTTGCCCAGAATATGAAAATGGGACATATTCTAGATGATATAAGTAGGTTGTTGTTCAAGCCTAGTAGGTGAGGTCATTTCAGTTCTAAGAATTCTGCGATCAATAGTATTTGTGTGACATTCTTTCCGATTCATTGCAACAATTTAGCAATCGATATTTCAGACCAAACAAATGTGGTCCATCATGAGGAAAAGATATGAAGAAAATAGGATTAGTAACATGATATTTATATGAAATATTAGGTTTAATGTATAGTAGAGAGTCGACTCATTATATAATGGAAAACCTAAATTATTTTAGTTTTATTACCTAGAATCAATTCTAATGGACAAGGTTGGGATCCAATTCTGACTAATCTTCCATCGATAATATCTATTTAGGTTTTTAGGTCATTTTTCAATTTATATGGCTTCCCTAAATTTCCTATTGTGATAATGATCTATTCTAGCAAGAATTTTTTCCTCTTCAATACAAATGTGATGTTTAGTCTTATTTTGGGGTTCAATACACGGGGGCACATCAAGGAGAGGAGGGGAAGATGGGGATAGAGGATGCAGGTCATGGGAGTTTGTCTTCTTTTTTCTTCACTAAAATTTCTTTTAAATGTGATTTTTATTTTTATTTTAATTTAATTCTTTTTTGGTATGCTTCTAAAAAAAATTAGGAGGGTTGGAAGTTTTTTTCATTTAAAAAGAAATATATTTATTTATATTTTTTAATTGTTTAAAATTCATTTATTTATATTAAAAGTTTAATTTTCATTTTTCTATCCATTCTATTTTTTTTTCATTTTTACCCCTCGATCGAGTGATTAATTGAGGCACCAATGCCACTGCCATGTGAAGGATAAGGGATCCAGAACTATTCCTCCAACCATTACTCTTTGTACATGATAGTATGGTTTGGGATACTTAGCATCAAGGTGATGTGTGGGAGATCTACTCAAGGTTCAAAGTATTTTGATGAAGGAGCTCGATAGGATATTCTCTAGTATCCTACTACTCTACTATTCACGGAGGGCACTTATGGTTTCTTATTAATCTATAAGGATGCAATCATAATGGATTTTTGGACGATCATGGCCCCTAGTGGACATGGTTTTTTGAATCTTTGAAGGAGGGGTCGAGCATTTTTTCTTTTTTAGAGTAGGGACTCTAGACCCTATCAACGTTCGAACAACCATATTTTTCAAGTTGAAAGTCCCTACAGTTATCTAGGTGTTTTCCTTGTCATTTCCTACTCAACTCTTTATTTTGTTGGTCAGGCCTGTATGTTGGTGTTTCCCATTGTTACAACATCAATTTGCACCACATATGCATTGATGAAATGTTGCAATTTGCCTTTCCCACTTGAAAACATTAATCTCCTTTTTCCTCCTCTCGATTTATGAAAAAACACAATTTTTGGACATATGCATGCCCTACCAACTATGCAAGGCACATACATATTGCAGGTTTCCCTTTTACAGGGTGCATACACCTTAATTTCAATAAAAAATGTATTTTGTGTCCTTTTTTTATTCATATTAAATCATTATATTTTTTTTCATCTATATTGATGGTTTCAGACTAGAAAAATTAGAGGAATCAACATATAGCATCATTTTAGTGGCAGCTCCCAGTTTGGAAAATTGGGGTCTGGAACCTTCTAGAGCCATTTTGAGGAATCAAGTGGAATTTCTTATGTTTAAAATTTTCCTATCACATATCATACCTGATGTTTCTATTCTACACAACAAGGCCTTTCCAACGATGAAAAAATCACGCCAATTGGATCTCATATGTAAAAGTTATGCCTCCCGCAAGTTGATGTATCATATTCAGCACCATGGTACAAGAGGATGCCACGTGAATGAATATTACTCATGCATATGGAGCTAGCCACGTATGAAATTTCAAGAATATTCTAGAAGGTATAAAAATCTATCACAATTGAGGGTTAACGAAGTAAAAAAACCTACCCCTAGATGGTTATCGGGCTATGTTAAATACTGGGCCACTAGAAGGAGAAGGGGTTTCATTCTGTGTTATTCTATATTGTTCCATAGCATAGTAGAACAATTGAGACTAGGAAATTAGAGAGAATAAAAGAGGGGGTTAATGTTTTTTATCATCTTAATAGGTCATGGGCCTTAGGTAACTTCATAGACAATGTCATCTCCTTTGTAGTTGAATTATTTCCATACCAAAGAAAAGACAGAAGAGCAACCTCACCTTCTAGATGGGTTTTCTCCCATTAGGGTTTCCCAGGGAAAATATTTGTTTTATTTTATGGATGGTGTGTGATTGTATCTTAATGTTCTCTATACTCTATATTTTATCTATTTCATGCATAAGAAAAAAATGAGTAACTAAATATGTTGGAATATAAAGGAATTTCACCTTCATAGTGTAGATTTCAGTTTCGTTTATCATATATGTTCTAATGAAATGTTCCAGTGGAATATTCACAGTAGTTTATAGACTCATATTGGTATCAGACTAGGTTTTCTTTTAGGTATTTTCAGGAAGTTGTAGGATCCAATAGCCAACTTAAAGAGAAGTTGTATAAACCCTAGCCATGGTGGGTGAGTTTATTCATAACAACCATCAAGATCTATCAGAAGAGAGATTTGAGATATTGGAAGTGCAAGTTTCCGACATTAGTTGCAATATGGCCATTCTTATGGTGGATCTAGCAAGCAAGCTTAGATGTTCAGGGATGATGGAGGATCTATCTGAGAAATCAGATCGGAGGGGAAATTGGGAGATCAACAAGACTCAGAAAAGGAGTGATTAAAAAAGGATCCAGATAAGGCTAAGAAAAAATCAAAACACACAAAAGAAACTCATAATGCTCAGAATGGCTTCAATAGACAACAAAAGGGAAAAAATTCAAAATTCTAAAAACTTTGTTAAAATGGCATGATCAGGAATAGTGTGCCACAGTATTTCTAACGGTGCAAATGGCTCATCAACTGGACTTACGGATCAAAAGTTATAAGCAATCAAAGTTCAGTTAAACTTGGTCAAGAGTCAAAAAGTCAAAGTGACATGTGGCACCACTGCAAGGGTCACATGTGGCACCACTGCAAAGGTGACACATGGAACTTCCATATAGCTGAGTTGGAAAGATGGCATGGCAAGGATGGTAGACATGTGGGCAAGTTAGAGAATGACACATGTCAGTTTCATGGGAAAATCATATTGTGACAAGTGGCAGTTTTGTGGAAAAATTATATGGTGCGACGTGGCCCAGTCAAGGGCTTCCACATGGAACCCCTCCAATGGTTGATGTGTAAAAGTTTATATGACTCCACAAGAGTCAAACTCATGACCTCTCACTAGCCCAAAGGCCCCACAAATCCACACTACCAATACACCGCTCTTTAGTCCTTATTTGTAATATGTTTGAAATTACATTTAAGTTTAAACTTTGGAATAAGCACCAAAGGAAAGGGGCTAGGCCTTTGGCCCAACCCCTGATCACATGATTTATCCCATATGACCACAACCTTCTGCCAACTTAGGGGCTTATCCCAACCGTCCACAAAATTTAGCATATTCCACTATATTTAGAACATTCCACCATTTAACCACCCGCCAAAACCTCGACCAGAATAAGAGGAGCACGCCAAAAATATGATAAAAGGGGGAGTCCATAGGATTTGACCCTGGAACCTCCCCAATAGCCTACTTCTTAACTTAGGCTCCATAACCAATGTGCCAACCTCCTTATTATTTCATAACCGTAGGACAAAGTGTATAAGAAGGGGTTCGGGCAGTGCATTAAACACATAGCACAAGAGAGACAGGCCAATCATATCCGTACAATATGGATTTTTGCACATTTTTCAAGGTTGGGCATGGATTTCAAGATCTGTCCAGTTATTTATTGTAGGAGAAGTGGCATGCAAACCGAGGCAAGGGTGCCTCTTGGGCCAAAAATTGTCTGAGTCGGATCGAGGCATGGAGACAATTAATTTTCGGTAAAATGACACCATGAATGCAGTGGTGGTGTTATTTTTCTGATCTGAGAAAATCTTTTGTAGCTTAACTCCATAATGAGGTATACTTATGTATTTTTCCCAATTCTTTTCTGGAGTTAATAAAAATACCTACCCATTTGAGAAAAGGACCCAGAGACGTAGTCCACCAGGGATGAATTCTATTATCAACTTATTTATGTTGATATTGCATGATTATGTCTTTTTCCTTTTGATATTTTCCTTCTTTATGGTGTACTTTAGTTTATGCTCATTTAATACAGCTCTTTAATAAGTCACCCGACGAAAAGATCTTGGATCAAGGAATCTTCGAAAGAATCTGAGAAAGATAATCCAAGTTTGAGTGACATTAACCCTTCATATTCCTCATTCAATATGGAAGTGAAAGTGTACCTAAATCCATATCAAGGCGAGATTGATTCATTAAAACTAAATCATTGGTTGGAACAACTAGATGTTTATTTTATAATTCTCTATATAGATGAAGCACGAAATATTTCATTTTCTAGATTGAAGTTATATGGCCATGCTTTAACCTAGTTGGAAATCCATATGGAAACACTTAGGATGGAGGGTGATCCTCTAGTAACTAGGTGGGAGTACATCAAAACCCTCATCGAGTAAAAATTCTACCCTATCATATATGTATAGGAGAAATGGATCCAGTGGCACTATTTTAGATAAAGGAAGGGGCATATTGTACAATAGTACATAGCTACATTCAGAAATATGTTTATCATGTTGGGTATCTATCCCTAGAACCCAGATGTACTCCTCAAGTATCGGGGGGGGGGTTACACAATCACCTACGAAATAAGGTGATGTTCCTCAAGAACAAGACAATAGATAAACTATGTGTAAAAGAACATTACTTGGAAAACATAAGACAAAAGAATGGGCATCCAAGTGGCTTGAAGAAGAAAGAGCACCAGGAAGCTCCCAAGGAGGGGANTAGCTACATTCAGAAATATGTTTATCATGTTGGGTATCTATCCCTAGAACCCAGATGTACTCCTCGAGTATCGGGGGGGGTTACACAATCACCTACGAAATAAGGTGATGTTCCTCAAGCACAAGACAATAGATAAACTATGTGTAAAAGAACATTACTTGGAAAACATAAGACAAAAGAATGGGCATCCAAGTGGCTTGAAGAAGAAAGAGCACCAGGAAGCTCCCAAGGAGGGGAAGAAGAAGTGGAAAGAGGGAAAATATAAGAATACAATGACCACTACACATCAATGCAAGGATTATATAAACCATTGAAATCATTGCAATGTTAATGGCCACACTGAGGAAAAGTTATGGAAACTACATCCATAGCTAAATCGAAGAGCTGAAAGAAGGACATAAAGAAAGAGATCCTTCTAGCCACATATTCAAGTAATAATGTGGAAAGTAGTTTAGATGTGGATAAAAATATCCTATGCACATCTCTCCATAAGGATGTTAATCTAAGTAGCCTTCATCACTACAAAGATATGGATATGAACAAGCTCTTCCACATCAAGATTCAGGTCAAGGAGACAACATATATGCTATGTTCGACTATGTTTCACAAGACAATATTATAGTGGTGGATCTGGTCAACAAGCATGGACTAGAGGTTTACGATAATGTTGGACCATATCCATTGGTTTGGGTAAAAAAGGATGCAAAAATTAAGGTAACAAATAAATGCAAGATTAAATTTTCTTTAAAAGTGTTGAGTTTATAAATGAAGCATAATTGGATGTAGTACCACTAGATGTATCCAAAGTAGTATTTGGAAGCCCTTGCATGTATATGAGGGATTCCATATTCATGCAAAGAGTCAATCAATACTATATCATCAAGCGTGGGAAATCCTTCATCATCAACATGCACAAATTAAATTAAAAAATTTCTCTGGTAAGTGCCAATAAAGCTAAGAAATTGATTAGTTCTAGCAAGAAATAATTTTTTACTTTTTATAAGAAAAAATTAGTTTGGTAAAGATTCGTTAAAAGAAAAACAATCCCTGCTAGGGTTTACTAAAGAGTGGTGTAGACCCCCTGACCCTCAGGTCGAGATCCGCACAGGATCGTTCTAAATTCTCCTCGAGCTGATGCAACTCCTTTGGTTCCCAGCAAGAACCTTCAACGAATCCACAGGTCCTTCATGAAAACTCGCCTTGCGCAACTTAACACAAGGTAGGAGCCTTACATCTCCATGCGACCACAACCTGGCCTTAGCGCAAGAGATTTTTGCAACTCGCAAGTTCGTGAGTCGAAGACCCTTGACTCCTCTTTATCCAAACGCCAATACCCGAGATGTGATATAGGTATGGCTCCTCCTTGTTAGTGCCTTCCACACATAACCACCAGCTAGGGATAAGTGCTAGCACTACTCGCAACTCATGACTTCATGAATTGGGGTGTTGAACCCTCGTGCTCCTCTGTTGCGAATCCCCGAAACACGATAGGTCAACAATGGGTTGACTCCTTCCCAGCCAACGTCTGTCCACCACCTGTCGCATGCTTCCACCTTTCTCTGGATGCTTTTTGTTACGCCACCTATAAACCACGTGGTCCCCACCTAACAGACATGATACATGTTCGCATGAGCCCCTGGCGCTCGACACTTTGCGAGTTCTGCAGTCGAAAAGAAATCCTTTCAACCCTGAACGTCCAATACGCAATACCCCGCGAAGGTTTTGATCCAACGGTTCTCCCGTGGCTTGTATCCAACAGGTTGCATATCCTTCCCTGCTCCTCGAAACTCAGGATGAAACCAAGAATTTGGTATGCCCTCCAAACTCACGAACCCCGAATTCGTGAAATGATCCAACGACATGTGTTAAAACGAGATCAACAACTCTTATTGACCACGATCAACAGTTCATGTTGATTCTTGATACTTGGGTGGTGAGTTCATCCAACTCCTAACCACCTTACACACTGGATCCTACAGTCCTCGCGACTTCGCGAGTTCTTCACAGAGAATTCTGACTGTCCATTCTACTCTTATGTGTGGCTTCCCAGGGATTAAACCCCTCGCACCTTCTTCTGGATCCAACGGATATAGGTCCTTAGTGCTAGATCTGATGGCCCAGATCCTTTTTCATGTGCACCTCCCAGAGACTAAACCCCATGCATGTATCCTTGATCCAACGGCTCTCAGGCCACTGCGTTCCAGATCCGACGACTATTGTTTCTCCTTCCTGAGCACACCCTCTCTCCAAGCCTCAGAATATTTCAAATACTTCAAAGGATGAAACCTTTTTCCTTTATCCCACGAGGCCACGACCTTTAGCCTCGCCTATGTTACTAAAAACTCTTCCCTCCTAAGCTTTGTTCACTCTAAAACCTCAAAGGGCTTCTCGACCTCTATACTCCTTGCAGGGTCCCTACACACAACTATGTTATCCATCCTGAGATTTTCCTTCTCGGACCTCTAAAGGATTAAACCCTTGCCTTCTCCTTCAAATGGAGATTGGTGCCCTCTTGAAAGCCTCCTATTCAAGAACTCCTTATTGAGCCTATAGGGTGTTCAATAACCTTGTGAGTGTCTTCCTTATGACACTTCCCTTATCTCAGAACTCGAAAGAGAGGTCTTCTCAGTGCATTCCTTGCAATCGCTCAATACCCACCTGGCAGAGCTTCTACAGAATCTTAAGTGACTCTGTATTCTCACTGAACTTGACATAGAGTTTCTTCTATGCACCCTGTGCATCCACTCAATGCCCTCTTGGCGGAGTCTCATAGAATTCTCAAAAAATTTATCTTCCCTGTGCCCTCCTCTGCACAGTTCTTCCTTCAAGGTGTTCAGCAACCTTGAGGCCTCCTCCTTGAGTCAATGACTTCCTCAGGTGTGCCCTCCTAGCACGTCTTTGTCTGAAATTCCACAGAATTCAGAAGTGCACTCTATGCACTGGCTTACAGAACCCACAGTGTTATGTCATGCAACCTCTTGCATGAAGCCACAAAGAACCAAACCTAGAATCAAAGAACCCAAAATACAATGCCTTATGTATATAACCTGCAAATGCAAACTAACACACATCTACAACATATCATAAACGCATAAAGACATTCATCAACATACACATAATAACATGCAAGAAAAACTGCTCTGGTTGTATTAATATGAAATGCCTCTTTACAATGTGAGCTTGGACTGCAACAGAGTCACATATTTCTCTCTTCTCCCTATTCTTTCTTCTACTATTCCTTTTTTCTATCTAGATACAAAGAAGATATTTTTACAAAGAGGGGCTCCTCGAGCTCTTCCCTCCATCTCACCAACTCTTATTAAATTACATTCGATTACATTGAATGGTTGTCTAGTCTGAAGTAGATCTAGATCTCAGCCTTACAACCATTTAAGGCAACCTTTGTCTAAAGCCTGTGCACACGCATGGCTTTTTGGCTCTACCAGCCTTACAACATTTAATACAATTTTTCAAAATTTGAAAAATGAGAGGGTTGTGCCTCTCTTCTTCCATTGAATGTGTTCTTTGATGTGTTGGCTAGCTGGTGCTCGATAGCATTGGAGCGATGCTCCTGCATCATACTCCTCAGTTGAAAAAATCATGAGCTCCTGCTCACGAGCTTCCCAACACCGCTGTTGAAACCCACCTGGATCCCAAACAGTTCTCTGGAGTTGTCCATCTGCTTCACTGCTTCGTTGTTGCTGTTGTTGTTGCTGCTCTTCTACTATGGTTGGTTCTCCTCTGCTCAGCTTCCCCTCACTAGAATTTTATTTTGCATACCTCGACATTAGCCTTCTAATCTTCTCAATATCCTTGTCCAATTGCTCCCATGGATGTCCATCTCTATGCAGTCTTCTCGGTTGCATTCTCTCTTTGCAAATGGGTAGATAAATTAGATCCCCCTTGCTATCTTCTTCCTCTATGGCCTCAGCTTGCCACTCTGCTGCAAAATTTAGTTTTGCAATATAATCACTGAGTCTCTTCTTAGCTTCCCCTTCTCACAACTTTTCTTCTGCCACTTCTCCTGCTAGTGCATCTCCAGCTTCCTCCAGCTACTCCTCAGACTGGAATTTGGATTCACCTTCTGCTTCAGACCTCAGCGCTGCAGTCATCATATGTTCAGCTCCCTGGCTGAAATTTCTGAGCGATTCCTCGGAATGCTCCTCTGCTAACATATGCATGACTGTCTTCTCATGGCATTCATCTAGTGGCTTTGGATGGTTTAACCAATCCTCCAACATCTCCAACTCCATCTCCCATGGAGTGAGCATCTTATCTGTGTGCTCCTCTTCTTTTCCTTGGGCAGATTCTGATATCTTCTCCTTTGTCATGATAGTCACCACTGGTTGCCTTTTTGTTGTTGCTGCATTAGCAACACACATGCTGGCCTCAACTGGGCTATATGGCAGGAATACCTTTATCCCTCCAATCATCAAAATGCTCTTCTAATCTTCCTTCTTTATCAGTTGTCCTTTCTGATATGAACTCACCTTTGAGCTCATATTATTTGCCAGCTCCTCTTGCTGATCCAAACTCATCCCTGAGTTCATGAGACTTTCAGATAGTCTCATCTGCTCTCTCTTGCCCACCTGGAAATATGGGATTTCCTCTCCACCGTCCTGGCAGTCTATGAGATCAATCGATCCCATCTCCATCAGCACTCCTTGCTCACATGAACTCACTTATGAGCTCCTGAGACTTTCAAACAGTCTCATCTCCTTTCCCTTGGCCACCTGGAAATTTGGGAATTTTTTGTTGCCCACTCGACAGTCTATGAGATCTATTGATCCCATCTCATTGCCCACTTGGCAATCTGAACTTTCTCTTCTACACTCATGGCAGTCCTTGACATCATCCCGTGACCTCTTCTTATTGTAACCTGAAATTGCTTCACTACCTTCTTGGCAGTTCACGAGATCTTCCAGCGATCTCATCTCATTCTCAATGTCACTGAGATTTCTCCCAGTATCTGATTCATAAGTGTGAACCACTCCTTCTCTATCACCAAGGCTTCTAATACACCTCAGTAATTTCTTCAACATTCTCTGTTGCCTTCGGGCCAATAAATATTGAACTAGCCACTTTACCCTTCTCTTTATGGGCCATTCATATAACCAATGCAGCTTTGCATCCTGCTACTTTCACAGTGCAAAATCTTCCATTCTCACCCTTATCTGAGTGATCTATTCAACCATATCATCTTTTCTCTGGTGTTGGTGGTTCTTCTATCCACCGTGTCCATGGCCTTTACTAACCATCTTCCTGTTCATGTATGTCCTCCTGGAAAACTTGTTGTTGTCACTCTGCAACTATGAGTGCTCCGAGCCTTTCCTATAGTCCACCTGATTGTACCATTTGACTGTTTTGTCCTACAACAACCTTCACCTTTTACCTATCTCCTACAGGCTCTTCTTCACCTCTCTTCCTCTTTTGCCTAAAATATATGGGAAAAATCTTGCTCAAATACCTATTGGTGCATATTAGACTACTCCTTTTCCTATAGCTCCCTCTTCCTTCAATATACAGACAAAATCACACTCTGATACCACATGGTGCAGAACCCCCGACCCTCTGGCTGAGATCTGCACAGGATCGTTCTAAATTCTCATCGAGCTGAAGCAGCTCCTTTGGTTCCCTGCAGGAACCTTAAACGAATCCACAGGTCCTTCAGGAAAACCTGCCCTATGCAACTTAACACTAGGCATGAGCCTTACATCTCCATGCAACCACAACCTAGCCTTAGCGTAAGCACTTTTTGCAACTTGCGAGTTTGTGAGTCAAAGACCCTCGACTCCTCCTTCTCCAAACACCGATACTTGAGATGCGATACAGGTATGGCTCCTCCTTCTTTGTGCCATCCACACATAACCATTGGCTAGGTCTAGCTGCTAGAACTTCTTGCAACTCGTGAATTCATGAGTTGAAGTGTTGAACCCTTGTGCTCCTCCTTTGTGAATCCCCAAAACATGATAGGTCAGCAATGGGTTGACTCATTCTTGGGCGACGTGTTTCCACCACCTATCACACATTTCCACCTTTCTTTGGGCACTTGTTGTTACGCCACCTATCAACCATGTGGTCCCCACCAAACAGACGTGAGACGTGTTCACATGAGCCCTCGATGCTTGGCACTTCGCGAGTTCTGCATTCAAAAAAAAATCCTTTCAACCCCGAACCTACGATACGCGATACCCTGCAAAGGTTCTGATCCAACGGTTCTCCCGTGGCTTGGATCCTACAGTCTAGATCTCCTTCCCTGCTCCTCGCAACTCGAGATGAAACCAAGAATTTGGTCTGCCCTCCAAACTCATGAACCCCAAATTCACGAAATGATCCAACTACATGGGTTGAAACGAGATCAAGGGCTCTTATTGACCACTAACAATGGTTCACGTTGATTCTTAATACTTGGATGGTGAGTTCATCCAACTCCTAACCACCTTATAGCTCCACTAGATCCTACGATCCTCACAACTTCGTGAGTTCTCCAAAAAGAATTATGACCATCCGTTCTGCTCTTATGTGCGGCTTCCTAGGGATTAACCCCCCCCCCATCTTCTTCTAGATCCGACAACTATCGGTCCTTGGTGCTATATCTAATGGCCCAGATCCTTTTTCTTGTGCACCTCCCAAGGACTAAACCCCGTGCATGTATCCCTGATCCTGTGGATCTCAAGCCACTGCGCTCCAGATCCGACGGCTATTGTTTCTCCTTCCTCAGTACGTGCTCTCTCCAAGCCTCGAAATATCTCAAATGCTTCAAAGGATGAAACCTTTGTCCTTTATCCCATGAGTCCATGACCTTTAGTCGTGACTGTGNACCCCGTGCATGTATCCCTGATCCAGTGGCTCTCAAGCCACTGCGCTCCAGATCCGACGGCTATTGTTTCTCCTTCCTCAGTACGTGCTCTCTCCAAGCCTCGAAATATCTCAAATGCTTCAAAGGCTGAAACCTTTGTCCTTTATCCCATGAGTCCATGACCTTTAGTCGTGCCTGTGTTACTAAAAAATTTTCCCTCCTAAGCTTTGTTCACTCTGAAACCTCAAAGGGCTTCTTGGCCTCTACACTCCTTGCAAGGTCCCTGCACACAACTGTGCTATCGGTCTTGATCTTTTCCTTCTCGGACCTCTAAGGGATTTGACCCTTGCCTTATCCTTCAAATGGAGATTGGTGCCCTCTTGAAAGACTCATGTTCACACACTCCTTACTGAGCCTACAGGGTGTTCAATAACCCTGTGAGTGTCTTCCTTATGACACTTCCCTTATCTCATAGCTTGAAAGAGAGTTCTTCTAAGTGCATTCCTTGCACTCGCTCGATGCCCTCCTGGCAGAGCTTCTACAGAATCTTCAGTGACTCTATCTTCTCACTGAACTCAACATAGAATTTCTTATGTGCACCCTATACATCCACTCAATGCCCTCTTGGAAGAGTCTCATAGAATTCTCAGAAATTTTGTCTTCCCTGTGCCCTCCTCTACACAGTTCTTCCTTCAAGGTGTTCAACAACCTTGAGGCATCCTCCTTGAGTCAATGACTTCCTCTGGTGTGCCCTCTTGGCACGTCTTTTTCGGAAATTCCACAGAATTCAGAAGTGCACTCTATGCACTGGCTTACAGAACCCGCAGTGTTTTGTCATGCAACCTCTTGCATGAAGCCACAAAGAACTAGACCTGGAATCAAACAACCCAATAGAAAACGACTTCTGTCTGTAACTTGCAAATGCAAATTAACACACATCTAAAACATATCATAAACGCATAAAGACATTCATCAACATACACAAAATAACATGAAGGAAAAAATGCTTTGGTTGTATTAATATGAAATGCTTCTTTACAATGTGAGCTTGGACTGCAACAGAGTCACGACTTCCTCTCTTCTCCCTATTCTTTCTTCTACTCTTCCTTTTTTCTATCTAGATACAAAGAAGATCTTTTTACAAAGAGGGGCTCCTTGAGCTCTTCTCTCCATCTCACCAACTCTCATTAAATTACATTTAATTACATTGAATGGATATCTAGTCCGAATCAGATCTAGATCTCATCCTTACAACCATTTAAAGCAACCTTGATCTAAATCCTGTGCACATGCATGGCTTTTTGGCTCTACCAGCCTTACAACATTTAATACAATTTTTCAAAATTTGAAAACCGAGAGGGTTGTGCCTCTCTCCTTCCATTGAATGCGCACTTTGATGTGATTGCTAGCTAGCACTTGATGACATTGGAGCGATGCTCCTGCATCAAAGAGTTGAAACATCAGTTGGAGGAGTTTCTACAAGAATACAGAGAAGTGTTTCGAGATACTAAAGGGATACCACCTAAGAGGGAAGTGGAGCATGGAATCTAATTATTTCCAGACTCCCCCATGCCAAATATTATGCTCTATAGATAGTCCATTCTAGATTAAAATGAAGTAAAGAAGCAGTTGCATGAGTTGCTGGAGAAAGGTGTGATTCAACCAAGTACCTTAGCTGGTGGGTCAACCATCATAATTGTACTCAATAAAGATGGGACTTGGAGAATGTGTATCAATGACAATGCATTCAAAAATATTACATTGAATAATTGGTACCCTCCACCCAGGATCAATGATCTATTGGAACAACTGTAGCATGCAAAGTACTTCACTAAGCTAGATTTCAATTTAGGATATCACTAGGTACAATTCAAARAAGAAGATACTTGGAAGACTACCTTCAATACAAGGAAAGGTTTGTATGAGTGGTTGGTTATGCCATTCGGTTTATGCAATGTACCAACTACATTTGTGCATCTAATGAATGGTGCTTTACACCTTTATCTAGATTCATTTGTTATTTTTTATTTGGATKATATAATGGTTTATAGTGCTACCTAGGAGGAGCACACATCACATTTTGCATAGGTGTTAGAGACCTTGAAGAAGCACCAAATGTTGGCCAATATCAAGAAATGTGAGATTACTCGGTAGTATTTGGTGTATCTATGGTATGTGATCGGTGCATATGAGGTCAAGATATATCCCGTAAATATGGATGTCATCATGAAATGGATAGTTCCTACAAATTATACAAAATTTAGGAGCTTTGTTGGGGCACCACAATACTTGCATAATTTCATAGCTTCATTTTTAGTAGTAGTTGCACCACTCCACACAATAACAATGGGAAGTAAGAATTTCTAGTAGGGGAACTATCAACAAAAGGATTTCAATGAGATAAAAATAAATATCATTCAAGCACCAGTTCCCGCACTACAAGACTTTCAAAATCCCTTCAAAGTGGAGACAGATGCTAGTGGTTATTCCATGGAACGAGTCCTGATGCAAGGAGGAAGGATCATCTTCTATCATTCTAGACTATTTCATGGGCCAATTCTCATCTAATCTACCTATGAAAAGGATCTCTATGTCTTGGTACAATATTTCAAAAAGTGGAAGTAATATCCTATGGGAAAGGAGACCATCAACAACATAGATCACCATCCACTCCAATATTTGCAGGCCCAAAGTAAGTTACAACAAACTAGACACTAAAATGGATCGAGTTCTTATAGTAGCTTCATTTGGTCATAAAGTATAAGCATGGTAGAGTAAACAAGTTGGAATAAATTCTTTCACTATGATGCAGGAGCATTGCCAACAAAGAAATCACAAAGGCGGAAGGACAACTGGATATGCACCAACACACATTTTGAGAATTTTTTGAATTTGAAAATATGAAGCATTAATGTAATATCTGCAAAAGATATTTTTTCTTTTAAGGTTTAGAGATTATAACGTAGATCTTGAGCGGTCGCTCTCATTTGTTGGTTGGAGGAAATTCATGTAATAAATGTAAAGTAGATATAGGCTTTAATTCGATTTTATAGATAGAGGTTGCAGGAGGGAAAAATCTAGAAATCTCCCTCATATGTATTCTATTGTATCATTATTCTCAATTGTAAGAATAGAGATTACAAGAAAGAGAGAGAAAAAGGAAGAAAAACGACTGTAGGAGTTGTATAAGAAGATACTTGTTGTTATAGAAACCATGTACAAAAGTACTAGAGTTAATATAAGAATTCTTTGACTCAATCTCATGGTGTTGTGATGAATACTGTTTGCATCTATTGAATGGTATGTTTACAATTTGCTTATAATTTCTATTATTCATTTGTTTTAATGCATTGTGTATGCATATGATTTCATGTTGAATTTATGAAGTCTATGAGAGGGAGAGTATGAGTTTCAATTGTTTCTCGTCCTGAGAATTTCTTTAAGGAGTGTAGTGAAAGTCCGCAAGGAGTGTGTTGACAAGTCCTAGGTTTTACCTCAGAAAAGCTCAAGAGAGATAGCATTGTTCTCATACCAACAAAGGTGCAATTATATCATAGAGCTTTGCAAGGTGTACGTAAGCAGGTTGAAGTCTCAGAATTTTCCAACCCAGTGAGTGGTTGAATAAATTCTATCACAAGGAGTGTAACAACCCCAATTAAATAGTTACATAGGGTTTATTAAGTATAGTTAATTAAATAATTAACTGTGTTAATGTGTATTAATTAAGTAATGATTAACTCTCAATAATATTATTTATTTATTGTTTAATAAATGTCAATTAATTAATTAATTGATTACTTAACACATTCAATGATATGGGTAAAGCATTAAAGGGCTTAATAACTTTAATTTAATCATTATGAAATTTTACGTATGACAGGGGATAAGGTAGTAAATGGACTTTAATTTATTTATTATAAGATTTTACGTATGACAGGAGATAAGGTAATAAAAGGAAGGACAGGGTAATGAATGGAGGGATAAGGTGGGTGACATTAATGGAGGGTAGGGAGTCGATAAATGGGGGGAGATATGACTGGGTAGAGGCCTTCAGAAGGGATGATGAAATTTTGGAGGAGGAAGCATTTGGGGGAGGAGGACTGTATTTTCCTGGTTTGGATATTTTTTGGTTTGGAGTTTGGGTGAACGGTTGCAGGGGGGGCACCAAGTTGTTGGGGGTTTTGGGCTTGGGGGCTAGGAATCCTCACGAAATCCTGGAGCTAGGGAGCTGGATAGGCTACTCCTAGCTAGTTGGGTGGTTAGTCGGTTTTGGGCAGGGTTTGGTCAGAGCATCATGTAGAGATTGAACAGAGCAACGGGGAGGAAAACCAGATAAGAGGGAATTTAGCATCAGGTAGAGGTTTTTTTATTTATGAATTTGCTGGGTTATGTGATGATTATGTAATTTATTTTCATGGTGTGGATAAATTTAATTTCTGCTGAATATTATATGCTTATATCATGATTAATGAATTACTTATGCGTTGAATGAAATTTTATGTTTAATTGTATGGATCTTATTAGGCTTTGTTAATTTATGGTTCTTACACATGGTATCAGAGCTTTAGTTCACAATCTGGAGCCTTATGAGCCTACCCACCTACCCACCTAACCACTTGTAAGAGGGAAAGTTTAGAATTGGAACTGTTCAACACTAACCCAGAAAATTAAACAACCCCTAATTGGTTATATTGAAACCCTTTGCCCTGAAATCCTAAACAATCCCTAAATAATCTGTATATGAAAAAATATATATAAGAGTAAATATAAATTTGGGACTGAGGGCCAAGCTCCAGCTTCACCTCCACCTAACATGCAATCCAAGCACACAATGTTTTTTTATAATTATGTATACAGATCTATATATATAAACAATATTTCCATGAAAATGAAAATGATATAATGTTATACATATTGAAAGTGAAAAATAATAAAACAAAAGAAAAAGAACCTGCAAACCCTAACCTAAGGAAGGAGGGAAGGCCTAAGCTTCCTCCATGCGAGCTATATCCATCGGCTCCATGCGAGCTGCATACACAGCCAGAAACAGAATTTGCCTTGGGCTCTACCATATATTTCTTAAGTAGGCTTGCATGCATACTAACTGCTACCACCCCTATTGTCTGCTCCTTTAGAGAACACCTATTAAATGTAACAATGCATTTAAAGACATTCTCTTGCTACCAAGCATTAAAACTCTTTATTTGAGAGAAATTCACGTCTTCAACATATATTTAGGCTGTAGAGTTAATCTTTAAACCTATCATACGCACATTCAATAGAAACTTACAATTTTTCCAAAAAAAAAAATGTAAAAAAAAAAAACTTTGAAGCAATTCTTAATCCTTCACCCTTTTAGATCTTAACTAGACATTCATGAATCTACCTTTAAAAACAACAGGAAGAATCACAATCTCAGGCTGAAAATCTATGTAAATTCCAATAGCTACAATAAACATTTAGCCAAAATTAAAAAAAACATTTTCAAAAGTTGCCAATCTGTTACACATTATTTTTGTCATCCCTATGACCGTTAATGATGTAAACCTATCTGTTGCCTTCAGAGGGGTCGGTGGCTTGAGTTCCTGAAGAGAGAAGGGAGAAGAAATTTTCCTGAGAAAAGAAGTTGCATTTTCCCTTGTAAAAACCCTATTAAAAAGGAAGTTCGTAGGTTGCTATATAGGCAGGGTGCGAGAATGCCTAATTCTTGCAGTTGCACCATAGCTAGGGTGCAAGATGTTCGCAGGTTGCTTTATAGGCAGGGTGTGAGAATGCCTACACGTGGGAAAAACAAGTGTTTTCTTGAATCTTCTAGAAGGAGAAACTTCGATGGTGAGGTGGCATCCGAATGGTTTGGATCTTACTCACTTTCATGATTTAGTGGGATCATCCTAACCTCCTCACCTTATCCTCTTCAACTTATAAAAGGAGAGGAGTTCTCATGGAGAAAGTTAGCTTTGGTTAGCTTTGGATCTTTTGGGATTAGCTTGGATTGGATAGAGCTTTGGAGATTTTTAGCTTGGCTAGATGAGCCACTTTGTCAAGATAGATTGTGAATATTATCAGATCTGTGCTCTCAGAATTCTTGGAGTGAAAGTGTGTGGGGAACGAAGGACAGTTGGAAGGGACCTTACAACATCAATACCATGGTTGTAATCTCTCTTTCACATTTAATATGATACAATAATATGATTCTTTCCTATAAAGCTTGTTGTGTTTTATTGTATGATTCCTCGACCACATACATAGGTTTATATTGAGTTTATGCTATTACTATCACTTTGGTTGGTTGTGTTCTTTTACAGGTTCATCATTGTATGAGCATTGGAATAGAGCTAGGATGGCGATGGCGAAAGGAAGCGACATTTAAATGGTATGTCACTCATCCCTCTTTAGTTAGTAAATTCAATATTTAAAACTTAAGAAAAGTGTCATGTTCTGGCGTGTTTTGTTCTAGATCTAGGTGGATCTAGGGAGATCAATTAGTGTCCACACCTACCGATTTGTTTAATAACACAAACCCATGGCAAATTTTAGCAAACACGCAAATAAAATCAGAATTTAAGAAAATACAAACAAGATTTAGACAAAGTCATTGAATGATTTTACCACAAACATGGATATAGTAGCATACCGAGAAGTAAATTCCTACATGCAACCTAACAAGAAACAAAGAAAAATTTCTTAGGGCCATGTCTTCCCCTAAGAAACAGCGATCTGGAGTTCATTCCATGCAATTTCTCTTTGTTGTTGAGTAACCTTGCCCATTTTGACCACCTCACTGAAGAGAAAATAAGATGGCCGAGGGATCCGAGCAAGGTTGTTTGCACGGTCTATAGCTACCAATCCAAACTTTGGACCATAACCATCTGCAAAAACAATTATCGGTGTCTTCAACTTGACCTAGCATAGTAATAGCATCATTTCTTACTAATTAGGATGCCTCTTGAAAGCAACTTCTAGTTTCAGGGCCAGATCAAATATGGCTGCCATAATTCTTCATACTGGTATGAGGTGTAACAACAAGGCTGTGTTTTGCAACCATTTAAATTTTGACCAACAGAAGGAAAATGTGATATTGTAAAAACTATTATGAATTGCAAAATAAAAATTAAATCCAATTTAAAAAAATTAAAGCATGTTTTTGAAAGCAACTTAAAAACATGTAACAGGAAATATAATTTCTTGGAGGGGTCAAGGGAACAATTCGCGTGAGCATTTTACCAAGGAGCTTGCAACAATCCTCTAGAGAAGTGTAAAGGAATTTGTTGCCAATACCAATGTCCCTAGAGAACACTCATATTTTGGAGAAAATGTTAGGAAGTACAGTATTATTACTTAGACAAACTTTTTCCATCATCATCATCCGCTACAAGAAAACAACAGACAGAAGACCATCCATTTAATTTGGGGTTGATTAATCAATATAAATCATAATTTGAATAGGATGCAAGAGAGGCAAGTATGCAGTTCAACTTGACATAAGTTTCTACATTCAGATCAGATTTAGCTATCCAGATTTCATCCAAAATGGCCATTTTTGTTTTTAAAGATATTATGGATAGCCTTCCAGTTGGAGCCACGACAGATATGTTAGCTTTCCTTGCTTTTGTAGATGGGGGTTTGGTCTGACCACTCTATGGAATCTGGGTATGTCACTCTTGAAGCACATGCATATTGAGTTTTTAAGGTGTTATATCGAATGTCAAATCCATGGGACCTGCAACCTGCAAGCCACACAACAGAAGTCAACACAATACACAATCATAACGCATCAAGTGGCAAGCAAAAATGCGTATCCTTGGGCATCAAGCACTAATCACTTGTGATTCACAAGCCACACAACACAACACAACACAAGTCAAAGCTAGCCGCACCACACAATGCACAAGCACTAGCGATCAACGCCAGAGCCATCCTTGCTCCGGCCTACTGCCCTGCGATTCGTGGGATGAATTCACAGCCACTAACACACGCCTGCGCCCTGGAGTGCTCGCTAAATGTCACACCAGAGGATGGAGAGTCCAAAAGGCCAAACATGAAAAACAAATTTAAAAAAAAATATTCCAAGAAGATGAAAAATAATGGCAGCCACGGATTTAACAGTAGATAAAACACACAACAACAAATACCAAGCTCAGCACACGTGCCCATCCATGGAAGAGAAGCCCACAAAGGAATGGAGGGAACATGCCATTGTACACGATGCACCCTCCAGACCTTGAAACCATGAACACCAAGGTCGACTGAGCAGGGAGATGGCCATGCCCACCGGTCTCATCCTTCACCCTGAACACTTCAAAAAAAAAAAAAATGTAAAGAGGAGAAGGGTAGGGTTTGAAAAGGTAGAAAGGAAGAGATTAGGGTTAAGGGATGAGCACCAGGGGGATGGGGCATCTGGGACTCATGCGAGGACCCACTGCACGACCTTAGATATTTTTTTTTAATTATTATTATTTTTATTATTATTACTATTATTATTATTATTATTATTATTATTTATGTTATTTATTCTATTTTGTTTTAAATTACGTCGAATTATTAAAATGTGTTATAAATTACTTGTTTTAATTGTATTTTGAATTTTAGAATCATTAATTCCAATTAAAAAAAAATTAATTTCAAATTTCAACTTTATTACAAGCATTAATATTATTAATTAAATATTGATTAATGGAGTAAATGACTAGTGGTTAATTAATTAAACGACTAAATGATTAATAAGAAGGATTAATTAATTAAATGATTAATTAATTAAAAAGTGTAATTAACATAACATATGATTCGAATAAAATTTATATTGGATTAGATTAAATTTGGGTTAGATTAATTTTGTTGGAACAGACAAGTTTTGAACCCACGACCACTCACCATAGTTCAAGCCTTGGAAAACAACCAAACACCAACACGCCACACATGAGTCGTTATAAAATAAATTATTATACATAAATAAATTAATAGTCATAAAATACTATCCCGAAGTATAATCTCCAATTATCCATGTTAACCAAACACTGAGTTCTCTGCCCTCAACCACTGAGCCAAGCACCAAGCCCCTCCATTCCATTCCACTAGTCAAATCCAAGCGCTAAGCTCCAATGCCCGAAAGCCACTCTACAATCCTCAAGACTCACACCTGCAGCCACCGAGACACACAATTCAACGCATATGTACAACGCACCAAGGAAAGCTCACGATTCAAGAATCGAAGGATAACCTTCGACTCATTTCATCGACATTAGGTTGGAAGTCACCTTAATTAGTTGTAAATGCAAAGTATAAGGACTTAGAAAAAGATAAGGGGGAGGGGGATTCATGCGCACTAGGCAGGTAAGTTAGAGAAATTGGTTAGTATGGTGCAAAGCTAGCATAGCTACTGGGGGAGGGAGTCAATAGTTTTCTTAGGTGAAGAAATCAAGCTTAGACACTTTAGTCCTAACCTAGCCACCTGAGTAACATATGTTTATAGACAAGTAAAGAAAAACATACGCCTAACCCTGTTTTCTAGTTTAAGTTGTGCAAATTTGAAATGTCCTTGAACTCACCCTGAGAACTTTGGTTGATGCAGGTTAAATCATATAGGATGGTTAGGACTAGAGGGAATCAAGGAAGAGGACCATCGTCGCAGGCACCTCCAACAGTGCAGCCACCATCGCCCGAACGAGCTCTCATACTGTGCTCTTTGGAGGCCATAAATGAGACTTTAAAGGGGCGACAACCACCAGGGATCAAAGTGGAACCCCCACCATCTGGAATGGGTAATCCAGAAGTGTCAAGGGATTCTGGGGGAGGACCTCCACCTGAAGACATCACTAGAGAACTGCAAAAGATCAAACTTCCAGAGTTTTCCGGTGGTCGCGCCAGTGAATGCACAGAAGAATGGTTGGAAAGCATGATAAGGTGTTTTTCCTTAAGGGACTATGCATCCACCTCAAAGGTGAAGATAGAAAATTTTCAGTTGAGAGACAGTGCCTTGAACTGGTGGGGCAACCTAGAAAGGCAACTCCATCTTACCCTGGACGCCGTATCTTGGGAAATTTTTGAGGAGAGGTTCTGAAGGAAAGAACTGCCAGCTTACTATGAGGAACAACAGGTAGGAGCATTTCATGCTCTAGTACAGGGAAATAGAACCATAGAAGAATATGAGATTAGGTTTATGGAATTGGTCAAGTATGTTTCATATATGGATAATGACCAATGATAGGCAGAACTCTTTGTCTATGGGTTGAACCCTAAGATAAGGGCTATGGTGCGGATGTGGAAACCATCTTCAGTAGCGGAAGCTGTGGAAAATGCGCGTTATGCGAAGGAACACATGAACTTAACTGGAGGTACAAGACGGACCTTTCCGCATCATCCTAGATTCGTAGGGAAGGCCCCTAGGAAATTTCCTAGGGGAGGGGGCTTAAGGCCACCTCCATATGGTAACAGACTTGCACCAAGGACAGTAGCCGCAAGGATTTCAATGGCAGCGAGTGCAGCATCTCATTCATCATGAACAAAACAGACAGTTCCATGACCATCTTAGGGAGAAGCAAGTAGGGGCAGGGGTTCCAGTGGAAGGAACTCATTTCAGAGACAGTCACATAGTAGTGCGAAGGTTCAATCCTGTGTTACCTATTCGGGATGTGGATGACCCCATTACCAGAATGACTGCCCAGAGTTACAATTAGGATTCGTGCATAGAGAAGGAAAGGCCCCAATGGGAAGAGCAAGTAGCAGCCACCAGATTTACACAGCGGTTAATAGTCGCCAAGTCGAGAATCAATCCACGGTGGTGGAGTCATCAAGTATGCTAAATCATATCGATGTTAAGATTTTATTTGATTCTGGTGCGAAAAATAGTTTCATTTCACCATTTGCATTAGAAAAGAGTGGGTTCATAGTCTATGAGCACGATGACTTTAAACAAGTCGAGATGGTTTTGGGGGAAAAGCAAGCAGTAGGACCTAGCATTGATAATTGTATAGTAGACCTGGGAGTATGTACTACCAGGTTGAAGGTATACACCACTGCTCTCGAGACGTATGAACTAATTGTTGGAATGGATTGGTTGGAAACTCATCAAGCTTTGGTAGATTGTTTCACAAAAAGGATGCTTTGTGTCGATGATGAAGGAAGACTAGTAGAGATCCAGGGCGTACAAAGAAAGGTGTCATTTTGCTTTATCTCAACTATGAAGGTTAAGCGATGCTTAAGGCAAGGGTGTCGACTATATGTAGTGGAAGCGGTGAATGAAAGGAAGGGACCCTCCTTGTATCAGTACCCGGTATTTTCAAAATTTAAGGATGTTTTTCCAAACGAGTTACCAGGGTTACCTCCTGAGAGGGAGCTTGATTTTACTATTCAACTAAAACCTGTTGCAGAACCAATTTCCAAGACTCCGTATCGGATGATAGCACCGGAACTCTGTGAATTGCAAATGCAATTAAAAGAGTTACTGGTCTTAGGGCTAATAAGGCCCAGTGTTTCACCTTGGGATGCACCAGTAATTTTTGTAAAGATAAAGCATGGATCCTTATGACTGTGTATAGATTATAGGGACTTGAACCGTGCTACAGTGAAAAATAGGTACCCAATGTCACGAATAGATGACCTCTTCAATCATATGAAAGGAGCAATGGTATTCTCAAAGATCGATTAGCGATCAGGGTATCATCAATTAAGGATTAAGGAAGGCGATATCCCAAAAACTGCCTTTCAAACTCAGTTTGGACATTATGAGTTTGTCGTAGTACCTTTCGGATTGACCAATGCCCCAACAGTATTCATGAGCCTCATGAACGATGTATTCCAGAAGTACTTAGAGAATTTTATACAAGTCTTTCCAGATGACATCCTCATCTATTCCAAAAATGAAAGAGAACATGAGGAATAATTACGAGTGGTGTTTTCCTGCCTTAGAGAGAAAAAATTGTATGGGAAGTTGTCGAAGTGTTCCTTCTTCCAGAAATAGATCCACTATTTAGGTCATATTATTTTCGGTGAAGGAATCTCTGTGGACCCAGAAAAGGTAAAGGTCATTATGGAATGTCCAGTGCTGAAAAATTCCCATGAGGTGAGAAGCTTCATGGGGCTAGCAGGTTATTATCGAATATTTGTGGAAGGATTCTCAAAAATAGTGAAACCCATCACCACTTTGCAGCGCAAGGGGGTCAAGTATGAATGGACGGAATAATGTTATATCGTATTCATCAAGCTTAAGAGGTTACTAACTAGTGCACCAATTCTATGAGTGCCAAATATGGAAAAGGACTTCACAGTCTGTACAGATGCCTCAAAGTAAGGGTTGGGGGCCATGCTAATGCAGGATGGAGGAGTGATAGCTTATGCATAAAGGAATTTGAAGAAACATGAAGAGCTATACGTGACTCATGATTTAGAGTTGGCAGCTGTAATGCTAGCTCTGAAACTTTGGAGGCACTATCTTGTGGGGTGAAACTTTGAGCTCAAAATGGACCATCAAATTTTAAAACATCTCTTCACTAAAAGAGATCTAAATGCTAGGCAAAGGCGATGGAGTGAGTTTTTGAGTGAGTACGATTTTGGTATTTCATACATCAAGGGAAAGGAAAATGTGGTCACAGATGCCTTGAGTAGGAGACCATGTGTCTTCTCCTTGGTACCCTTAAAGGTCAATCTGAGGGAACATGTGTTGACGCAACTCCAAGGAGATAGTTGGTATTTAAAGGTTACTTCAAACCTCTAGAGAGTTAGAAAATTAGATCCAAAGTATGAAGGATATAGTCTAGAAACAGACAGACTATTGAGATATCGGGGAAGGACGTACATCCCTGAAGATGGGGATATTCGAAGCATCATACTGAAGGAATCCCATAGAGCACTTTATTGTGTAGATCTGGGTGTGAAGACATGAGGAAACTTTTCTTTTGGGTAGGCATGAAGCACGATGTAGTCCATTTCGTCGCCAAATGCCTAGAGTGTCAACAAGTGAAAGCTGACCACCATCACCTGGTGGGCCTCCCACAACCACATGATGTTCCTATATCCAAGTGGGAAGTCGTCTCTATGGATTTTGTTGTGGGGTTGCCGCTCACATCTCATAGGCACAATGCCATTCTTGTGATAGTGGATAAGTTAACCAAGAGTTCTCATTTTATTCTGGTTAGAGACACTTACGATGTCACTGATGTGTCACGTGTGTTTGTAAGTGAGGTTATCCATTTGCACGAGATACCTAATAAGATCATTTCAGATAGGGATTCCATATTCACTTCTAGGTTTTGGACAAGTTTGCAGTCAACATTGGGGACTCAGTTGAACTTAAGCACATATTATCATCTTGAAACAGATGGGAAAACTGAGAGAGTAAATCAAGTCATGGAAGACATGCTTAGGATGTATGTCATGGATAATCAAACCCAGTGGGAGAAGTACCTACCTTTGGTAGAGTTTGCCTACAATAACAATTTTCATAGCTCCATCGGAATGCCACCCTATGAAGCTCTATATGGAAGGCCATGCAGNGGAGAAGTACCTACCTTTGGTAGAGTTTTCCTACAATAAAAATTTTCATAGCTCCATCGGAATGCCACCCTATGAAGCTCTATATGGAAGGCCATGCAGAACACCATTGAGTTGGGATAGATTAGAAGATCGAGTAACAGTTGGGATAGAATTGATTCAAGAGATGGAGGAATAGGTGATTCAGATTAGGTAGAGACTAAAGGAAGCACAAGATAGGTAGAAAATTTATGCGGATGCACACAGGACCGACCAAAGTTATGAAGTGGGAGACCAGGTTTTCATTCGTATCAGGCCTAATAAGAGTACCATACGGTTCAGGAAGGGGACAAATTTGTCACCTCAATTTATAGGACCATTTAGAATCCAAGAGAAAATTGGACCCGTTTCCTATCATCTCGTACTACCACCCCACCTGCATAAAAATCATAATGTTTTTCATGTATCTGTTTTACGTCATTATGTTGTTGATGAATCACATAAACTAAATTGGAAGGAATTGTAGGTATCAGACATGGGAACTCTCATGATAGAACCATTACGCATATTGGACTATAGAGTCGGACAGCTCAGGAATCATATGGTAGACTAAGTTAAGGTCCAATGGGACAAGTATAGTCCAGGATCTGCTACTTGGGAAGATGCTGAGACACTACGACGAGACTATCCCTCACTTGTTTTTTGACCACCTCGAGAATATGTTTTTCAAAGGTGGGGTGTATGTAACACCACCTTTTGACTTAGACATCCAGGATTACCTGAGGCCTACACTTTTATTTTCTATTCACAGTAATACTATTAAATGATACACTTAAACTTTTAAGACGTATGAACCTTTATGAATATTTAAATATATTTGGATAATGATGGATATGATGCAATCTACTATGTGAATGTAAATTTTATAAATGTTTAAATGTTATTGATGATGATGGATATGATGCGATATATTGTATGAATGAGAATCCTATGAAGGTTTAAATGCTATTAGAATGATGTTGGATATGATGCAATCTATTTGGTAAAAGATAATTTTATGAATGGGTGTCGAAATTGAATTGTGGGATATTATGAGATCTATTTCTAACTTGAAAACTTTGATGTTAAGTTGTTGGTACACGAATACCGGATTGAAATGATGGTTATAGGCAATTACATGATGATAATGCATAGAAATGTATGAGTTTGTGTTACAGACTAATCTGCAGGTTATGGGCTATGAAATAGCCAAGGGATAATGATGATGAAAGTGGATGTCATGACCACTAGCCGAGAAACATTATGGTATGAATATTTGTATGTGAAATTATATTGGTTTGGATGAATTTCTATGATATGTGGACCAGTGCAGGATTTCAGGTGATGAGACTGCCCAAAACTAAATAAACGATGACAAAACTCCCAGCAACACGGTGCCACTGTATATTCCATTGTAGGGTGTGGACCCTAGTTATGATTAGGAGGGGTGGAGGGATTTCCCACTGTGTATCCTCTAAAACCTGAAGTCATGGGAGGACGATGTTTTCTCACACTCCCCTAGATGTGTGATGATGACTGTCAGTTGCCTACTGGGGAAGCTTGGTCGAGATAGTGACACTTTCGTTTAAGGGTTCTATTTGGAGTTAGGTCAATATAGTTGACGCTACAAGATAGTCCAGCAAAGGAAGGATAGGAATGAAGATGGAAGTAAGTTAGGGAGGAAGGATGAGTAGAAATAGTTGAGAAAGTATGGAGATTTGTCTTATGGTGGAATTTATTGTTTTTCCCTTCTAAAAATAAAATGTGTATATATGAATATTCATAATTACATAACTAAACCACAATTGTCTAAATAAAATTGTTGAAGTAGATAATTGTAATTAAAGGACTTCGTAAACATTTGATTGCTTTATTGTCTTTTATAAAAAGAATAGTCTTGATGATTGGATTGGATGCATACATAAATTATTATAAGGGTGATAGTTATTGATTATTATTACATGCACGAGACTTGTATGTACTAGCTACACATGCATTTCTTGCGCATGTACACTAGTATGAATGAGTTTCTTGGCTTACTTACTAATAATGACG
>JASDQU010102184.1:495198-510473 GCA_032191745.1 Picea mariana | reverse complement strand
TATATGATGTTCACATGTGATGATAATTTTTAATGCTTTTTATGATGTCTAATCTATATGCTGTAACAAACTTTTGATGGATTATGTATGGATAATGGTAGCTTGATGTGATAAATTCCAATCTAACACTAGGTTATCCATATTATATACTATTTGATTGAATTGTATTTGAATATGTGTAAATGTGATTGAATCAAAATGTCGAGATAAAATTCTAACGTGCATGTATTTGCGGAAGAGGCAAGGATCACGGACACGGTACACATTGTTGAGCTGAAGGACAACGAGTTGGGAATCGAGTAAGACACTAAGGTGACAGATATGGCGGTGACTGGACTTGGAAAGGAGGCCAATGATGACTGTGTACTCTTCTTGGTTGTTGTTTGTTGAGCCCAAACATATGCCACTGGAGTGGATCAGTTCATGTGAGGGGGAATAGAGGGCCCAAGCGGCCAAAGCGAGATTCTGTGTCCATTGGCTAGCTCCATCGGCGTAACTGATGTGGTAGGCTGATGGAGGAGGCATCTATCAAGAACACAAATGGTATATTAGACACAAGGCATGGAGGGAAAAAGAAGATTAAAAACTCTACAAAATGTGTACAAAAAGAAAAAGCCTAGTGTAGAATGGCTATGCTTAGGCGTAAAATTTATTTAAGTACAACTTGTTGACGGGTTGTTTGAGAGGGTGGCCTTTGGGGAAGGCCATGATGTACACGCCTTTAGTGAGGCAATGTTGGATGATGTAAGTTCCATTCCATAATTACTCGAATTTTCCATGGCCGAGGGTATTGTGAGCGATATCGTAAGCAGGGACGAGGTCACCTTCATTGAATGAGAGAAGGTTGACATGGAGATCAAAGGTGGCCTTCGATCATTTTTTGGCTACCTCATTGTTCTATAATGAAGATTGACGGTCTTCATCCAGTGACTCTAAGTTCAACAAACACTACTTCATTGGAGTAGTGTCAGGTAATAGCTCAATAGCGGTGCGTAAGGTGGGGATTTCTCACTCGATGGGGAGAGTGGCCTCGACCCCATGGACAAGATGAAATGGGGTAAAACCAGTGGTAGTTTTAACTTTTGTGCGATAAGCCCATAGTGCGGAAAACAACATATGATGCCAATTGGTCTTATGTTTGTTGACTGTGCGCTACAACATGGTTTTGAGGACCTTGTTGACCGCCTCTACCTAGCCATTGGACTGAGAGTAGTATTGGGGGGCGAACTCGTGGGAGAAGCCTAACTTGGAGGAGAGTTCGACGAAAATATCATTCTCGAAGTGTTTCCCGTGATCGAAGACTAATTGTAGTGGGACTCCAAAGCAGGAGATGACATGGTTAAAGAAAAAGCATGCTGCAGTGTCAGCGGTGTTGTTGAAGGTATGCATGGCTTCATCCCACTTGGTGAAGTAATCGATTGCCATGATGATGTATTTGTGTCCATTGTTAGATGGAGGTTTTCTAGTCATGAAGTCTATGCCCCATTTGAAAAAGGGGTCGATAGTAATGATTGGGTGTAGAAGAGCAGGTGGTTCTCGCACTTTGTTGGCAGATAACTAACATTTGTCACATCGCTTCACAGCGTGGATGCAATCGTTAAACAAGGTGGGCCAAAATTAGCCTGCTTGAATGATTTTCTGGGTGGTGGACATCCATGAGAGGTGGCAACCACAGACGCTGCTGTGGCAGTCATTCAAGACTCTATCGGCTTTGTTGATGGTCAAACATCGACAAAGTATGGTGTGAACCCCACATCGATATAAGATATCACCGATAAGGAGGTAGTGGGGGGCCTAGTGGCGAATATGTCGATGATCATTACGGGAGAGGTGGTTTCCAAACTTCTGTGTTCGGAGGTAGATGAGGAGATCCTCGTACCAAGGATCATCCAAGGGGATGTAAAAGAGATGTTCATTGGGGAATTCGGTATTGACGGGAGAAATGGTAGTATCAGAGGGAAACGATGTAGTAAGTTCAGTAAGGACGAGGGATTTCTTTCTCTTAGGTGTTGAAAATTTGAGGTCGTACTCCTGAAGGATGACGATCCATCGAGAAAATTTGACATTAATTTGTCGGCAACTAAGCAAGTATTGCATGGGGTTGGAATCTGCTACGACTTTGGTAGTTTGAAATAGAATGTAATGGCACAGTTTCTGGACTGTGAGGACAACTGCAAGGGTGATTTTCTCTTCGTGATTGTATTTCAAAGGTGGCCCTAAAATATTTTTACTAATATAGTAAATTACATGCTCATGGTCATCATCCCCTAATTGGATGAGAACTCTTGCTACTGAGACGACTGAGGCCGATAAGTAGAGGATATAGTCACGGTCATAGTCGGGTGGGCTAATGAATGGGGTGTTGGAGAGTGTCGCTTTAAGATCATAAAATGTGTTTTGGGCATGTTCATTCCATTGGAATGGGATATCGTGACGTAAGAGGTGAAGGAAACCATGTGCACGAGTGGTTTAATCGGGGACAAAGCGGCGTAAAAAGTTAGCTTTGCTTTGTAAGATTTTTCACTGGTGTAAATTATGAGGGGGGTGGATTTCTATGATGGCTTGGACCTTGAGGGGGTCCATAGTGATGGTGCATTGGGAAATGATGAACCCAAGGAGGCGTCTAGCGGTGAAGCAGAATACGCACTTGAGGGGGTTCAAGCGGATATTGTACTAACGACACCTTTGGAAGATGATCCGTAAATCATTGAGATGTTGAGTGCATTTCTTGGATCGAGCGGTAAGGTCATCCAAGTATGTGAGGATGATATGAGCTAGATCATGAAAAATTTATGTCATGGCCCATTGAAAAGTGGCACCAACATTCTTGAGGGAAAAAGGCATGACACAATATGCGAAAGTACCCCAAGGGGTAGTGAATGTGGTTTTGTATTGATCGGCTGGGTGAATTTGAATTTGGTTGTAGACAGAGAAACCATCCATGAAGGACAAAGCCTCATGACCGAAACAATCATCGATAATTTGGTCAATAAAGGGCGTTGGAAAATTGTCTTTGGGACAGGCGTGATTGAGGTCACGAAAATCAATACAAACGTGAATATTGCCTTGTTTTTTGTTAACAGGGACGGGGTTGGAGACCCATGATGTATATGCGATGGGGTATATGAACCCTGTGATGCGTAATTTGTCAATTTCAACTTTGAAGGCTATTTCTTTGGATGGGTGTAGTGGATGTTTCTTTTGTCGTATAGGTGTGATATTAGGCCATGTGTCTATACGATGTTCGACAATAAAGGGATCAAGGTCGGGCATCTTTGTGTATGACCAAGAAACAATGTCCTGGTATTCCTGGAAGAGAGCTTTGTAAGCTATGAGTCCTTTAGGAGAGCATGCAGTGCCTATGGTGATTTCCTCTACGATTCCAGGTTTGATGGAAAGATCGAGTTTGACGGTGGGGGAAATGTTGGCCATGTTGCCTTCTTCAAAAGTGACAGGGGCAGGGATAGGATTATTGAACCAATATATATGCCCTGATGGGAGAAAGTCTTTGGTTTCAATTGTGTATATGGAGTTTTGATTAGGAGGCATAAATGATTCTTGTGAAAGAAAGAGCGCTCTGTGATGGAGTGGATCCCATGGGCAATCGAAGGTAGTTAATTCCTCGAGGATGTCTTCATCGCAGTGGAACTGTCGAGAATATAGGGCATCCAGGGGAGTAACATTGGTGATTGGCACCTTGTGGGTGTCTTCTGGTGGTGAATATTTAGGGGGGGTGATGCAAATGGGTTGTGATGGTTCGCTTGACATAAACCAAATATCGAGATATTGTGGGTTGAAAATGGTAGCTGGGCATAAAATTTCAATGGGAAAATGAACTGGAGAATTGGGTGGATTTGGGGGAAAATCCTTATATATGCTATCCATGAACCATGGAGGAGTAGGGAGTTTCTTAGACTCAGGAGAGAAGATATGAACAACATTAGGGGATGGAATAGGGGAAATCTCTGGTACCTCTGGCAGTGAGGTAGGTGTAGGATTCTGAATAAGGGTCATTTGGTGACACTTGTATTCAAGGATTGTAGGACATTGGTATGTGAAATGATCCAGGGATTCACAGAGAGAACAAGGGCATCTCATTTGTTCATTAATTGAAGTTGTGACATAGTTGATGTCCGTGACATGAGTACTTTATGACGTGGATGGGGGAGAATATTGCTGAAAGCTCTGGCATACTACCATTACTGTCTCTCAAAATTAAGTTAGCGTGGGGAAATGGTGGGTGTAATGTTCATACTCTGAGCAGATGGCACAAGCGAATTTGGTTCGTAGCCCTGTGGTACCAGTGGTTGGAGATATGGTGGTAGTACTTGGTGTGTTGGGTGGCATGACGAGTGGTGTGGTTTCTCGAGGAAGTCAGATTAAATTGTGTAACTCAGGGAGATAGGGACATCGATTGATGGGGTGTCCTTCTTTCTCGCATAGTGTTCAAGGAAATTGAACTTGGGGGGGAAGTGGAGTGGTGGTCTCTCTCTTATTCCTTCTTCCCCCAGCTGTAGCGGTGGTTCTTGTGAGTGGGGGTGAGGGTGGTGCATTCGAAGTGAGGACTGGTATCTACATTGGCATGCCTTCGGTTTGGGGAGGAAGGGATGGTTGAGGGACCATCTCAGGTGGATGTAGATACCATACTGGAATTGCCAACACCATATTGGGAAGGGTAATATTTGCGGCTACCTGGAAAGATTGTACGCCCGGTGGGGGGTAAAAGAAGGGGATTTGAGTAATGTCTTGGGGGACTGTCTCCCAAACTAGAATGTGGCCTTGAGGGAGAGTGAAATTGGGAACAGGTGTAGCTGAAGAGTTCTCAGAGGACTCCTGATGGAGGAGCTCTACGATGAGTGGGACATTAGATAGTAAGGAAGCCTTTGTGGGAGGAAGGGTATCTCCAGTTTCTGTTCCATTGGATGAGATGACACAGACTTGTGCTAAGGGATGTATGAGAGACAGTTCTACATGGTATGTCCCTAGAAAGGATGGGTCTTTGAAAATCTTGGGACCCATCTCAATGAGTGGGTAGGCATCAGGATTAGTGTGGACAAAGGGTAACATGTTATCGATGTTGGAGAAAGGGTTGAGCTTGTAATGTGACACTTGGTCGATGGTGACTATCTTCCCATTGTGGGGGAACATCATTGTGCGAAACACATAAGAGGCCAAAGCCTTCATAGCATACATGTAGCTACGTCCGAACAAGATGTTGTAATCGAGTGGAGCATCGATAACTTCAATGTCAATGAGGATAGTCTTTCCCCTGAATTCAATAGGGATGTTTTGAAAGATCCCTTCAGGAGAGGATGGTTGTCCATCATAGGCTCTTAGAGTGATGGTAGATGGTGTAAGCTCGGGGGAGCCAAGTTTCTGCCATATAGTTTTGGACATGATGCATGTGGATGCACCTTCATCAATGATGCAGTGATGAACTGTGATGTTTCAGATTTTAACTGATATTTGGAAAGCTACCAGAGTGGGGAGACGAGGTTCCCCACTATCAAGATCAAAGGTGATGAGTTGAGTTTCATCAAGATCGAATGCCCCTATGGAGGAAAGTAGTGACTTCCGTTGAGTAGGACAGGTTTGAAGGACTTCTAAAACTGATATGTCAGTAGGACATTGTGCCAAGTCATCGACCAGACTATAATTTTGTGTCGCCCTAGCCTGAGGGTTGTTGACATTCCATCATAACGGGGTGCGAGGAATACGAAGGGGTGTTTCAATATCAGGGCATGGAATCATCAAAGGTGGTCCAGTTGTGACTGGAAAAACTTTCGAGTTAGTGGGAGAAGAGTCATGGGGTACGTTGTATTGACGACTACGAGTTTGTAGAATAACTTCTTCCTCGCTAGTGAGGAGGATAGTGCAATCTGCAAGAGTGCCTGGGTTTGGGTATTGTCCCATCTGTGGTGGGGTAGGATGCATCTCTTGTTGGGTGTTCATCACCCCTTGGTGTGGAATGGGGTTTTGCAGCACGGTTGGGGGTGGTTGTTGCACGTATTTTTGTGGGGCTTGCTGAGGAGCAGGCGGTGTTGGGGGACATGGTCCATTTCCAGATTCTTTCATCTGTTTAAATTCAGCGATTTGAGGGAAATGGTGAGTATAATGTCCATACTCACCACAAAGGTCACAAGGGAATTTTGTTTGAATATTGTTTTTATTCTTCCCTTAGCGTTTGTTATTATTGCCCCCTTGGGGGTTCTAGTTCCCCTGATTCTGGTTGCCCCCGACAGGTTGGTTCTGTTGGGGGTGATTCCCTCCTGGTCTTATATTATTATTGTTTATGTTTTTTCCTTTCTTTTTTGCATTATTTGACTCATGGGTCAGATTTTCTGTATTCATTTGTTCAAAATTTTGATATTGTTGAATGGGAGAGGGCTGAACAAAATTAACCCCAGTGTGTGGGTATCGTTGTGGTGGAGCCATGGGTTGTGGAGGGCCACGAAATGGAAAGTACAGATTATTTTTTGGCAATGATATGTAGGGTACATAGGAAGGCATAGCACTTTCACTAGTGCTTAGGGTGTAAGTTGAGGTAGAGGGGGTACCAGAACTTGGTTGGACAACTGGGTGCATTGTGGGTGTTGGCGGGGGTCCACTTATAAGTAAAGTAAGGGAAATGGGGTATGGTTGTTGATAAGGGGGAGGAGGATAATAAGGGGGTCCTCCATATACCGACGGATATTGCGGTGGTCCATACACAAGTGGTTGTTGGGGGTGTGGATTGTGGTGTGGTGTGGTACCAATCAATCCATCCACTGAGTGATACATCCCAGGTTTGTACTGGCCAAATGGTATGGGTCTTGGGAGGTCAAGTAGTACTGTGTATAAGTATACTGACTGTGAATAGATGAGGTCGTATTGTTGAGCCTTGATGATGGCTTATTATTTGGAATGGAGGAAGGTGGAAGCCACATCTTTGATGAGGAGGGAGACAAGTGATCTGAGAAACCAATCAAGGCATTATTGTTTGGTGGTTTCTGCTTTGCATATACTACGTCGTCGATGCCATTCATGAATGTGGTCACCGATATGTGTGGTTGAGGTTTGTTTAAAATCAGAGAGTAGTTCAAGACCATTTTCATGGCAGATTGGTAATTGAAAGAAGGTCAAAAATGCTTTGGTCAAAGATTCAAAAGTCGCATGGGACCCTAATTTTTCATCTACATAGCACTTGGATGATGGGCCAACAAGTGTGAGTTGGAATAAACTTAATCAGATAGAGTCGTCCATGATGTTGTTTGAAGAGAACCATAAGGGGAAGGTCATGACATGGTTGGAAGGGTGGTGTCTTGCCTTTCCTTCAAAATTGGGGATGTCTGAAGGTAGTTTGGTGGGCATGGTAGGCCATGTGGGGTCATGCAATATAGGATCATTTGTGAGCTTGCTCAGATCTGGTATGTTGAGAGAAGCCAAGTATGGCATCTGGAGTGGTGGTGGAGGGTTGGATCCAGCCATTGTGTGAGTGGTGTGTGTATCTGACCCGTGAGGGGGGTTAGGTGGGGTTGTACTTCCTCCTTGGGAAGAACTTTTCCCCCCGCTTCCATGTAAAGGAGAGCAAGTGGACGGTTGACCTTGGGAAGTGGACCCAAGTAATGTGGAACCAAGAAAAGTTGATCCCAAGATAGTAGCACTCACAGGGGTGTGAAACGGTGGAGTCGATGAGTTGGCAAGACTAGGAACTCCCCCTAGAATAGGAGGGAGATTTAGCAAGCATCTGGAATGACGGGGATTATGTGGGTCCCCTATGATGTCCGACTAGAAAAGTGGATGTGTGAAAATGGTGATGAGAACAATAAATGAACAAGATTATTTGTTTTACATGGACCTTCACAATATATTTCACAACCGTCTTGTAATCACAAGAGCATCATACATAAATAAATTGACAAAGAAGCATATATGTGGATAGGGGGATTTTGTCTGCATGGGAGAAAAAAGAAAAAAAATGCTCGTGTCCTAAAAGACATAATGTCCTTCCTCTCAAATAGAACTGGACCTTCCAATAGCACTCAACAGTGGGGTCTAAAGCCACTTGAAGAGGAACTAGTGAAGTATGAAATAATCAATTATAATGAGGGGTAGAGGGTTCATATCTCGAAAGAGCTGGAGATATTTCCCAATAGCCACACAAAATCCGATCAAGGTGCAATTACAACCCACAATTGCCACTTGGGTAGATGACCTAAAATTTGGTCACTAGGTACCTTAGTCAAAGTGTGGCATTTAGATTTTTGGCCTCAGAAATGTGTCACGGACTGGATCCCGTCCAAGAGGTGGGTGCCTCAAGGGGTATGCACAAAACAACCGAACCTTGCACTTCGACCCTTCATGGGTATCTCCCTGTCTTATGGTGTTAGGAACACTTGAATTGGAGGATTTAAAGTTCCCTATTTGACAACTTCTACTATTTGAAGATGTGAGAACCAGATAACTGGGATTTATTTGGATTCCTATCCCCGAGATCCTACCTAGACTAAAAAATTTCTTTTGGCACCTCTTATGGAGGAAAAATTAGTGAGTTTTTAGAAAAAAATTAGATGTGGTTGTTTGAGAGATTAGGGGTGTGAACCAATATCATTGAAAGTAAGTGGGAGTGGATAGTCTCATCAAGAAAAGGGTGGGGCATTTCAGAATCCCTTTGGAGGAAACCTACTTCAACCTCCACAATTCTAGATGAAACTATGTGATTGAGTAGTGACTTTGTGTGTGAATAAGTGAAAGTGTGCCAAATTTTTAATAAGTTAGATGTCACCTTGCTGCATGTGGACTTCATGTGGTCCTTACAAGTCTTGATTACCTAATTTACTAAATGCCATTGGTACAACCTTGCGGAATTTTAAAGTCCCTAGAGAACTAACATGTGGAAATATGGGTCCTTACCAATCCTTTAACTCCCTAGTGTGATTTAATCTAAGAAAGATTCAAAAACTATCCTAGATTGTGGACATGTGGGCATGTATGGGCCTATTACAAAACCTTTAAACTTCCCTAGTGATGTAAGAAAGTAGATTCAAAACTATCCTATCTTTGTAGCATGTGGGCATGTATGGGCCCTTACAAATTTAAGATGTGTTTGAAAAATAAACTAAGATGAGTCCCGAGGGGGCTGTTTCCCTCTCCTAAAGATTTTGTCTTTAAGGGAGATGAAATCTTCCCTCAATCATTTTTCTGATTCTCAATATCGCTCTATGGCATGAGAGAAGAGCATACTCAATGATTGGCATTCAATTTCTGGTCCCAATGCAAGTGGTTATATATGTGATATAGAATTATTCCAACTTAAATTTAATCAAAGAAAGCCATCCATGTGGCAAAATGAAAGAAAAAAGAGGATAAATATGAATTTTAACCCCCTAAGTGCCTATGCTTTGACTAACACTTCATGTGGAGAGGGAATCTAAGTGGTGCATATTACAATTTGCATAGAATCAATTTTAAGAAGGCTATGGGCCTTCAACATATCACAAAATCCCTTACAATGTGTGAATTTATGGATAGATGCGTGGGTCACAGAGTAGACATAGGTGCATGTGGCGCAAATACGCAAATAAAAAACGACCTATTGATGCAGGTGTGCAGAATGTGCTAAGAAACGCAGTGAGTTTGGAGCACATGCTCGGAAGACACGACTGTGGGTTAAAAAACCTGCGCACTATCTATTACATGGTCGGGAAGAAAATTTCGGATGAAATTCTCTTATCTCAGCTCCGAATTTATCTTTTTGCAGGAAGGCATGGGCCGGTTAGGGTTCCTGCAAGTTAAATAAACCAAACAAAAGTGCTCAAACAATCCAAATGGGGAGGAAATTGATACCTATCCCCAGTGGAGTTGCCAATATGTTGTATCCTTTTCATCACCTAAGTGATCAAAAGAAGGACACTTACAAGTCTAGTTGGGTTAGCTAGACGGGACATAAATGAGTGCAAGAGTTAGAAACATCAAGCACAATAAGAAAATAAACAACTAATCTAATAAAAATTAAAGAAACTAAACTAATGTGCATAAGGGAAATAGAACAAAAGAAAGACCGATATTCATGCCACCAATGGATAGATTGTATTAGTGGGCAAACACCAAAGAGAAAGGGAGAATTATGGGTCCCCTCTTCCTCCAAGGGAGGGCTCTTGAACCCCCAATGATTGATCTCTTTTTACAAATAACAAACTAAAAGGAAATGGTGAAGAAATCCAAAGCTCATTCACTCAAGAGGTGATGTGAATGGCCCAATGAAATGATGCTTATATGCTCCAATGAGGAAAGAGGTTCCTTGCAGGAGAATATAGGTAGCATAACAATACAAATAGATTCTTGGAAATATAGTGCACCCATGGCCTCTTTTTATAGCAAAGCTTTGAGGCATTATTCAACCAGTCTTTAGTGTGAACAAGGAGCCATTTAGGGAACCTCTAGGTCTTTGACCAGCCCCCCACTCAGATTTAGTTTGGATTTGAGGGTCAAATCGACTTGGGAGTTGAACCAGAAGTGGGTGGGAGGCCGACCAAAATCATAAATGCATCGTTCTAAGGTGTGCGTGGTTTTTTGCATCCACAGTCGCGCATCAGGTGCATGTGCACTTTTCTGGTGTTTTCGACTGGCACATGTGTGCTTGCACCTTGTGTATTCTTAGCGCATGTTGATTTTATATCTGGTTGTATAGTTTTGTGCCCTTTGGAAATGCATTTTTTGGGAAATGGATGAACTAATAGGTGTTTGGATATGTTGGATTCCTGTAACCATTTGCGGACGACATTTTAGTGATAACAAGGACCAACCTTGAATCCCTATTGAACATGATCCCATCAATGGATAAACTACTGTAAAATAAAGAGTCCCCCCTGATGGATGTATCCTCCACATAAAACTTGAGGAGGCCAACATTTCTCAAAAGGCAATGAGTCTGCGGTGAAATAGGGTGAGGGATCCTCTTCCTTTCCCTCTCTCTGGNATGAAATCTTCCCTCAATCATTTTTCTGATTCTCAAGATCGCTCTATGGCGCGAGAGAAGAGCATACTCAATGATTGACATTCAATTTATGGTCCCAATGAAAGTGGTTATATATGTGATATAGAATGATTCCAACTTAGCTTTAATTAAAGAAAGCCATCCATGTGTCAAAATGAAAGCAAAAAGAGGATAAATATGAATTTTAACCCCCCCAAGTGCCTATGTTTTGACTAACCCTTCATGTGGAGAGGGAATCTAAGTTTGGTGCATATTACAATTTGCATAGAATCAAGTTTAAGAAGGCTATGGGCCTTCAACATATCACAGAGGCGCATGTGGCGCCAATGTGCAAATCAGAAACGACCTATTGACACAGTTGCGCAGGATGTGCTGAGAAACACAGTGAGTTTGGCGCACGTGCTCGAAAGACGCGTCTGTGGGTTAAAAAACACGTGCACTTTCTGTTACACGACCGGGAAGAAAATTTCGGATGAAATTCTCTCAGCTCAGCTCTGAATTCATCATTTTGCACCCAGGCATGGGTCGGTTATGGTTCTTGTAAGTTAAATAAACAAAAAAAAAGTGTTCAAACAAACCAAATGGGGAGGAAATTGATACCTATCCCTAGTATGGTCACCAATCTGTTGGATCCTTTTCATCACCTAAGTGAGGAAAAGAAGGACACTTACAAGTCCAGTTGGGTTAGATAGATAGGACAGAAATGAGTACAAGAGTTAGAAACATCAATCAAAATAAGAAAATAAACAACTAATCTAATAACAATTAAAGAAACTAAGCTAATGTGCATAAGGGAAATAGAACAAAAGAAAGACCAATATTCATGCCACCAATGGATAGATTGTATTAGTGGGAAAACACCAAAGAGAAAGAGAGACTTATGGGTTACCTCTTCCTCCAAGGGAGGGTTCTTGAACCCCCAATGATTGAGCTCTTCTTACAAATAACAAACTAAGGGGAAATGGTGAAGAAATCCAAAGCTCATCCACTCAAGAGGTGATGTGAATGGCCCAATGAAATGATGCTTATATGCTCCAATGAGGAAAGAGGTTCCTTGCAGGAGAATATAGGCAGCATAACAATACAAATAGATTCTTGGAAATATAGTGCACTCATGGCCTCTTTTTATAGAAAATCTTTGAGGCATTAGCCAACTAGTCTTTAGTGTGAACAAGGGGCCCTTTAGGGCACCTCTAGGTCTTTGACTAGCTCCCCACTCGGATCCAGCTCAGATTTGGGGGTCAAATCGACTTGGGGGATGAACCAAAAGTGGGTGGGAGTCCAAACAGAATCATTAATGCATTGTTATGAATTGTGCGTGTCTTTGTGTGTCCACAGTCGAGCATAGGGCACATGTGCGCTTTTCCAGAGTTTTCGACTGGCGCATGTGTGCGTGCTTCCTTTGCATTCTGAGTGCATGTTGATTTTATAACTAGTTGTATAGTTTTGTGCCCTTTGGAAATGCATTTTTTGGGCCATGGATGAACTAATAGGTGTTTTGGATATGCTAGATTCATGTAACCATTTGCGAATGAAATTTTAGTGATAACACATAACCCCCTATAACTCTAGTCCTTGTTCGTCTAACAACCAATGATGTGTTTATTATTAATAATGATCAAATCATTACATTTATTGGGCATATTGGCCCTTTAAATAATTGTTTGGGAACTCAAGCCTCTCAGCATTGTAACAATACATTATTTAAAATGGGGGTTCACAACCTAGAGTGTTACATCCCCTCCCCCTTATTTTAGCACTATCTTTAGTGCATATACCAAATAGAGATCAAAATCTCAAATTTATTCAAAAAGCTACGGGTACTCTGCCCGCATGTCATATTCATGCTCCTAGGTATCATCTTTAGGACCGTAGCAGGTCCAATAAACTTTTACCAGCTCTATAACTCGATTCCAGAGCATTTTTACCTTTCTGTCCAATACCCGTGTTGGCTGAACTTGAAAGTCTCCCTCCATCTCTACCTAAATCAGATGCCAATCAATAACATGGTTAGGATCATGTACATATTTATTTAGTAAAGATACATGAAATGCATTATGCACATTCATGGAAGCAGGCAATGCAAGCATGTATGCAACTATCCCTATTCTCTCCAATATTTGAAATGGAACACAGAATCTAGCTGCCAACTTTGTACAACTACCAAATTTTAAAGAGCTTCTCTTGGGGTTCACTTTCAAAAGTACATGCTCCTCTACTTTAAATTCTCTAGTTGTCCTATTCTTGTCTACATAAACTTTATGTCTATCCTGAGCTGCCTTTAAATTCTTCTTAATCTTGGCCACCTGGTCTTCCATGTCCTTGAGCAACTCTGACCCAAGTACCACTCTATCTGCTGGGTTGTCCCAACTCATTGGAGTATTGCATTTCCTACCATACAAGGCTTCAAATGGGATCATTTTCAATGAAGCTTGATATGCATTGTTATATGCAAACTCAACCAAGTGTAAGTAATCTTCCCGCTTAGATGGTTTATCCATCACATACATTTTCAGCATGTCTTCAATTATTCGATTGACTCTCTCTATTTTCCCATCTGTCTAGGGGTGATATGATGTGATAAATTTTAGATTTGTGCCAAATCCTTTAAAAAATCCCCTCCAGAGTTTGGAGGTAAACTTTGTATCTCTGTTTGAGACAATTTTCCTAGGTATCCCATGCAACCTAGGAATTTCCTTCATGGAAATTTCTGCAATATTAGTCATTGTATGCGTTGTCCTCACAAGCACAAAATGATCAGCCTTTGTTAATTTTTCAACCACCACCATGATTGAATCATGTTGCTTATTCGTTTTGGGTAATCCTGTGATGAAATCCATGGTGATCACTTCCCATTTCTTTTCTAGAATTGGCAATGGTTGTAGCAAGTCCGTTGGGTGCCTATGCTCAACCTTCACCTTCTGACATTCCATACATTGAGTGTTATAACCCTAAATTGCACCAGACATGCATACCTAGCATCATGCCATCTTACTTTCTATCTTTGCCAAGCCATCATTGAACAACTCTTCTACAAAAACATTTTCTTGAAGATGTACATGACCTGCACCACTATTTCCCACGTACACATGCTTGCTGCACCATTACAGCCCGTATACACTCACAAAAAGCATGAAAAATAAAAATTGCAAAGGGATATGGGATTTTGGGCCGTTACTAATCATTAGACCGCCTATAGACAGTCACCCAACCGAATACCTAGCTTTTTGGCCTACAAAATAAGGTGTTGGGGTCTCATTTCAAAGAGAAGCATGAGAGCATAAAAACTCTGCCCATTTCAGTATTCCCCCTTTGCCCCAATATTTTGCAACCACTTTGTGAGTTAGAGCCAGAATTCCTTCTTCCTCCATTGCAAACCCTTGTGATTTCCCTAGAGAGAATTGAAGAGGAGAAGAGGACATGGAAGCAGTTAGTGCATGGTGAAGAAGAGCCCAGGACCGAGTTCGAGGAGCAGTTGTCGGTCTCATATTGTAAATGACTTTTGTGAGATTAATAATAATAAATACTTTTTCCATCCCACCAAATGATGTCTTAAATCTCTATGATTTGTTTACATTTTTGTTATGATGTCTAACCCACTAATCCATATATAGAATGCATGCTTTTATTTTCTTGTTTGTCTTTTGTTGAATGCGGGTTGGCCTTGGGAGGAGATCTACAGTCGAGAAACAACTGAGTGCAAAGGGATCGACACCGGACATGGAGTTTAAGGTATGCCTATCAGATCCCTATACTTTGTCTTTTATGTATGATTGTGGGGTGATGACAGGATAGTTGTTAAAAAGTAGGAGACTTTAGATGGTTAGCTTTGCCTACACTTTAGAACCCTAGTGTAGTCCGTAGAGGGTTTTTCCCACTATAGCAGAATTCATGACTGTACTGGGGAAGCCTCTAGGGTTTTTAGGGGATATTTTTGGGTGCTTTAATTGGTTTAACTGCCTTTTTGCATTTCTGTAAGTTTCTGTGTGTTTAACGGATTCTGGTCTTCAATACCAGTACTCCCTACCTGGTTTGCTTGACTGTTAGTTTTCAAATTTTTTGAGAAGATACAGAGGTGTACGCGGCATGTAGTGGGTCTGCACGCATACATACGCATCCTACCTTTGGACAACCCGTGTACATACATAGGCTGCTGAAGAGTCAGTAGCATGCCTATGTTGAGAAAATATTTTTTAAAGAAGAGGCAGTCATCCTCTTCCTTATCTGAATTCATACTTCTCAGGGGTTTTCTTGATCTAGTCCTGGTCTCTGTTGTTACAATCTTTAGCCTGGGTTTGAC
>JASDQU010102184.1:483389-494830 GCA_032191745.1 Picea mariana | reverse complement strand
AAATGTGATAAAGTAACTGGTGCACCTTTAATCAACCATACGCACCATATATGGTGAAATTTATCAAACAAAAATACCATACATTGTGCTCTATGTTATTTGGCTCACCAAAGCTACATTTGTCATTAAATGCACTGATATGCATTATTTTTTTTTTAAGTAAAAAAGAGTAGAGCCTAATATATTAATTTCCAAAAAAGAGGGGCAACCAGAAACACCATGTCTTCCAGTTGTCTTGTCGTGTAAGCGGAAACCAAGACAACTGGCTATCTATGCAATCTGTGAAACAGAAAAATTGTCTGCCATCTGTCTTGCCCGAAGGAAACCAAGACAGTTGGCAGCTATTGGTTTGAAAAAAAAATTTGAGTCTGAGAGTTACAAAATAATGGCTTCTAGCCATGACTAGCCTGAGGGAAACCAAGAAAAAAACTAAAACTATTGACTATGAAAATTACCCAGTGGTCTTTGCCTCATCCATGTCGCCTTCACCATCCTTGTCCCCGACCTTGGCTATTAGCACGAAAGGCCGAGAACACGTTAGGTAGCGTTTTCTTGGTGGTGTATTTGAGTAGGCATCGTAGAGCAAGTCGACTCATTGACTGACCATACTGATGTGGTGGATTAGGTCCTCCACCAAGCTCCTCAGTTCAAAGACTAACATAAGGTGTTCTGGGTGGAGGAGTGGCAATTGGACATGCCCTACCTCATGCATAGAAGAAAGAGGACACGGCATAGGAGTGATGCCACCCTCCTCGTCCAGACTAACCCCTATCAGATCGCCTTCCAGACCAGTTTCCTCATCCTCGACTAACTCGTTTCTTCCCAAGACTTTTGTTGGAGAGATCTCTGTTTCTCCTGTGGTCAGTTCTGCCTCCACATCTGCCAGAATTTCTTCAATGATTTAGCAGGGGGGGAAATCGACCAACTGGGCTTCTCCTCTTTTAGATCCGTGATGATTCTTTGTGGCTAGTTGGATAGTTTCCCCTAGAAAACAAGTCGATAGGTTCCAATTTTCTGCAATGGTGAAGAGAAGGTGTGCTGGGGGGATTTGAATGGGTTCATCTGGGATGATTTCTTTGATATAGGCCATGGGAGGTGTACTAGGACTCATATTTTTTTGGGTGAGCTATGTCCATGCCATGGACAACGCCTGCTCGAAATTCTATTGTCTCTTTCTGTGCACAGCCGAAGCATACCAAGCAGCCCCCTTGTGGGGCTTGCTTTGTTCTTATGGCATGTGGAGGTGCCAAGAAATGGCCCTAGAAGCAATTAAGAAACCACAATTAACCACAATTGCACCAGATCTCAGGGATGCCCAAATTCTACGGATTCAGCTCGAAATGAGCCACTTCTTTTCCAAAATTGAATAAATTCATGAGGAGTAATGTGATCAGACCCGCCATTAAGGAAATCCGTTGAGTGCTCTGTGACTTCATTCCCTTCACACACGCGAGAGGTCTTGTCTCATCAGCCTGGCTTCTTTGGATTTCTCCCATCCTTAATGGTGAGTGGATGGGAGATGGTGGCCTATATTTAAGGCCTGACTGAGCATTGTACTACGTGTCATCCTTGTGCGAGGTGGCACCCCATCTGGGGTTGGGTAGTCCTTGTTGGCAAGGCATTGACACCAGGTGGAGAGTTCTCTAAATTCCGAGATGTGAGGATCCCAATAGATTCTTTCCCTCTCCATTGTTACCCCTTCATTTTCTAAGCAATCTGCTAGACTGTTCACATCCATTTTCACATGGGAGGGTATGATACTGAGGTTGGGTCTAAGTAGGGCCCCAAATTCCTCTATCATACCCGATAGTCTCCAATTGGGTGAGATTTTACTTGGATGTTCCTCGTGGAGAATCTTAGTAATAAGTCAGATGATGATTTGAGAATCCCCTTCCAAAATGATGTTGTGGAAGTATTTTTCTATTGCTGCTTGAATGCCCCGGAGGAGGCCAGTTAGTTCAGTGACATTGTTTGTGTTTTCCCCAATGAAACCTGCCACAAGGAAAATGATTTGGTCATTTGATTTTCTGAGGGCAACTCCAAATCTGGTTGGTCTCGAGTTCCCTTTGGAAGCCCCATCAAAGTTGACATTTATAAATATTATTGGAGGGGGGGACCAAGTAATTAGGTTGCTTCTTTGGTGACTACTTGGATTTACCCCGAGCTAATTGTTCAAGCTAAGATGCCAATGCTGAAAAATGCATTGCTCCTCCGGATCGCATTTCATATCCTCCTTCTTCCAAGTTTTGCTTCGGATTTTTTCCCTAATGAATTTTTTTATTTGTTCCCATATTAGGTCCAGAGTGGATGCCTTGGAATGGAAGATTCGTTTATTCCATTCCTTCCAGATTTTCCAGAGATTGAATCCTGGGAGTAGTAGCCAAATGTGGGAAATAATAGGATTTTTGAAGGATAGCAAGTCCCAATTTTTTATTTTGTCTCTGATGATAATCCTATTTTGGTTCATCCTGTGCATTTCTTGAGCCCCTTGGTCCCATATCCATTGGCTAAAAGGACATCTATTGAAGAGATGTTCCAAGGTTTCCTCTTATTTTTGACATAAGGGGTAGATTGATGGCCCAATGAAGCCTCTTTTCTAGAGATTATCCCAACTGAGGATACGGTTGTGGACGATGAGCCCAAGAAAGGTTGACACCTTTGGCTAGAGGAAGGGGCTCCATACCTTGTTCCAAATATTCTCCTTGTCCTGATTCTGGTGATTACCTTGCAAATAGTAGGCTTCTTTGACTGAAAATTTACCTGTGGTGGAGTGCCCCCATCTAAGAATGTATTGGCCTTCTCACATGGGGATTTTACTGTGGCTAGCATAGTGCCTCCAGGCACGAAGGTCTGTTCCCTCTGGGATTTGCAGCTCCTAGGTGGAGGTCCTCCATTGTTTCCAGGGTTGAGTTTTGTCTCCAGGTTGCCAAAAATCCTTTACATGTTGAAAGGTGTCTATGTGAAGCAGTTGCCCGAGGGGGCTTAGCTCCTCTATATGATCTAGAGGTTTTTGTTGTTGCCATGAGTCCTTCCAGAAAAGTGCATTTTCCCCATTCCAGATCTCCCCGAAGGCGTGCTTCTGAATCAACTCTTTGTTTTTCCAGGTTGTGTTCCAGATGTTGGATCCCTCTATCTGGTCGTTGTGACAGATGAGTTTGTCTACGCTTGTGGTTAGAGCATATTTGTGTTTCCAAATTTTCACCCAGAGCGTAGTGGGGGACTTTAACCATATCCACTACATTTTGGCTCCCATAACTTGGTTAAGTTTCCCTGGGTCTCGAAGTCCCAGCCCTCCCCATGCTTTAGGCTTACAAAGCTTGTCCCAGCCAACTAGTGCCCACTTCTTGTTCAGTTGGTGTCCATGCCAAAGGAAGTTTCTCTGGAGGTTTCAGATGGCTCCGATGACCTGTTTAAGCACTGCCAGGGCTGTAAATAGGTAGGTGGGCAAAGTTTGTAGAACAGACTTTAGAAGCACCAGCCTTGCTACAATATTGAGAGGTATAAAGGTCCAGTTGTTAAGCTTGTTAGAGATAGAGAGAAGCAAGATGTCCCAAGAGATGGATCTTGCTAGAGCTCTTGTGAGGGGGATGCCTAGGTAGTTGGATGGAAGGAAGATATTGGGTATTCCCATGAGTCTAGAGATGTGGTTCTGAACCCCTATCGGAGTGTTGAAAAGGTCGAGTTTGGATTTGTCAAGGTTGAGGGCCATGCCTGAAGCTTCTACAAAGTCGGAGAGGATGGAGGTGAGCTTGATGGCCTCTCTTGCAGTGGGGGTATTCAAGAGCAGGGTGTCATCAATGAATTGGCTATGCAAGGGTGTTGGTTGAATATTATGTAAGGGTAGGCCTCTAAGGGTGCTTTCCAGTACTCCATTTTCCAGGATGGAGAATAAGGATGATGTGGTTAATTTCATAATCCATTTTACCCAGTTTTAGTCAAATCTAAAGGCTTCTATCATAGAGTGAAGGTACTACCAGCTGAATCTATCAAAAGCTTTTGAAAGATCGAGTTTAATAAGCATACCTGGGGTTTTAGTCGTCTTGAGAGAGTGGATTACCTCGTGAGCCAGGATGACACTGTCCATGATTTGTCGACCTTCAACATAGCCCGATTGTTCCTTGGAGATGATGAAGGGAAGGATTGGTTTAATACAAGTAGCAATCACCTTTGTAATGATTTTGTATATGACATTGTAGAGTGCGATTGGTCTATATTGCTTGGGATGGGTCACCCTTTCCTCCTTCGGAATTAGAGTGATGAAAGTTGCATTGAGGGCTGATAATACTTGGCTGGAGCTTCTCAATTCCTCCATGACCTGCCTCACCTCTTCCTTGATTAAGTCCCAACAATGGTGGAAGAATTTGGTGGTGAAAACATCTAGGCCAGGTGCCTTGCCTGGTGGCATTGATTTAACTTCCTGATCCACTTCTTCCTGAGTAATGGGTCTCATTAGTGCTTTATTCTGTTATGGTGTCACCAGGGAGGGTATATGCTTAGTTACCCTCTGAATTGTTGTTGTTCTGTCTCCATTGGTTTCCATTAGAAGATCCTTGTAGTAGGTGTTTATCTCTTCGACTATTTGGGTGTGTTCTCGGATGGGGTTTCCTTGGGCATATTCTAGATGTGTGATTCTATTGATGTAGCGATGGTGCACCATGGTTCTATGGAAGAAATTTGTGTTCTTCTCGCCCTCTTTGAGCCACTAGACTCTGGATTTATGATGCCATAGAATTTCCTCTTGTTTCTTCCTTTCCTCTAAACTAGCTTGGAGCTCTGCTTCCTCCTTCATTAGGTCTGTTGTTTTAGTCCCTAAATTGAATATTTTCTGCAACTTTGCTAACCTATTTTCAATAGCCTACATGCTTTGAAATATGTTTCCAAAATTTTTCTTATTCCATAGTTTCAACGAGGTTTTGAAATTTTTGAGACGCTGCTGGAATTTGTACATACAGGTACGATGGTCTATTTTCTCTTGGGCCCACCAAGCTAGATGATGAAAGTCAAGGTGTGATAGCCAGAATTTCTCAAATTGAAAGGGTTTTTGCTGAGGCACAGTCCCTGTTCTAGGAAGAAGGTGACTGACCAGTGGTCTGAACCAGCCCTTGGGAGAGTGAGGCTCTCCATGATCAGATCCCTTTCTAGTAATTCTTCCGCTACAAGGAAACGGTCCAAATGGCAGGCCACCTACTGGTGCCCTGATCTGTGGTTGGACCAGGTAAAGGTTCCATTGCAGTTTTATATGTCTACAAAATTCATTGAATCTATGAGGGTTTTAAACTTACCATTGTTCGTCTCCAGTCACTTAGTCCCTTCTTTATTCTCCTCTAGCATCAAGATCATGTTGAAATCACCGCCTAGGATCCAGTTGTGTGTGCTCAGCATGGTTTTGATATGAGCTACGCTTCATGAGATTTTCCTTTTACTTTTGACCCTGAGGTCCATAAACATTTGTGATGTAACCTTCTTGAGCTGACCTTGTGATCATGAAATGGGCGGTGAGTGTGCCAATGATAGAGAAAGGTTCGTTGAGGGTGACCATATTAGGTTTTCATAGGATGGCTAATCCTCTTGATGCTCTAGTGGAATCGGTGTGTATGGATTCACACCCTCGCTAGCTTCTCTGGAATATGATTTTTGCTTCCTGTCCAACACATTTTGTCTCGTGAAGTAGCAAGATGTTTGGATTTTCTTCTCTGATCGAGTCTTGTAGGATCCTTTGTTTGGATCTACCATTAAGTCCCCTAATATTCTAGGTGATGATATTCATCATAATGGTTGTTGGATTGGGTGGAGGTATCCTCCGAGAGCTTTTGGATCTGCCCAGAATTGAGCATGAGGTTTCCTGCTTCCTTGATAAGTTGTTGGGTTGACTTCCATCCTCTTCTTTTATTTTCACGGGGTATATTTTTGGTGTCTGAGCTTGGGTTTGTGGCTATAACCAGCCTGGCTGTGGATCCTACTGTGGATTCCAAAAAAACTTTATGAACTTTGCGGAGCTTCTCTTCGAGAAAGGCTTGCAGATCCTTGTGATTGAGAGATTCTTCCAATTTTCCCAGATCTATGCCTACTAGGTCATGGTCATCTAACTGCATGTAGATGTCTATGTCCATGGGGATGCGCTCTTTTGGGTTGGCCTCGTTGGTTTGTACCATTGAGGATTTGGTTTGGATCTTTCCTTTCGCCTGTTGTTTTTATTTGTGCGGATCTTGGATTTCTTCCTCCGCTGGTAGTTGGTTTAAGATCTCATAAGAGTTTTTGGTGTGAACACTGGGCCTAGGATCTGGGTGTTGTTTCTTTGGAGGGTTTTCCTTCTACTTGTGACCATGGTGAATCTATATTTCTGCTTGGCCTCGTTGGCTTTGGTTTCTGGATATTCAGTGGACAGTCCCTAAAGAGGTGGCCATGTTCATGACACTTCCTATAGTGGAATGGAATTTGTTCATAATCCAACGTTTGTTGTCAGTCCTCGTCTTGATACTCCAGAGTGATATATCCGGGAAGAGCTTTGGAGATGTCCATGTATACACAGATTTAGGCATATGAAGTGTATTTTTCTTTGCCTTGTGGCCTCCAAGGATTTTAAATAGTGCCCCACTGTGTTTCCAATTCCCATGAGGATTTCCTCCAACCAAAACTCTTGGGGCAAGGAGTAAAGTTGAATCCAAACTGGAGCCATTGTAAAATCTTCCTTGTCCGTGCTAAATCTATCCATCTAGAAACATAGGAAAATCCCAGCCAAGTTGTAGAAGTATGGTCCATTTTCAAAGATTTTGTCCTTATCTTCCAGGTTGTACAGGATGATTGTGAAAAATCCTTTGGAGCTCAGCTGGACCTCATAATCTCCTTTAGGGTTCCACCAGTGTTTGATCCAGTGAGTTAGATCTCGTTCCAAAGGCCATAATCCCAAGAACTTTCCTATGAGGGCATGCTCTCGCATGAACTGCATGTGTTTGCCTACCCTTGTTGAGTTGATGAGATATCTTGGGGGTTTCTCCATTTGCAGGATGCATTTTCCTGACTCCCATCCACGAGGTGCTTTTGGATGGGACGTTCCTGCTTCCACATTCATCTCTTTCTGGATCCCTTGTACTCTGGCTAGGAGTTGGTCTCGTAGTTGCGGCGACGACTCGAAAGAGGGATTCTTTGCTCTTGTTCCTACCCTATCATTGGTGGTTATGTTGCTTTATGAGGGGGGTTTCCCCCCCTCTGCCAGACTCATTCTGACTGATCAGACTATGGGTCTGCCTGTTACAGATCGTATCCGACAGAAGGTACCGTGGCAGAGAGTTTAAGTCATGCGTGGATGTGCGAGGGAGGCATTGCAGAGCGCTAGGGTTTCCACAGGGATCCATCCTTCATTCCAATCCTCATGGACATGACATTTTGTTAAAAAGACACTAATATTCATTGTTAAGGTGCATCGATAACTTCAATGATCCATGTTCACAATTTTGATGGTGATCTATGTTGTATGGCGCACCAATGCTACATTAGTAACTAAACACATTAGTATGTTAATTATGATATGTACGATAGAATGTAGTGCACGAATGAATTTTATTGCATACAACATGTTGTTAAGGTACATTGATAAGTTTAGTGCTCCATGTTTCTTGGAGCCCAAGTGTATATTTCTGATGGTGCTATGTTAGTCACTAAATTCACCGATATGACAATTTTTACACATGTGGTGATATGTGATGCACCAGTGCAGTTATTCTATATAAATCAATGATTTTTTAGTGCCTCATCTAGCAATGTGTGGTATTGTATAATTCACTAGTCATGGGGCATTCGGTTAGGTAAGGGGAATTGGTGTGTTCAAGTTGTTAGAACACATGGGTTTACTATGTGAAACTAATGTTTCTTATTAGATAGAGGCACTATAAATGTAGCTTTCTTGTGTGAATTTGGTAATAAGTTACACACTACTCACAATTATTTATGTAAATTCACATGACACACCATGTGCAGTGCTTCCTGTGAATTCACTGGATGCATCGTGTCTAGGGTGAGCCAAATGCATGATGCGCACCACACATAAAATATTTTTTTAATTGAAAAAATGATAATTTTGAGGCCAATTTTAAATTTTAATCCAATTAAAATTAAAATAAGGAGGTAACAAACAATTTTCTTGGTCTCTTATTGTTGGAAAATTGATTTTCATTGATGTCAACCTTAGACGAATCCCTAAAAAAACCTAGAAGCCCCTAAAAGTAATGATGATGTGTCCACTTGAAGAAGCCTTGAAGAGCCTTGAAGGAGCCTTGAAATAAGTGTATATAAATCCAAAGTGGTCCCCTTATGGAATTTTTTTTAAGCATGGCCCTGAAAGAATCAGATAACATGTGGTTTTTTCCAAGGGAAGATGAAGTAAAAAAGGGCGAAATCTCAAGGGAAGATGAAGTCTTGTGATTATTTGTTCTAGGATTTTATTTGAAGTCCATCTTGGAATTTTTGATACAACTTTTTTTTATAGAAAAAGTAAGATAGAGAAACTTGGAGGTGTTTAAGAAGAGACAATGAAGAATATTGGGTATGAATTTAAGGTCTTGAATCATTACAAGTTTTGATTTATACTTGGTGGAATTTGAGGTTCTTAAAACTAGGGTTTTCTCCTTCAAAACGAGTCATCTTGCCATTTTTGCTATAAGAATTTTGCAAGGAAGATTCAAGGATAGAAACTTGGAGGAATTTTAGATAATATATTGAAGAATATTGGGTACAAGTATTAGATCTTGATTCATTATATGTACATAATTATACTTGTTGGAATTTAGGGTATGTGACTAATCCAGAAACTAGTCCCAAACATGTGTTCGAGATAAAACGTTTATATATGAATCTTGGTATGTCAAAATTGAATTACACTTATTGCATTAGAAGGAGAACAAATCCTAATATATGAGGCCCAAGTTTCATAATAAAAAATGGAAAATTGAGCTCGTGGCGAATCTTACACGTTTGCATATTTGAGGTACAGTTCTGAGTAGTTTTGTATATCGATTTAAGAAGTTATTTTGAGATTGTATTTGAAGGTTGATTTGATCCTCTATAATCATTTAATTTATTCCAAGGGAATTGGTGTCTCCTTATATTAGGTGCTAGAAAACTTATGGAGTGACTGATTCCTTTAAGTTGGTGCTTGTAAAATCTTGAAACTACTTAAGAAAAAAAAATTGTGGTTTTCTCCGAGTTGGGTTTCCATGTAAACATATGTGTACAATGTGTATGAGTTTATGTGATGATGAATGACATGATTAATGGTTAATTTTTATGTAGTTATTGAAGGTTAAAATGATTGAAATAACTCTATATTGATTCACACCCCCCCCTCTCAGTATTCTTGAATATTCTAACAATTGGTATCCGAGCGGGTTCCTTAAGGAACAATATAACTATTGGACCTTGACCAAGTTTTGGGATATTCTTGGTCATATTGACCTATTTTGGGACTTCGACAGCCTGTCGAAGGAGGAGCGCAATACAAAGCAGATATCAGGGAATCTCGACCCACTTTTGGATCCTTTTTGGGGTTTTGGGAATATGTAATAGGATTGGGATGTCATCCCATGGGTTTACCCATGCTTAGGCCTATTTTGTAATATATAAATAGATGCCTAGGCTAGATAGAAAGAAGAGAGAGAAGTTGAATACTGCATCTATGTGATGTGAATGTATTCTAAGTGCAAGTAGAGTATGTAAGTGATTTGTGCATGGCTGTAAGAGACTCACAAAGCTAAGTGCAGGTCCTTGTAACAAATTATGGAAGGTTGAGTGTTGTAACGCAAGGAAGAAGGATCTAGCGAGCCGCGTAGATCTTTTGTCCTGTGCGGAGTAGGGTTTTGATGGCTCTGTGCTTGTAACCGATTGAATGAAGATAATAAAGAAGAAGAGTTGGTGGATGTAGCCCCAGGGTGGGGGTGAACCATGTAAACATTGTTCTATGTTGCTTTGTGCTTGTCTTAATATGTTTATGTCTTCTTTGCTAAGTGATTTGATGTATACAGATAGATCTGCTTATGCTTAGTGCTAATGAAATGTGAGGATATTAGATCTGATCCATATGAATGTGTTGAGTGCTTGATCTACTAGATATGACCTATCTATTGATTCTAAGTGCTTGAGTATGTTATATCAGTGTGAATGTTACGAAGCCTTGTTTTATCAACGAAGTGATTATTGATTGTATATTAAGGAACTGACGGTGCTAAGTGCTTTATTAAATATTGTAATCAAATATCTGTGTCTTAGCTAAGGTTGAAGACACCTGAGTCTTGCAACCACCCCTTCCTCTACCTCGGGTGAGACTTCATCTGCTTTTCAGGTGTTGCCAAAAGGGCCGGTAGTTAGGGCTTTGTTGGTGTGTTTTTGTAACATTGAAGCCTGGGTCTGCCCTTGTGCCAACAAATGGTTTCGTTGTCAGGACCTGAAACTATGATTGTTGAGAACTAAGAAAGAAGAAGATTTGTGCAAAGATTCGACCTGGGATTGAGAAATATTTGTGTGTAGATCTATGCCCTAGTGCGCAGTGTCCTACTCGATTTATAAAGATCTATGTTAAATAAAGAAGATCGATCCGAATAAAGGAGATTAGATCTGAAGAAAAGAGGTAAGATCCAGAAGCTTTGTGCCCTAAGAAAGGTAAAAGTGGGAATTCTTTATTAAAAAGAGGTAAGATATGCAAGCTATGTGCTCTGATAAAGGTAATAATAGGTAAAAGTTTTAGATCTGGAATCTTTGTGCTCTGTAGAAGTAAGATAAGTGGAAATTTTTGTTTCTAGAGTATGGATCTAGGTATGTTTAATAGAGTCTATCCTAGTTTGAAAAATAGGGCATTAATAGATGAAAGAATGTTTGATATGAGTAGATCTGATAAGAATAGTGAAAGATATGTTATACCTATGCATAGAAAGAATGTTTGGACTAATGAATGGCTGCAGGATCCCAAAAAGAATTTATTGCAGGTTAGCTTCTATGATCCTAGCGCGCAGTATAGGAGAAGCTGGGGATCATTTAAAAGAAAGAGAGGATTAACCCTCTGTTACAACTACAGAAAACCGAGACATCTTGCTAAGGCATGCCCTGGGAGAAGACCTAGTTGTCTTTGTTGCAAATCTATGAACCATGAAGTGTTGGATTCCCTAGAATGATTGCTAATCTTGAAAGTATGAATATAAGACAAGAAAACCCTAAGGCAGATCCTAAAACTAAGGCTATAGTAGAACCCCAGAAAGAATCAAAGAAGGTATTTCTACAGATGAAAGAAACCTTGAATGACCACTGACATGTTAGATCATCAGAGATCTTTAAAGAAAAGGAATGCCTTGAAGCAAGAATAGGAGACTTCGACATTGACTGTGTTCTAGATGAGGAAACATAGGTGAATATCATGACAGAGAGAACTTGGGAAGCTATAGGAAGGCCTGTTATGATTC
>JASDQU010102184.1:465729-483339 GCA_032191745.1 Picea mariana | reverse complement strand
GAATAGGGTTATTCAGAGGAAAATTGGTAAACCTATGTGGAAAGCTCACTCACATATCTATGAATGCCAATGGAACTTCGACAGAAGAAGATTTTGAGATTATTCAATTTATTGAGGACCGCACCCCATTTACCATTTTAATAGGAAAACCTTGGATTGAAAGAGATCAAGCCAGATGGGAAAAAGAAGAAGAAGTTTTAGAGCAGAAGAAAGAAGAATTAAAATTTCATGACTAGGAGGATTGCATGCTTGATTGAAGAACAGGAGAACAGATCGAAGCAATTTAACACTAGAAACCTAGATGTCAAAGCTGCAAGAACATTATAAGACTCAAAGGAGACTGAAGTACCTATCTCAGATAAAGAAGAAATATTATCCCAGAACCCTAGGAAAGAATGTCAACAACGTGAAGTGGCTAAGACCACAGAAGATAAGAATCAGAATGGAAAATGAACTATCGAGATGAAGCTCACTAGGAGGAAGGCTAGAAAGCTAAATAAGAAGAGTGCTAAGTTTGAAAAGTTACAGAGGGTTCCAAAGGGAACTTCGCAGGCAAAAAAATTTCATAATGGGAGCTTCGTCGGGATATCAGAACAGCGACACATGGCACTTCGCCATGGCGAGGCAATATAGCCATTGGGACCGATATATCCATTCCATTGTCGATCCGAACAGGTCAAAAAATAGTTATAGCTCGACACCAGACCATTGGACCATGCCATAACAGATAGAAAAAGAGTTAATGAGGCTTCATACCTGTTACAAGAAAACCATTGCCGAGTTACGTATTTATCCCATCGTGCCATGCATGGAGAACACTTTTGCTAACCAAGAATTTGAGCCTGTAGACCAAGTGAATTGTATACAATGATCATTTCCTTCTTTTTGTTTATTCTAGTGCATTATCTGAGTTAATTGTGAACCCGATATTATTAATCCCGAGCGCATATGTCTGATGAGTGCACCGCAGTTGAAGAATTAGTAACAGAAGTACTCCTCGACTTGATGACTAAAAGAGTCATGTCCGAGAGAGGATTGTCTACCGGTCTACAAGCATCATCGACGAGAGGATTGTTGGCCTCTCCATCCACTGCTCGATCCAGACCATCGCAACCCATAGACAAAAAGTGAACTAAACATAGAGACAATATCACAAATGCTAAGTTGATTCCGATCATTTTACCCACCTATCTACCACCTATAAGCAGCGCAATAAATTGAGACAGTGTTCCCAGAGACTTTGAGTACAAATTGGTCACTGCGTACCTCCTGAAGGGGATACACGTAGATCAAGAAAAGATAGTAGCGTTGAAGTTTAGAGACTTCAATCTCGGTGAAAGGAAGGTATATAGCATGCTCACCCCACATAAGTACCTGACCAGGACAAAAGGAAAGAATTCAAAGATAATTCCTGAGTNTACTCAACGTCATGAAGATTCCTCACTTCGAAAGACACCAAGAAGTGAATGCATGCGTCAAGATGTTTCTATCCTATTACCATGGTGGATACTTGTGGTTAAACCATTGTATCACAGTGGATCCAACATTGATCAATCGGATCACAGGGTTGAGTATGCAAGGCCCTGACCCACAAGATTTCTATCCTGAAAAAACCATGGATCGTTCTTTAGCCCAAAGGATAAAAGACACCTACGATGATGTCAAGAAAGGCACATGAGGCTACAAGGTAGCTTCTATCCAAAGCAGCGCAGTGTACCTATCCTGTCAATTGATCGCAGGAAATTTGGTCTGCAAGAACCGACCCACCCAAGTCACTGGTTTTGTATTCAACCTTGCAGGGAAGTGCGTGGAGGTCCTACAAATGAATTGTGAGAAGTACCTCATGAACCAATTGGAAATGGACTGCAGGGAAGTGCAAGATCAAGGATATGAGTTCCACTTGAGTTGTCTTATAATCCTGATTTCTTTCATCGCATGGGAGATGCCGAAAGGTGCGACCTTCCTGAACATTGATCCCTTTGAACCTCTGGTTGCAAAGTTCAGTACACTATGGTATTCCAGTGACATGAACAAGAAATTGCAGTCAAATGCCACATTCCACACATATTACAATCAACTGAAGTTAGATATCCATTCCAAGCCTCACATCACACCTAATACTCTTCACAGGTTTCGGCCTTTAATGAAATTCAACGCAGACCGCTATTTCATTTATATTACAGCGCGCACTGACGAGAACAAGAATAAAATTAAATATTACTATAATCAGACAGAGGAGGACTTAGAAGAAATCACCAAAGAATGGTCAGTGGACCTCCTCATTCCATCTGACCCTGCGGAGATGTCCGACATTGACAGTCCGAAAGCAGTGCATGATACACCTAGACCTAGAAAGATAAAGAAGACCGAAGAGGTCCATGATTTAGACATCTATGAATACTGCTTCCATATCAATAGAGAAAGGAGGATATGGAAGAGAGATAAATGGCACAGAAGTTGAACAAAAGAAAGGCAAGGTTACACCACCTAGAGACGAGGAGGACCCCTCAAAGAAAAGGAAGGTTTACCCTCTAAAACCTTCTTCTAGGAAGAAATCGAAAGCATCTATGACCAAAATGCAGACCATCCTCACCTATGACGACTTTGATTTCATCATAGAATCCCTGAATGATGCTTCGTTGAATATAGCAGAGAAGCAAGAAGCTAGGAAGGAGAAGGTATTCCATCAGATTAAGGAGGAGCTCTAAGGAGTGCAGCAGGCACTACAATCCAGCCGTGCAGTCTCCACTATGCCTCTGTTAGCAGGAACATCATAATTGGGAGATGAGCTAGATGAACTCCACCGCATCGCTGATACACTCGAAGCTCACCTTCGACGAGCTTGGGAAGAAACAATGCAAGCTACCCAGGCTTTGGCACAAGTATAGGGAGACCTTGAAGAACAACGTAGTACTGCAGAACGAGAAAAGCTTACTCTACAAGTGAAGTGGGATGATGAAAAATCACAACTACCATGAAGCAAGGAATAGTTGATCATAGAGCAACTCGAAGTAAAGGAAATGGTTCACAGAGCACTTCTCTCTGTGATAGTCGCAGAAGTAAAGACCGAAGAGTGAGTTCCATAGCAGGTGGCACAACTTGAAGAAGTAATATAGAAGCTCTAGCATCACATAGAAGACTTGGAGCTCCGCACTGTGCCCGAGACTCCTCAAGATGTAAGAGACCAAAGGGAAGCAACTGCCCATAGTGTAGTTGAAAAACTAAAATCTCTTGCCTTGGAGTGAAAGTAGTCGAGTAACCACAGTGCCCAAATATATGAGAACCTCACCGAGAATCCAGAGTTACAGGCATTAGAGTCGTAGCTTAAGGAAGAAAAGAAGCACGCAGACACACTATAGGTACAGCTAAAGGCCTTATCGATCATGGAAAGAATGAAGCCGTCTAAGGAGCAACCCACCGCTTAGTAGCAGATCCATACGATTCAAAGCAAAGTGATGGAAGTTACTCAATAGCTTTAACCAATACAAGATAAGGTATGCCAATTATTCACAGAGGTTGAAAGCCAAGGAGCAGAGCTAGAACGGGTTGTCATCACAGCAGAACAGTGCCTAGAAGGGCCCGTGAATGATGTAGTGATCCAAGAGTTCACTGAGCAAGAGGTCGTCGCACAACAGCAGGTCAAAGCAGCTCGAGCCAAGCTTGAGGCCTTTGAATGAAGAAATGATCAGACCAGAGTGACTTGAGATGAGTCACAGGTGAGTGTTGGGGGCCTGTTGGCCCTTGACCAAGTTTTGGGAGATTCTTGGTCATATTGACCTATTTTGGGACTTCGACAGCCTGTCGAAGGAGGAGCGCAAGATGAAGTGGAGATCATGGGATCTCGACCCACTTTTGGATCCTTTTTAGGTTTTTGGGAATATGTAACAGGATTGGGATGTCGTCCCATGGGTTTACCCATGCTTAGGCCTATTTTGTAATATATAAATAGATGCCTAGGCTAGAGAGAAAGAAGAGAGAGAAGTCAAATAACGCATCTATTTGATGTGAAAGTATGCTAAGTGAAAGTAGAGTTTGTAAGTTCTTTGTGCATGACTGTAAGAGACTTGCAGAGCTAAGTACAAGTCCTTGTAACAAATTCTGGAAGGTTGATTTCTATAACGCAAGGAAGAAGGATCTAGCGAGATGCGCAGATCTTATGTCCTATGCGGAGTAGGGTTTTGATGGCTCTGTGCTTGTAACTGATTGACTAAAGATAATAAAGAAGAAGAGTTTGTGGACGTAGCCCCAGGGTGGGGGTGAACCATGTAAACATTGTGTTGTCTTGCTTTGTGATTGTCTTAATATGTTTATGTCTTCTTTGCTAAGTGCTTTGATGTATTCAAATAGATTTGCTTATGCTTAGTGCTAATGACATGTGAGGATATTAGATTTGATCCATATGAATTTGTTGAGTGCTTGATCTGCTAGATCTGACCTATATATTGATGCTAAGTGCTTGAGTACATTATATTAGTGTGAATGTTATGAAGACCTGTTTTATCAGCGAAGTGATTATTGACTGTATATTAAGGAACTGATAGTGCTAAGTGCTTTATTAAGTATTGTAATCACAGATCTGTGTCCCAACTAAGGTTGCAAAGACTTGAGTCTTGCAACCACCCCTAACTCTACCTCGGGTGAGACTTCATCTGCTTGGCAGGTGTTGCCGAAAGGGTTGGTATTTAGGCCTTTGTTGGTGCATTGTTGTAGCATTGAACCCTGGTTCTGCCCCTGTGCCAACAATAACCACTGGAAGGAACATCATGGATAATCAAGGAGAATTTACCAAAAATGGAACACCATTGTTTGATGGGTAAAATTACACTTTTTGGTAAAAATGAGAGTGTTTTTACAGGAACATGGACTTGATGTTTGGCAAGCTGTAGTAAATGGATACACTACACCATCTTCTCCCCCAACAAATAATGCTAGGAAAAATCTCAATGAAAACAATTCAAGGCTATAAATTCCATTCTAAGTGGTTTAATAGGTTCATAATTTGTTAAGGTTATGCATTGTGATTCTGCAAAGGAAATCTGAGACAAGCTCAAGAATGTTTGTGAAGGATATGCTAAAGTTAAAGGGGCCAAGCTTCAGACTTATAGAGGAAAATTTGAACATCTAAGAATGAAGGAAGATGAGGATATTGCAGCTTATTTTATCCGAGTTGACGAAATTGTGAATATTGTAAGAGGACTAGGAGAAAATATTTAAAATTTAGTTGTTGTGCAAAAGATACTTAGATCTCTCCCAATGATATTTGACCCTAAAATATCATCTCTATAATAAATATAATATTTGGCTACATCAATCATGGATGAATTATATGGAATAATTACAGCATATGAAATGATAACAAAACATGAAAATCATGTTGGACACACCGACCACACTGAGAGGGGGGGTGAATCAGTGTAGGGATCTTTTTAAAAATTCCCCTTCACAAAAATCCTTCGTTATAAATCACCAATTATTCATCACTTATTGTTGTCATTTATAACATGTTAAATGTGAACATACATCAGGAACATGTACCAGCAACAAATATCATCAATAATTCATCACCACAAGGAACACAAAGAACACAATATGTATGTACAATTTTCTTTTTATTATGAACTACAATCCTTGAGTTATCAACAACAATTGAATAGAATTACAACTCCACAAGAGCACCAGATCTACAATGCAAGACTCATCTTACACAACTCAGTACCAACTGAGAAGAGGAATCAATCCTCAACAGATACCAATCTATCAACATGTATTCGACTTGTCAGTAGTGCAGCATGCCTTCAGTCACATCTACTTATGTCTTTCATTGTCCAATCTGAACCATAACCAATCACAACACATCTATGCTCTCCCACAACTTACTCATGCTCCTCAACCATATAATATCAATGCTACTTAATCATGTATAATCAATGAGTATACTATGGCAATCATATTAGTATTGAACCATAAGAGTGTTGCTCACTCTATCAATCAACCAGCATAACCATATAACAACATCCATACCAAGAAATTAAGCATTCACCATACAATAAGCAAGAGTATATATCAATACAACTATGTAACCATACCAGAGTTTCTATGGCATATCTGAGCCCATAGAATGCAGATCTAGAACTTGCTTCAGACTTCAAGAACCTAGCATCAACTCATGCTCAAGTCTCCATTGGCGTCCATGATAACTTGAAATCCCTCTCTTACTTAGAATATATCTTCAAGCTATGCTCAAGAGATGACTTTCACAAGAGACCTTTGCTTCTTATTTATACTCTCCAAGTATCTTCCTTAGAAGCATCTTCTAGGCCACTTTTTCCACATAGCCACTTTGTCCACATAGTCACCTATGTCCAACTTTGCCCAATTTTCCACTTGTCCATGTATCCAATAGCCACTTGACCACTTAACCCATTTTCCTCATTTTAGGGTTAACCTTCTTATAACCACTTTCCATAGTTAGAAATTTCTCCATTTACTTTATTATTTAAATAATCCTCCTTGACTTTGTCACTTCACTTTATTATTTAAATAATCCTCTTTGATTTTTTCACTTCACTTTAATGTTTAAATAATCCTCTTTGAATTTGTCACTTTATTATTTAAATAATCCTCCTTGACTTTGTCACTTCACTTTATTATTTAAATATTTCTCTTTGATTTTGTCACTTTACTTTATTATTTAAATAATCCTGTTTGACTTTGTCACTTCACTTTATTATTTAAATAATCCTCTTTGATTTTGTCACTTCACTTTATTATTTAAATGATCCTCTTTGACTTTGTCACTTCAATTTATTATTTAAATAATCTTCTTTGATTTTTTCACTTCACTTTATTATTTAAATAATCTCTTCTTTGCAAGCACTTTGACTTCTTTGACCTTTTGGGGCTTCAAGCCAACACATGAGGGTCCTCCAACTTCGTAAGTCCATAAATATCAAACCGTGAGGAGTTATGTGACGTTCCACATACCACCGGAAATGTCTTGACAAACACTATCCATATAGGATAGTTTTACTAAAAAATTCATATATATTCATCTCATTATTCCACAATTAAGCATGGGTTCTCTAACCATACTACTAGGATAACTCAACCGCAAAGCATATTCCCGTGAGGGCTTTCACCATAAGGGGATCACTTTGGAGTTCACTGCAAAGCGTCTTCCCTTGAGGGATTTCACCATAATGGGACCACTTTGGAGTTCATCCATTTGTACAACCATGACCTTTGGAGTTCAGTGCAAAGCGTCTTCCCGTCAGGGCTTTCACCATAAGGGGACCACTTTGGAGTTCATCCATTTGTACAACCATGAAAAGACAATAATGATTCATCTTTACATCAATCCAAATACAACTCATTGATCCATATTCATCTATTCATATGACTATGAATCCTATTGACATCAATCCATTGACATTAAGGTCAATACATGATCCATCAATCCAGGTAAATACATGATCCATCAATCACTGCATAAATATACTATGAAAATACATTGTTACTTTGATATCAATCCTTTGGGATCAATGACAACATGATCCAACAAATCCATCTAGAAGGGAAAAAAAATTGAAATCCTCCAAGAAGACAAGAAAGAACAAGCCAAGGTCAAAAATCTACTCCAACAATAGTGATTATTCAAACAATGAATACGAAGACAACTTTGTGAGAAAGATAAAAATAGGAACCAACAAGTACAAAGGTAAGCTTCCTTTCAAATTCTTTAATTGTGATAAAGTTGGCCATTTTTCTTCCAAATGTCTGTATGCAAGGGGTCCATATAGTGATGAAGAATAATTTACCAAGAAAAAAAATAAATATTAGAAAAGATACAAGGAAAGAAACAAATGAATATTTTTGAAATACAAAATCCTCTATTCAAAAGACGATAGTTCATCATCCAATGAAAATGATGATAGTGGTAGTGACTCAAGAGGAAACTATTGAAAATAATGAATGAGACTATGAAGAATAAGGATAAGTGAATCTTGGGGAAGAATTGATTAGTTCCTTAAGTAATCTAAGAATAGCAAGGAAGAAAAACAAGTCTCTTAAAGAAGAGTTAAGTAAATTGAAGGAAGGCTTTCAAAACCCTAGCAAAAATTCTGAGGAAGCCAAGTAGACTATCATATATCTAAGGATTCATTTGGAAGAAGCCAAAGTGATTGAAGAAACACTTAAGAGACAATTGGAAGAAAAGAAGAAAATAACATAGAATCTGGATGCTGAAATAGTCTCACTAAGAAAGGAACTACAAAAGAAGGAAATCCAACTAAATTTTGGTAGTAGCACCAAAATACTGGATGAAATCATCAGCAATAAAAAACCATTATATGAAAATTCTATACTTGGATACAAAAAAAAAAAATACAGATGAGGGATCAATCTCTATGATGACAAGAATTGAAGCAAAGCAAAGAAGTTGTGCATATACTATCAAGGGTTCCATCAAGAAACAAGAATGCAAGCCTCTAAATGAGGACACACAGAAACTGAAAATAAAGAAGAATCAAGAAGAAGATCGTGCATTTAGAGAAACATGGAATCAACAACCAACAATGAAGAAGAAGTAAGAAGAAGATCATAATTTCAAAAGAACAACACCAATTAGAATACCACCCACACCTAAGTACCAAAATATTTTTCTCAGCTTGTGTTATTCTTGCAATAATTTTGAGCATAAAGCCATAAATTGTAGAGCCTATGCAAAGAGTAGAAACACCAAGAATATAAGTAGCTATGAAAATCCCAAGAATTATGAAGGAAATTATTCTAGAAATCCCCTTGAGGCATTTGGTAGAAATTATAACACATTTGGTGCTCTGGGTTATGAAATTGAATGCTACAAATGTAACAATTGTGGACACATAGCCAGAAATTGTAGAAGTGTTTTGATAGTTTCTTCAAGGGAAACTAGGAATGTTCCTTTCAATCATATAGGGGAACAACAAAGAAATTGGAAAAAGAAGCAAGAAAATTTGAAGGCTGAGAAATGTAGGTTTGCCTTACAAGCCCAAAATAGAAGAAGCCATTGGTATATTGACTGTGGATGCTCAAAGCATATGACTGGAGACAAAAACAAACATGTAACATTAAAGAAAGAAAAAGAGGGGCCTGTCATGTTTGGCAATGATAGCTTAGTCAAAATTATAGGAAAAGGCACAGTCGGTCTTGGAAATAAGGATGTTGTGTCAGAAAATGTCGTAATTGTTGAAACTATGAAGCATGATTTGATAAGTGTGAGAAAAATGTGTGATCAGGGACACACACTAATATTCAATTCAAAAGAATGTGAAATAAGGAAAGAAGGATCAGGTAGAATAGTGTCAACAACCACAAGGACTCCAAATACCATATACATCTTGAATGAGATCGAAGAAGAAATATGTTGTTTGGGAAAATAATATGAAATTTTTATTTGGCATAAGAGAATGGGACATATACAATTTGATAATATTGTCAAGATTAACAAGAATCAAGTTGTAAGAGAAATGTCAAAAATTACAAAGCCAGTGAATACTATGTGCAAGCAATGTCAGCATGGAAACCAAACAAAAGTTGAATTCAAGACAAAGGAATACTCTACAACAAAACCATTGGAGATTATAAAATGAAACTGATTTGAAAATAAAATTCTTAAGAGTAGATAATGGAGGTGAGTTTACTTCAAATAATTTAGGGATTTCTATGAAGAACAAGGAATAAAAAGACAATTATCAACAACTAGAACACCTCAGCAAAATGGAGTTGTTGAAAGGAAAAAAAGAACTATACAAGAAATGGCCAGAACCATGTTGAATGACTCAAAGCTAAGTGATATCTTTTTAGGACAAATAATGCATACATTTGTTCATATATTGAATAGAGGATTGATCATAAGTAACAGTGATAAGACTACATATGATTTATGGAAATGAATATCATCTAATGTCAAGCACTTCATAGTGTTTGGAAGAAAGTGTTACATAAAAAGGGAAGACAAGAAGATTGGAAAATTTGACTCCCGGATGGACGACGACATATTTGTTGGGTACGCATGAAAAATAAAATCATATAAGTGTTGCAATCTAAGACTCAACAAGATAGTGGAAATCATCAATGTAAAAATTTGATGAAACAAACTTGTTGAATACCTAGAAGGAAATCATAAATTCAAACATTTTTGAAGAATAAGAAAATGAATAACTAAAGCAAGAAGAAGAGGAAGAAGAAGAACACGAACAAGAAGAGAAGCAATCAAAAGTAGAACAAGGAGAAAAAAACCTGGAATATTTTCAAACACCTTCTATGAAACCTAATCATTGGGTTCAAAAGAATCATCCACTGAAACAAATCATTGGAGATATAAGTGTCAGAGTAGAAACCAGAAGAAGAAGCCAAGCAAAGACACATAAACAAGGACATTTTTCATTATTGTCCACTATTGAACCAAGTAAATTTGAGGAAGCCAGAAATGATGAACATTCCATGAAGGCTATGGAAGAAGAAATAAATCAAATAGAGAAGAATTAGACATGGGAACTAGTTTCAATACCAAAGGAAAAAAATATGATTGGGACAAAATGGGTCTTCATAAACAAGCTAAATGAAGATGGACATGTAACTAGAAACAAGGAAACACTAGTGTGCAAAGGATATGCTCAAGTTGAAGGAATGGTTTTTGAAGAAACCATTGCTCTCGTGGCCAGAATAAAAACAATCATAATATTCTTTGTTTATGCATTCTCCAAAAGGACCAAAGTGTATCAGATGGACATAAAATCATATTTTCTAAATGGAGAATTAGAAGAATAATTCTACATAGAATAACCATAAGGGTTTCTACTATTAGAAAAGGAAGACTATGTTTGCAGATTGAATAAAGTTTTGTATGGACTTAAGAAATATTCGAGAACTTGGTACTCAATATTTGAAAGGTACTTATAGAAACAATGATTCCTAAGGGGAAATGTAGATCATAATCTCTACATAAAATTGGATCAAGGAAGTATGATTATTATTGAAGTGTATGTTGATGACATCAACTTTGGAAGTGATGATGATAGATTGATTCAAATGTTTTCCAAGGATATGCATAACGAAATTGAAATGTTCCTACTTGGGGAGTTGAGTTTCTTCTTGGGACTCCATATATCTCAACTATATGAAGGCATTTTAATTTCCCAAACCAAGTACATCAAGGAAATTTTTAAAAAGTTCAAAGTGGAAGACTTTAAACCTTGAGTACTCCTATGGTTACCTATTGCAAGTTGAGAAACAATTATGAATCTAAACAAGCGGATCAAAGACTCTACAAATCAATGATTGGTATTCTACTCTATGTGACAACTTCAAGAATAGATGTAATTCAAGAAGTTGGAGAAGTCGCGAGATTTCAAGTGGCACCAAAGGAAACCCATTTTCTAGCAGTGAAAAGGATCTTTAGATATCTTAAAGGAACAACAAATTTTGGGCTATGGTATTTGAAGGGAAATGATTTAACTATGGCCCTCTACATGGATGTATATTGGGAAGGAATTATTGATGATAGAAGAAGTACAGGTGGAACATATTTCTACTTAGGTGATTTCTTAGTGTCCTGGTTGATAAATAAACAATCTTCAATATCCTTATCCATAGAAAAAGAAAAATATATTGCAGCAACGACATGTACTCAAATTCTCTGTATGAAGAAAACATTGCAATACATACAAGTGAGTTATGATGAGCCTATTCTGATACTCTATGAAAACACCATTGCTATAGGCATCTCCAAGAATCTAGCGATGCATTCCAAGACCAAACATATTCCTATTAAGTTCCACTTTCTATGGGAACATGTCACAGAAAATAATATCAAGTTGGAGTACATTGGAAAAAAAGAACAAATTGCATACATCTTCACAAAGCCTCTTCCTAGGGAGACTTTTGAGTATCTTCGAAAAAAACTAGGAGTAATTTCTTCTTCAAATTGATTTCCATAATATTTTGAAAGAAAAAAAAGGGGAATATTGTCGGGGGAAGTTACCCTTTTCCATTGATGTTAGAGGGGGAGAGAAAAACAATAAAACTAGAAGCATGAAGACAAAGGGGGTCATCATGAAGAAAAGAGGATAGTACAATCATCAATATCAGAGTATGAATACATGGGGAGAGTGGTTTTTTTACTAAGTTACCATCAACGACAAAAGGGGAGATTGTTGGAAAATTGTTTGTCATTGATTTCAACCTTAGAATAAGCCCTAAAGGAAAACCCAAAACCCCCTAAAAGTGATGATGATGTGTCCACTTGAAGAAGCCTTTAGGAGCCTTGAAGGATCCTTGGCATATGTGTATATAACTCCAAAGTGGTCCCCTTATGGAATTTATTTTAAGCATGGAAATCACGGGATGAGATAACATGTGGTTGTTTCCACATGCCCAATTTGAGTTGTACACAAATGGAGCCTTGAAGGATCCTTGAAGAAACCCTAAAACCAAGAGAAGAAGCCTCTAAATTCAGGTGAAGAAGCCCCTAAAACCAAGAGAAGAAGACCCTAAAACTGAGAGAAGAATCCCCTAAATACAAGTGAAGAATCTAAAAAATAAAAGGAATAGGAGCGAATCTCATCCTAGAGGAGCGAATTTCCAAGGGAATATGAAGTAAAGAAGGGTGAAATTCAAAGGGAAGATGAACTACTCTTGGGATGATTTTTTCTAGGGTTTTCTTTGAAGTTCATCTTGGAATTTTCAATATAACTATTTTTATAGAACTATTTGGATAGAAAAACGTGGAGGTGTTTTAGAATAGATAGTGAAGAATATTTGGGATGAATTTTAGGTCTTGAATCATTACAAGTTTACTCAGTGGAAGTTGAGGTTCTTAAAACTAGGGTTTTCTAAAGGATCAGATCATGTCACTGAGAGGGGGGGGGTGAATCAGTGACACAATTATTATATCATTTTTCTTTTATTAATGCAAAAAAAAAATTTAACATAGTATTTTATCATGGAACCCAAATGGGAAAACTACAAACATTTTTCTATTAACAACAAAATTTTGTTTTACATGTTACATAGAAGGAATATATTTTTCCTTTTTGATCAACACCAATTGATCAAGATGAACCCACACCCTTGTTCACCAGCCCCAACTGGTAGGAGGCTATGACCCCCTGTTTAGTTAGCTACAACTGACAAGGAAGCACCAACTCCCTCTGCAGGCACCAACCTGCCCTTGCACCATCCAACCACCCTTAATTTCTGAATCTGGTAAAACTTTTTTTATCATTCACTGGATTGCATAACTTCTTTGTCTCCTTATGCTCATGATATTCAATAAGACATTGACAGGAACCTTAGAACAAACAGTTCTTCATCTTGGATTTTGCTTCTATTTTGATCTTCTTCACTGGACTACAGAGACACACTATTCTCAACACTCTTCCTTGTTTATATAATTTTCAAAACGATGTAAGAGTGATACACTATGTCCCTTTGTTTGGAACCATATCACCTCTTCATTTAACTAAATCATAATCATAGTTTTATCATTATTACCAAGAAGACTTTTTATAAATTGATCACAATTTATGGATCAATTTCATCCTTTTAACTCGATCCTGAATCTCTGCAATTATTTTAGAAACTGAGATCATCAGAGGCGCTTATGTGAAACCATTACATGTGACCAATAACACAAAAACCATGAGCTTATAATCTTTAAAGACACTTTATCTTTTGCCTTTATATCTCTTATACCATATGACCAACGACATTGACCAGATGCTAGGCCAAACTAGTGCTTGAGAACTTATCAATTCAACGGTCATGATTTAATCTTCTGATGAGGTGGACGATAGTATGGACATCAGATGAGATGGTTCACTTCTATTTCACGGAACCAAATCAATGGTCATATTTGATCCTTACACCCATCCTTTTATTTCTTAATCCAACGGCTAGGACTTAATCAAGCACTGATATGGATGGCCACCATTTACTCCGCGTGAGTGTGACGTGTAGGTAGGGTATTGGAGTGCGACGCCGAAGCATGGAGGTGGTATGGAAGAGTGGTTTTGTGGTTAGCTCAGAGGAGGGGTAGGAAGTAAGTGGTAATGAGCGAGGGGGGTCCGAGTTAACAAGAAGGTGACACGTTATGAGGGCCCCACACGGGAAATACCACCAACTCGGACCCCCCCCCACCGTTAAAGTCAGAAAGGCCAGGGGGTTTCAATATGCCCTGTCGACTGTAGATATAAGCACCCAATTACCAACCACTGAGATTAGCGCATCCTTTGACATAAAGTGCGAAACTGTCATGCCACTGCGCCTTTTCTTCATTTTTTCACCAACCGTAGATGTGTTTGGCAGGTGACCATCGACGGTCGATGTAGATTGTGATATTCCCCATCTATCCAAGCTCTTGTGTGTGTATCAATGGTCTTGATCTGATATGATCATTTACTAGTCTTCTAAGATTCATCACACCATCACTTCTGAGATTTGATCTTCATTCTCTCATCCTCCTGAGATTTAATCTCTGCATATTGTCCAACATCATCTTTCTACATATCGTCCAACTATTTTTCAACAACCAATATATATTGACAGAGTACTATTGATATCAATGACAGTTCGTCATACCAACTTATCATTACATTAATGATATCGAATATTGACATCAATGACAATATATTATTGACACTATAGCCAACAATCTCCCCCTTTGTCATTGATGGAAACATTCAAACTTCGTATTGAATCTCCCCATGAGATGTTGCATCTCTCCTCTGAAGTTATTCCCCCCTTTTGACATCAATGGAAAATGGTTGCTTCCCTTATGGTAAATATTTGTTTTCCTGTATACTTCTGACCAGAATTTGAAATGGACAACTCCTCATGCAATCATACTTTTCCTATCATACTGAATGACTCCTTATGACTATGATTGTTGTCTCCCCCTGATTTGATGCCATTTGATGCATTTTTTTTCCTTTATATATATATTTTTTATTTTTGAGATAATTAGGTTGGAGAAAGGATTACTCCCAACTTTTTCCTGAGATATTCAAATACATCTCTGCTTAATGGTTTTGTGAAAATATCTTCCACCTGTTCTTGTCTTGGAACATATTCCAATTTAATGTTCCTATTTTCAGCCTGATCTCTTAGATAGTGGTATTTTATGGGAATGTGTTTTGATTTGGAATGTTGAACAGGGTTCTTGGAGAGACTTATCGTGCTTGTATTATCATAGTGGATAGTAGTAGGTTCTTCAAATACTATTTTAAAGTCTTGTAAGGCTTGTTTCATCAACTCCACTTGTGTGCAACATTCTACTGCTGCAATATACTCAACTTCAGTGCTAGACAATGAAATTGAGGAATTTTTCTTGCTTATCCAAGCTACCAATTATTCTCCCAAAAATAATGCTCCTCCACTTGTACTTTTGATGTCATCTACACTACTTGCCCAATCTGCATCTGAATAGGCTTTTAAAGTGAATGAATCCTTGCTGGGGTACCGCAAACAAAGATCTATGGTTCCTTTAAAATACCTAAAGATTCGTTTTACATCTTGAACATGGCTCTCCTTTGGTGTCACTTGGAATGTAGCCACCATCCCAATTGCTTGCTTGAAATCAGGTCTGGAAGTTGGTACATAGAGTAAAATCCAAATCATTGATCTGTAGTATTTTGGATCTACTACATTGGACTCATCTTCCTTGCTTAGTTTGCATCCAACTATCATGGGTGTACTGACAGGTTTGCAATCTTCTAACTGGAATTAGAAGATTAAGCATATCCTTGACCTAATTAGATTGATGTATAAAGACTCCTCTTCTGGATTGTATTATTTGTAGTCCTAGAAAGAAATTTAGCTCACCAAGAAAAGACATTTCAAGTTCTTGTTGCATTCTCCTAGCAAAGTCCTAACTCATTTTTATATTTTGGTCTTAGAACTAGTTCACAAGTTTGATTTTTTTCAATTTGGTCCAATTCTTCATTCATTTCATTGACCCAGTTCTCATATTTACATGCCTCTTTGATGGAGCTAGGCTCAATTTGTGACAAGAGTGCTATTTCTGTTTGATACAACAATTGTCTTCTTGTGAGAACTCCATCACTCTTGTTTCCAATAATCAATTATTCATGATGATTCTTTTGAGTATTCTTGAGGGTTTTTTTGTGTCTCTTCTTAGGGATTCTTCTCTTATCTCTTCTTCTTGAATATTTTCTTCATCTTCACTAGTATCCATATCATCCTCTTCCCTTTATTATTTATTCTCTTCTACTTCTTCTACATGTGTACCCACTAACTCATCATCATCTTCATCTTCACTATCGAATATAGTTTCTTGATTTTTGATCCTTATCATGTTTAGATAATCCACCTTGACATATACACTCTCAACAATCTTGTGTAGTCTAATATTGTAGCATCTGTATGCTTTCTTGTTAGAAGCATATCCAAGAAAAATACCTTCATCAGATCTGGCATTGAATTTTCTGAGATTCTCATCAAGCCTTTTGATGTAGCACTTTCTTCCAAAGACTCTGAAGTATTTTACTGATGGAGCTCTTCCAAACCATAGTTCATAAGGATTCTTATTACTATTAATCTTGAGCTAGCCTATGTTCAATATGTATACTGTTGTGCTCACCGCTTCCCTCCAATATCCATCGGACAATTTTTCATCATTAAGCATAATCCTTGCAGCCTCCTGAACTGTTCGATTCCTTCTTTCAACAATCCCATTTTGTTGAGGTGTTCTGGCAGTAGAGAATTGTCTTTTTATTCCATGGGTTTCACACAAGAGATCAAACTCTTTTGAAGTGAATTTACCACCATTGTCTGATCTAAGGAATTTGATTTTTGTCTCCTTTTCATTCTCAACAAGGGTTTTAAAGGCTTTGAATTTGTTAAGTGCTTCTGATTTTTCTTTGAGAAAACATATCCAACCCATTCTAGTAAAATCATCAATGAACAACATAAAGTTGGACTCTCCTTGCAAGCTCTTGGTCTTTGTAGGTCCACAAAGGTCAGTGTGAACAAGATCTAAAGGTTTTAAGGTTGATTATTCTTTTTCTTTGAACCTTATTCTAGTTTGCTTTCCTAGCTAACAGTGTCTACACATAGTATTTGATGGCTTTATGATCTTTGGCAAGTTTCTTACTGCATCAAGATTGTTGACTTTCACTAGATTGTCAAAGTGAATATGTCCCAACCTTTTATTCCATATCCAACTTTCATCTGTTATATTCATATGGCATTCCTCATTCAATTTTGCATCTAGTATATACACATTTTTGGGGGATCTAGAAGCAGTACCAACCATTTTTATTGTGTATTCTCTCCTAATCTCACATTTATGGGAATCAAAGATGCAAAAGTGCCCCTGATAACAAGTTTGGATGACACTTAATAGTCTAGGTTTCAGTTTTTCAACAAGCAACACATTCTTGGCTTTGTCTTTTCCCAACCTCATAGTGCCTTTCCCAAGTATGTTACCTGAAGCATTGTCACCAAATGTAACTTTACCCTTTTGTTTTTTTAATTTCAAAAACTTGTCCTTGTTTCCTGTCATATGTTTTGAGTACCCACTGTTAGCATACCAAAGATATTCTTTATCTT
>JASDQU010102184.1:395872-454517 GCA_032191745.1 Picea mariana | reverse complement strand
CCCAAAAAAAAAAAAACTAGCTGAGCCAACCTCAATTTTCTAGATGGGTTGTCGGACCAAAAAACTCATATATCCTCATTCCTAGGGAGTTAGAGGGAATTCCATATACCATTGTAAAGGTATAAAAATAGTGTTTCCAACCATGTAAATTGTGATTCCATTTGATTTAGTTATATAGGGTAAACATTCCCTCAAATATAGGGTATCCAAATTGACCACAAATAATACTTTCAACAATATCCATCTTGCAATCTTTATATTGGAAATTTGTAGGGTTCTTCACTTGACTTTAGGGGATTCTTCACTTGGTTTTAGGGATTCTTAAAAGATTCTTCTCATGAGGTCCATGCTTAAATATATACCATAAGGGGACTAATTTGGAGAATCCTTCAAGTAAACCCATAGGCTTCTTCATTTTGATCACCAATGAATGACTTTGACATGAATACAAACACCATTTAGTAGAGCCAGATGAACAAGAATCAGAATCATCCCTCAACCTCTAGATGAGTTTTAGGGAACAGAAAAAAAGACACATGAGTGACATCATGTCATGAGGAAGGGTCAACCATATCATAGATATCTCTGGTACCCATAAGATCTCTATAATATGTATAGGTGTCATTCCCTTCTTAGCAAGAAGACCACATATGCAATCCACCACCTGAATTAAAAATATTTGATCTAGCCTATGTGGAATTTTGGGTCTATGTATTGTATTCTTCTCAACTACCTCATTCATATCCTCATTTTTTTGGGGAGGATCATCCCCAACATATGTGTCAATATCTGTAAAACAATAGACAACAATAATCAAACAATTGAAACAAATTGTTACAATAAATTACATGTGCATTAAATAAGACAAAAAAATATGCAACTAGATTTTTCAAAAAATAATTATAATATTACCTCTATCAACTTCTATCTTGTCTCCCCTAAATAGGATGTTTGGATGTCCTCTCCAATCCATTCCTATGTACGAGTACTGTACAAGATCATGGACAAGATTTTCCTCTCCAACCAAAAAATAACATATCTCTCTACCGGTTGGAGTACATTCCCACTCCACTTGTCTCATCTTGGGAAACCACTACCCCCATATGCACATACACACACCAGTCATAGGCCTAGTAGGAAATCAAGGTACTTTCAGTCGAGTTACATGAAAACTCTCAAATAATAATTAAAATACCTCTGATGTGAATGGGAAGAATAACCACCCATAAAAAATAGAGCGAAAATGATCTAATGTGAAAAAAAATTGGTGCAAAAAATTATCTGACCACCTAATCAATAGAGGATTCTAAACTAAACTATCTACATATTACATTAATGAGCAACTAATGCACTACCCATAAGAGGTAAAGAGTTCCATTGTCGTGAAAATAAGATACTTGAACTTAACCTCCTCTACACCAAATGCATCTATCTACAACTAACCACCAACAACCTAGAAGTTTGTAGTGTGCACAATGTCCAGACCATAGATCAGGACTGTTATATCATTTTCGTCACCTAAGTGAGAAAAATAAGGAGACTTACAAGTCCAGTTGGGTTAGCTAGACATGACATAAATGAGTGCAAGAGTTAGAAACATCAAGAACAATAAGCAAATAAACAACTAATCTAATAACAATTAAAGAAACTAAACTAATGTGCATAAGGGAAATAGAACAAAAGAAAGACCGATATTCATGCCACCAATGGATAGATTGTATTAGTGGGAAAACACCAAAGAGAAAGGGAGACTTATGGGTCCCCTCTTCCTCCAAGGGAGGGCTCTTGAACCCCCAATGATTGAGCTCTTCTTACAAATAACAAACTAAAAGGAAATGGTGAAGAAATCCAAAGCTCATTCACTCAAGAGGTGATGTGAATGACCCAATGAAATGATGCTTATATGCTCCAATGAGGAAAGAGGTTCATTGTAGGAGAATATAGGCAGCATAACAATACAAATATATTCTTGGAAATATAGTGCACCCATGGCCTCTTTTTATAGAAAATCTTTAAGGCATTATTCAACCAGTCTTTAGTGTGAACAAGGAGCCATTTAGGGAACCTCTAGGTCTTTGACCAGCCCCCCACTCAGATTTAGTTCAGATTTTAGGGTCAAATTAACTTGGGAGCTGAACTAGAAGTGGGTGGGAGGCCAACCAAAATCATAAATGTGTCATTCTGAGGTGTACGTGGTTTTTTGCATCCATAGTCGCACATCGAGTGCATGTGCACTTTTTCGACGTTTTTTGCGTCCATAGTCACGCTCCCTGTGTATTATTAGCACATGCTGATTTTATAACTGGTTGTATAGTTTTTTTCCCTTTGTAAATGCATTTTTTGGGCGATGGATGAACTAATAGGTTTTTGGAGATGCTGGATTCCTGTAACCATTTGCGGACGACATTTCAGTGATAACAGATGCCCCCTGATGTATGAGGTTAGGAGCATACATATAGCCAAAATACATCAATGTTTCTTCTACTCAGAGTACTTTTGTAAGAAAGAGTGTTGAGGGTAGTTGCAAGAGCGACCCATTGGAAGGAGAGGGGAACCTATAGGACCCAAACCTTTCACAAGGTGTGGAAAAATAAAACTGTGTACAAATGAGGCAGGCATGCCCCATGCTCGTGTCATGTAACTCAAAAATGTATAAGACAGTAACTGAAACTGTGTGTTGGTGTAGATGACTGCAGTGCCCTCAAGGTAATGTTGATAATGGAAGAGGACAATTCTAATGGTGAAAAAACTCTGAAAAGAGGCGATGACACCTATAAGAAGTGTCAAGGATTCTCAGGCATTGATGGCCCAAAAATTTTCAGAGGTATTCAGAAAATATAAGAACAACTGGAAATAGTCGCAAATTAAGACCCACCGCAACATGAGCAAGTGTTGAAGTCGAATGTCATGGGGGTCAACGACAACAGAGAGAAATGATGGTTCTCTCTGTGCCATCCGAGACTCCTCATTGTGAAGGTAATGAGAGTCAAGATATTGTCGCCCGTTTGGAAACTGTGTTGATGTCTACAGAAGGGGAGACGTGACTCCAAGAAACAAAGGGATTCATGAAATATACTGGAGAAGATCAGTAACTGAAGATGAACATGGACGAATTCAAGAAGTGGTGAGACTCAATACTTCCCTTGGTTGGTGATATAAGTAAAGGATGAGTGGCAACAACTTGTGAAACTGAATCTAGTGTCAGGGGGATGACTAGGCTTGGGAAAACTGTGCCAGAGGCGTGACAAGGTGGACAAATGTAGAGATTAGAGGTGTATGGACTACAGGATACTTGGGGTTTATGGATGAAGTCAACAAGGGTAGGAGGTGAAAAATGCCCCAACCAAGGGCGACAGGGGTTGTTTTGCCGGAAAAGGAAGGTCGCTAAAAGCAACAATAGAAGGCTATGTAAATGCAGGAAGCAAAGGTTTTGTATAATTACCAAAGGAATAAAGAATATGTTGGGATATCTGTGCAGATATAGAAATGGGTGCCCTAGTGCAAGATGGCTTGGTAGGTGAGGGTGCAAGTTTCTTGGAAAATAGGTGGAGCATGGGGGCCCCATAGGTGGGTTTCTGTATTAGGGAAATGAATGGAGGGCAATCTACATATGGGAAAATTGAGGGTGGATGAAATGGAGGGTTAATGATACTGTGGAGGCACATTCAAATGGGAACCGTAATGATATTACCCAGGAGTACATTGTGGGGAAGCTAGCAAAAAGAGGAGAAGGAGAATGTGGATGATTCTCGGGAATGAGAAGACTATTGGGACTCCCAGCCCTAGGGGGTGAAAACAGCATGAGTGTCAAAGTGCCAAAGGGGAATATAATTGGGATAACTCATGTGGGAGAGAGTGCCACCGGTTGACAATATTGAAAGTGCAACAGAGGTGTGAGTATTGCAGAGCTGGATGGGGGGACCGTAGAGGCAAAGATTGGAGGGTGTGACTAGGAGATGCAATTGATATTCAGAGGGAATAATTACATGATAGTGTCGATGATATACCTAAAGGGGTAGTGTTGATGCATGATGACCAAGTACCTGCACACATGAAAATCGAATACCTGACACGAACAGTATCTGAAGATAAAGAACATATAACAGTAATTCAATAAATTGTGAATATAAGCAAGTGTACCTAGGTAGGATGTGATAAAAATGAATCCTCCAGGGCCAAGGATGGATGGTGACCCGGGGGATGTGATTGTGTAGGGGGAAGGATCCTGATCTTGTGGCTAAAGACAGATCAGAAAACAGACGACCGAAGCTCCTGTAATTGAGCATGGAAGTTTGGAAAAAGGGACTATATATAGTTGTAGGGCCCACAATGACACCTCATTTGTACCTGCTGTGTTAGTGAGTGGATGAGATATTTTTAGAGGAGATTTGGAGATTGTAGGAGATTGAGCTAGCCAACCCAGGATTAGCGAGTGCCAGGTTAGTAGTCATATCCTCCTGCATAGTAATTAGGATTTCTCTTTTGGGCAGGGTTGTACGGATGGCCGTACAAGAGGATTTTGTGAGGGTGGGTCCCCCAGTGCGCAGACAATCAAATGATTCATGCACATGAGAGTGCAACTATAATTGGGACAGCCGTGCATGGGGGTGCTTGAATGAGGAAAATAGGCACGCATTGGATGTGCACCTGTTTGAAGCATAGTTGCGCATGCATGTGTGGCTGTGTTCTTGACAGTTGTGCATGTGTGCCCAACTTTGTAGTGAACAGGCACGTTGGGATGCACATCTATGTATGTGACAGGGGTGCATGCATGCACCCCTATATCATCGATAGTTGTGCATGCATGCACAACTGTGGGGTGAACGGGAACGCATATGTGCGTGCCTGTGGGGAAAATAGTTGCACCCTTGAGGAAAAGTCAACGGGCGTAATAAACTTATCTTTTTGGAGATTTTGGTGTTTTTATGGGTTGTGATGGTTGATCAAGTACTTTATATGTGGATGCAAGTGACCAGTTGACGATGCCAGTCCACTGGAGGTAGAGGGATTGGGTGTGCCTAAGAGAGGCGGTGAGAGATGAGGAGTCGACTGTACGGGGCCCTTTGGTAGCCTGTGGGTTGCTAAATTTTTTTGAGTGTTCACAGGTGCGGGCACAAGAGTACCTACTGCAGTTCCTAATCTTGATGTGGATCCGTAATATGTAGTGCTTCATTGTGCGAGGTGAGCATCTCCCATTATCTGTGATAGAGGATGTGTATTTTTTTACTATACTCCCTTTTCGAGGAACCCTGCTATCGGTTGAGCTCGTGTTACTCGGGGATGGATAGTTGGTTGTCCTAGCCCGAACCTATTGTTCGGGAGATGACTTCATGTCTAGCTCCATGGTGAGGATTGGGGTGATGGTTTCTCTTGTGCATCGTTGCATTGCATCAATCATTGTGACGGTTTATGGATCTCTCGCTACTCAGCGGATTAGTGGTGGTCAACTGAGGATCATGCAGAGGGCACTAAGTGGTGATCGCTTTTCCTGGGGGTTGATGCGACATGCTAAGATGGTGGGGAAACTCAACAAGCGTCAATCTGTGGACTCAGGGGACTTTTCCTTTGGGTCGATTTTGGTTGCTTGGTTTTTGGAGAGGGTGCCTATGTTGTGCCCGAGAGTTTTATTGGACACAACGGGTGTGCGAGAGATGCGACTAAGGCGATGGATGACAATTTTGGTTCTGCATGGGGGTGGGGAGGGTGGCCATTACTTTACAGCCGAGGCTGCATGGGTTTTTCGTCATATGCCACAGATCATACTCTGATACCCATATAGTGGGGTGGACTTCCGAGAGGACCCAGATATGGTGCTACCCCCTAGAGGGGTGTTTGACCGTAGAGGTATGTTGACTTATTTAATGGTTTGACTTTTAGATAGTATAGCATATGTTTTATGTATGGATTATGTTGATTCTATCATTTGTGTGTTGTGTGTGCAGATGTGGGACCTCACGGACGGGAGGTTGAGTTGGTCAGAATGCCATCTTGTCAGGGGCCCATGAGACCACCATGGGGGGAGCCACAGGCAGGGGAGAGATGGTGACAGGACAAGGTTGGTGCGAGGCCAGCGGATGATGAGAGAGCGGCTAGGAGATGCCAATACAATGACCCCAATGCAGGGTCGTCACATGCTCCTCCAGAAGGGGCCGACGAAGAGTTTGAGGAGTTTTGTCACCGATTGGAGGCGGTATTATAGGGAGTGCCTGATGGAATGTGGACTCGGATCTAGGATGAGGGAGTCTTGGAGTAGTGTGTGGGCCTTCTGACAGAGTCACATACCTTGATCCACAGAGCAGTGGTAGTGGGGGAAGCGATGACTGGGCGGTTTCCCCCATGGCCCGAGGGGCCCCTAGCTAGTGGGGCACCTCCTCCAGAGAGAGGACTAGGTGGTGGAGCTCTAGAGGTTCCATGACTGCCTTTGTATATGTATTTTTGTATTTATATAGGCTTGCGATCCCATTTTGTATATGGTTTTGTGACACCAATTTTGTATTTATAAGGGTGAGGTGGTTCACCTGCCTACGGATGTTGGACATGTTGTACTATGTTTTGTAAACATTGATGGCATATTGACTGTAATATGTATATATACGGATATACATTTTGGATCTATATGATGTTCACATGTGATGATAATTTTTAATTCTTTTTATGATGTTTAATCTATATGTTGTGACAAACTTTTGATGGATTATGTATGGGTAATGGTAGCTTGATGTGATAAATTCCAATCTAACACTAGGTCATCCATATTATATACTATTTGATTGAATTGTATTTGAATATGTGTAAATGTGATTGAATCAAAATGTCGAGATAAAATTCTAACGTGCAGGTATTTGTGGAAGAGGCAAGGATCACGGACATGGTACACATTGTTGAGTTGAAGGACAATGAGTTGAGAATCGAGTAAGACACTAAGGTGATGGATATGGAGGTGACTGGCCTCGGAAAGGAGGCCAATGATGATTGTGTACTCTGCTTGGTTGTTGTTTGTTGAGCCCAAACATATGCCACTGGAGTGGATCAGTTCATGTGAGGGAGAATAGAAGGCCCAAGCGGCCGAAGCGAGATTCTGTGTCCATCGGCTAGCTCCGTCGGCATAACCAATGTGGTAGAATGATGGAGGAGGCATTTGTCAAGAACATAAATGGTATATTAGACGCAAGGCATGGAGGGAAAAAGAAGATTAAAAACTCTACAAAATGTGTACAAAAAGAAAAATCCTAGTGTAGAATGGCTATGCTCAAGCATAAAATTTATTTAAGTACAACCTATTGACGGGTTCTTTGAGAGGGTGACCTTCGGGGAAGGCTAGGATGTATGTGCCTTTAGTGAGGCAATGTTGGATGATGTAAGTTCCATTCCATAATTACTCGAATTTTCCATGGCCGAGGATATTGTGAGTGATATCGTAAGCAGGGACGAGGTCGCCTTCATTGAATGAGAGAAGGTTGACATGGAGATCAAAGGTGGCCTTCGATCGTTTTTTGGCTACCTCATTGTTCTGTAATGAAGACTAACGGTCTTCATCCAGCGACTCTAAGTTCAGCAAACACTTCTCCATTGGAGAAGTGTCGGGTAATAGCTCAATAGCGGTGCGTAAGGTGGGGATTTCTCACTCGATGGGGAGAGTGGCCTCGACCCCATGGACAAGATGAAATGAGGTAAAACCAGTGGTAGTTTTAACTTTTGTGTGATAAGCCCATAGTGTGGAAAACAACATATGATGCCAATTGGTCTTATGTTTGTTGACTATGCATTGCAACATGGTTTTGAGGACCTTGTTGACCGCCTCTACCTGGCCATTGGACTGAGGGTAGTATGGGGGGGAAAACTCATTGGAGAAGCCTAACCTAGAGGATATTTCGACGAAAATATCATTCTCGAAGTGTTTCCCATGATCGAAGACTAATTGTAGTGGGACTCCAAAGCAGGAGATGACATGGTTAAAGAAAAAATGCGCTGCAGTGTCAGCGGTGTTGTTGAAGGTATGCATGGCTTCATCCCACTTGGTGAAGTAATCGATTGCCATGATGATGTATTTGTGTCCATTGTTAGATGGAGGGTTTCTAGTCATGAATTCTATGCCCCATTTGAAAAAGGGGTCGACAGTAATGATTGGGTGTAGAAGAGAGAGTGGTTCTCACACTTTGTTGGCATATAAATGACATTTGTCACATCGCTTCACAGTGTGGATGCAATCATGAAACAATGTGGTCCAAAATTAGCCTGCTTGAATGATTTTCTAGGCATTGGACATCCATGAGAGGTGGAAACCACAGGCACCGTTGTGGCAGTCATTCAAGACTCTATCGGCTTTGTCAATGGTCAAACATCGACGAAGTATGGTGTGGACCCCAAGTCAATATAAGATATCACCGATAAGGAGGTAGTGGGGGGCCTAGTGGTGAATATGTCGATGATCGTTATGGGAGAGGTGGTTTCCAAACTTTTGTGTTCGGAGGTAGATGAGGAGATCCTCGTACCAAGGATCATCCAAGGGGATGTAAAAGAGATGTTCATTGGGGAAGTCAGTATTGATGGGAGAAATGGTAGTATCGGAGGGAAATGACATAGCGAGTTCAGCAAGGACGAGGGATTTCTTTCTCTTAGGTGTTGAAAATTTGAGGTCGTACCCCTGAAGGATGACGATCCATCGAGAAAATTTGACATTAATTTGTTGGCGACTGAGCAAGTATTGCATGGGGTTGGAATCTGCTACGACTTTGGTAGTTCGAAATAGAGTGTAATGGTGCAATTTCTGGACTGCGAGGACAAATGCAAGGGCAAGTTTCTCTTCGTGATTGTATTTCAAAGGTGGCCCTAAAATATTTTTACTAATATAGTAAATTACATGCTCACGGTCATCATCCCCTAATTGGACGAGAACTCTTGCTACTGAGAGAACTGAGGCCGATCAGTAGAGGATATAGTCGCGGTCATAGTCGGGTGGGATAATGAACGGGGTGTTGGAGAGTGCTGCTTTAATATCATAAAAAGCGGTTTGGGCATGTTCATCCCATTGGAATGGGATATCGTGACGTAAGAGGTGAAGGAAACTGTTTGCACGAGTGGCATAATCGGGGACAAAGCAGCGTAAAAAGTTATCTTTTCCTTGTAAGCTTTGGAACTGGCATAAATTCCGAGGGGGGTGGATTTCTATGATGGCTTGGACCTTGAGGGGGTCCACAGTTATGCCGCGTTGGGAAATGATGAACCCAAGGAGGCGTCCAGCGGTGAAGCAGAATACACACTTGAGGGGGTTCAAGTGGATACTGTACTAATGACACCTTTGGAAGATGATCCGTAAATCATCGAGATGTTGAGTGCATTTCTTGGATCGAGCGGTAAGGTCATCCAAGCATGTGAGGATGATATGATCCAGATCATGAAAAATGTATGTCATGGCCCGTTGAAAAGTGGCACCAGCGTTCTTGAGGGAAAAAGGCATGACACAATATGCAAAAGTACCCCAGGGGGTAGTGAATGCGGTTTTGTATTGATCGGATCGACAAATTTGAATTTGGTTGTAGACAGAGAAAACATTCATGAAGGACAAAGTCTCGTGGCCGACACAATCATCGATAATTTGGTCGATAAAGGGCATTGGAAAATTGTCTTTGGGACAGGCATGATTGAGGTCATGAAAATCAATACAGACGCGAATAGTGCCTTGTTTTTTGTTAACAAGGACGGGGTTGGAGACCCATGACGTATATGCGATGGGGTATATGAACTCTGCGATGCGTAATTTGTCAATTTTGACTTTGATGGCTATTGCTTTGGATGGGTGTAGTGGATATTTCTTTTATCATACAAATGTGATATCAGGCCATGTGTCTATATGATGTTCGACAATAAAGGGATCAAGGTCAGGCATCTTTGTGTATGACCAAGAAAAAATGTCCCGGTATTCCTGGAAGAGAGCTTTGTAAGCTATGAGTCCTTCAGGAGAGCATGCAGCGCCTATGGTGATTTCCTCTATGATTCTAGGTTTGATGGAAAGATCAAGTTTGACGGTGGGGGAAATGTTGGCCATGTTGCCTTCTTCAAAACTGACGGGGGCAGGGATAGGGTTATTGAACCAATATATATGCCCTGATGGGAGAAAGTCTTTGGTTTCAATTGCGTATATGGAGTTTTGATTAGGAGGCATAAAGGCTTCTTGTAAAAGAAAGAGCGCTATGTGATGGAGCAGATCCCATGGGCAATCAGGGGTATTTAATTCCTCGAGGATGTCTTCGTTGCAGTGGAACTGTCAAGAATATAGGGCATCCAGGGGAGTAACGTTGGTGACTGGCACCTTGTGGGTGTCTTTTGTTGGTGAATATTTGGGGGGGGTGATGCAAAGGGGTTGTGATGGTTCGCTTGACATAAACCAAATATCGAGATATTGTGGGTTGAAAATTGTAGCTGGGCATAAAATTTCAATGGGAAAATGAACTGGAGAATTGGGTGGATTTGGGGGAAAATCCTCATATATGCTATCCATGAACCATGGAGTAGGGAGTGTCTCAGACTCAAGAGAGAGGATATGAACAACATCAGGGGATGGAATAGGGGAAATCTCTGGTACCTCTGGCAGCGAGGTAGGTGTAGGATTCTGAATAAGGGTTATTTGGTGACACTTGTATTCAAGGATTGTAGGACATTGGTATGTGAAATGATCTAGGGATTCACAGAGAGAACAAGGGCATCTCATCCATTCGTTAATTGAAGTTGTGACATAGTTGATGTCCATGACATGAGTACTTTATGACGTGGATGGGGGAGAATCTTGTTGAAAGCTCTGGCATACTACCATTAGTGTCTCTCAAAATTGAGTTAATGTGGGGAAATGGTGGGTGTAGAGGTCATACTCTGAGCAGATGGCATGGGAGAATTTGGTTCGTAGCCCTGTGGTACCGGTGGTTGGAGAAATGGTGGTAGTACTTGGTGCGTTGGGTGGCATGATGAGTGGTGTGGTTTCTCAAGGAAGTCAGATTAAATTATGTAACTCGGGGAGAGAGGGACATCGATTGATGGGGTGTCCTTCTTTCTCACATAGTGTTCAAGGAAATTGAACTCGGGGGGAAAGTGGACTGGTGGGCTCTCTCTTATTTCTTTTGCCCCCAACTGTAGTGGTGGTGCTTGCGAGTGGGGGTGAGAGTGGTGCGTTCGGAGTGAGGACTGGTATCTACATTGGCATGCCTTCAGTTTGGGGAGGAAGGGATTGTTGAGGGACCATCTCAGGTGGATGTAGATGCCATACTGGAATTTCCAACACCATATTGGGAAGGGTAATATTTGCGGCTACCTGGAAAGATTGTACGCCCGGTGGGGGGTAAAAGAAGGGGATTTGAGTAATGGATTGGGGGACTGTCTCTCAAACTAGAATGTGGCCTTGAGGGAGAGTGAAACTAGGAACAGGTGTAGCTAAAGAGTTCTCAGAGGACTCCTGAGGGAGGAGCTCTACAATGAGTGGGACGTTAGATAGTATGGAAGCCTTTGTGGGAGGAAGGGTATCTCCAGTTTTTGTTCCATTGGATGAGATGACACAGACTTGTGTTGAGGGATGTATGAGTGACGGTTATCCATGGTATGTCCCTAGAAAGGATGGGTATTTGAAAATCCTGGGACCCATCTTAATGAGTGGGTAGGCATAGGGATTAGTGTGGACAAAGGGTAACATGTTATTGATGTTGGAGGAAGGGTTGGGCTCGTAATGTGACACTTGGTCGATGGTGACGATCTTCCCATTGTGGGGGAACATCATTGTGCAAAACACATAAGAGGCCACAACCTTCATAGCGTACATGTAGCTACATCCAAACAAGATGTTGTAATCGAGTGGAGCATCGATAACTTCAATGTCAATGACGATAATCTTTCCCCCGAATTCAACAGGGATGTTTTGAAAGATCCCTTCAGGAGAGGATGGTTGTCCATCATAGGCTCTTAGAGTGATGGCGGATGGTATAAGCTCGGGGGAGCCAAGTTTCTTCCATACGGTTTTGGACATGATGCATGTGGATGCACCTTCATCAATGATGCAGCGATGAACTGTGATGTTTCAGATTTTAACCAGTATTTGGAAAGCTACCAGAACAGGGAGACAGAGTTCCCCACTATCAAGATCAAAGGTGATGAGCTGAGTTTCATCAAGGTCGACTACCCCTATGGAGGAAAGTAGTGACTTCCGTTGAGTAGGAAAGGTTTGAAGGACTTCTAAAAATGACATGTCAGCAGGACATTATGCCAAGTCATCGACCAGACTATAATTTTGTGTCGCCCTAGCCTGAGGGTTTTTGACATTCCATCATAACGGGGTGTGAGGAATACGAAGGGGTGTTTCAGTATCAGGGCATGGAATCATCAAATGTGGTCTAGTTGTGACTGGAACAACTTCCGAGTTAGCGGGAGAAGAGTCATGGGGTATGTTTTATTGACGACTATGAGTTTGTAGAAGAACTTCTTCCTCGCTAGTGAGGAGGATAGTGCGATTTGCAGGAGTGCCTGGGTTTGGGTATTGTCCCATCTGTGGTGGGGTAGGATGCATCTCTTGTTGGGTGTTCATCACCCCTTGGTGTGGAATTGGGTTTTGCAGCACGATTGGGGGTGGTTTCTGCACATATTGTTGTGGGGCTTGCTGAGGAGTAGGTGGTGCTGGGGGACATGGTCCATTTCCAGATTATTTCATCTGTTTAAAGTCAGTAATTTGAGGGAAATGGTGAGTATAATGTCCATACTCACCGCAAAGGTCACAAGGGAATTTTGTCTGAAGATTGTTGTTATTATTGCCCCCTTGGGGGTTCTGGTTCCCCTGATTCTAGTTTCCCCCGACAGGTTGGTTCTATTGGGGGTGATTCCCTCCTGGTCCTATTTTATTATTGTTTCAATTTTTTCCTTTCTTTTTGGCATTATTCGACTAATGGGTCATATTTTTCGTATTCATTTGTTCAAAATTTTGATATTGTTGAATGGGAGAGGACTGAAGAAAATTAACCCCAGTGTGTGGGTATCGTTGTGGTGGAGCCATGGGTTGTGGAGGGCCATGAAATGGAAAGTACAGATTATTTTTTGGCAATGATATGTAGGGTACATAGGAAGGTGTAGCACTTTCACTAGTGCTTAGGGTGTAAGTTGAGGTAGAGGGGGTACCAGAACTTGGTTGGAAAACTGGGTGCATTATGGGTGCCGGAGGGGGTCCACTTATGGGTGAAGGAAGGGAAACAGGGTATGGTTGTTGATAAGGGGGAGGAAGATAATAAGGGGGTCCTCCATATATCGATGGATATTGCAGTGGTCCATACATAAGTGGTTGTTGGGGGTGTGGATTGTGGTGTGGTGTGGTACCAATCAATCCATCCACTGAGTGAGACATCCCAAGTTTGTACTAGTCGAATGGTACAGGTCTTGGGAGGTTAGGTAGTACTGTGTATAAGTATATTGACTGTGAATAGATGAGGTCATATTGTTGAGCCTTACTGATGGCTTCTTATTCAGAATGGGGGAAGGTGGAAGCCACATCTTTGACGAGGAGGGAGACAAGTGATCTGAGAAACCAATCAAGGCATTGTTGTTTGGTGGTTTCTGCTTTGCATAAACTACGTCATCGATGTCATTCATGAATGTGGTCAGTGATATGTGTGGTTGAGTTTTGTTTAAAATCAGAGAGTAGTTCAAGACCATTTTCATGGCAGATTGGTAATTGAAAGAAGGTAAAAAATGCTTTGGCCAAAGATTCAAAAGTCGCATGGGACCTTGATTTTTCATCTACATAGCACTTGGATGATGGGCAGTGAGTGTGTGTTGGAATAAACTTAATCAGATAGAGTCGTCCATGATGTTGTTTGAAGAGCACCATAAGGGGAAGGCCATGACATGGTTGGAAGGGTCGTGTCTTGCCTTTCCTTCAAACTTGGGGATTTATGAAGATAGTTTGGTGGGCATGGTAGGCCATGTGGGGTCATGCAATATAGGATCATTTGTGAGCTTGCTCAGATCTAGTATGTTGAGAGAAGCCAAGTATGGCATATGGAGTGGTGGTGGAGGGTTGGCTCCAACCATTGTGTGAGTGGTGTGTGTACCTGACCCATGAGGGGGGTTAGGTGGGGTTGTAATTCCCCCTTGGGAAGAACTTTCCCCCCCACTTCCATGTAAAGGAGAGCAAGTGGATGATTTACCTTGGGAAGTGGACCTAAGTAATTTGGAACTAAGAAAAGTTGATCCCAAGACAGTAGCACTCACAGGGGTGTGAAACAGTGGAGTCGATGAGTTGGAAACACTAGGAACTCCCCCTAGAATAGGAGGGAGATTTAGCAAGCATATGGAATGACAGGGATTCTGTGGGTCCCCTATGATGTTTGACTAGAAAAGCGGATGTGTGAAAATGGTGATGAGAACAATAAATGAACAAGATTCTTTGTTTTACATGGACCTTCACAATATATTTCACAATCATTTTGTAATCACAAGAGTATCATACATAAATAAATTGACAAAGAATCATATATGTGGATAGGGGGATTTTGTCTGCATGGGAGAAAAAAGAAAACAAATGCTCATGTCCTAAAAGACGCAACGTCCTTCCTCTCAAATAGAACTGGACCTTCCAATAGCACTCAACAGTGGGGTTTAAAGCCACTTGAAGAGGAACTAGTGAAGTATGAAATAATCAATTATAATGAGGGGTAGAGGGTTCATATCTCGAAAGAGCTGGAGATATTTCCCAATAGCCACACAAAATCTGATCAAGGTGCAATTACAACCCACAATTGCCACTTGGATAGATGACCTAAAATTTGGTCACTAGGTACCTCAGTCAAAGTGCGGCATTTAGATTTTCAGCCTCAGAAATGGGTCATGGGCTGGATCCCGTCCAAGAGGTGGGTGCCTCAAGGTGTATGCACAGAACAACCAAACCTTGCACTTCAACCCTTCATGGGTATCTCCCTGCCTTATGGTGTTAGGAACACTTGAATTGGAGGATTTAAAGTTCCCTATTTGACAACTTATACTATTTGAAGATGTGAGAACCAAATAATGGGGAGTTATTTGGATTCCTATCCCCGAGATCCTACCTAGACTAAAAAATTTCTTTTGGCATCTCTTCTGGAGGAAAACTTAGTGAGTTTTTAGAAAAAATTTAGATGTGGTTGTTTGAGAGATTAGGGGTGTGAACCAATCTCGTTGAAATTAAGTGGGAGTGGATTGTCTCATCAAGAAAAGGGTGGGGCATTTCAGAATACCTTTGGAGGAAACCTACTTCAACCTCCACGATTCTAGATGAAACTGTGTGATTGAGTAGTGACTTTGTGTGTGAATAAGTGAAAGTGTGCCAAGTTTTTAATAAGTTAGATGTCACCTTGCTGCATGTGGACTTCATGTGGTCCTTACAAGTCTTGATTACCTAATTTACTAAATGCCATTGGTACAACCTTGTGGAATTTTAAAGTCCCTAGAGAACTAGCATGTGGACATATGGGTCCTTACCAATCCTTTAACTCCCTAGTGTGATTTAATCTAAGAAAGATTCAAAAACTATCCTAGATTGTGGACATGTGGGCATGTATGGGCCCTTTACAAAACCTTTAAAATTCCCTAGTGATGTAAGAAAGTAGATTCAAAACTATCCTATCTTTGTAGCATGTGGACTTGTATGGGCCCTTACAAATTTAAGATGTGTTTGAAAAAGAAACTAAGATGAGTTCCAAGGGGGTTGTTGTCCTCTCCTAAAGATTTTGTCTTTAAGGGAGATGAAATCTTCCCTCAATCGTTTTTCTAATTCTCAATATCGCTCTATGGCATGAGAGAAGAGCATACTCAATGATTGACATTCAATTTCTGGTCCCAATGAAAGTGGTTATATATGTGATATAGAATTAGTCCAACTTAACTTTAATCAAAGAAAGCCATCCATGTGGAAAAATGAAAGAAAAAAGAGGATAAATATGAATTTTAACCCCCTAAGTGCCTATGTTTTGACTAACCCTTCATGTGGAGAGGGAATGTAAGTGTGGTGCATATTACAATTTGCATAGAATCAATTTTAGGCTATGGGCCTTCAACATATCACAAAATCCCTTACAATGTGTGAATTTCTGGATAGATGCGTGGGTCACAGAGTAGACAGAGGTGCATGTGGCACCAATACGCAAATAAAAAATGACCTATTGACGCAGGTGCGTAGAATGCGCTAAGAAACACAGTGAGTTTGGTGCACATGCTCGGAAGACGCGACCGTGGGTTAAAAAACCCGCGCACTTTCTGTTACATGGCCGGGAAGAAAATTTTGGATGAAATTCTCTTAGCTCAGCTCCAAATTTAGCTTTCTGCAGGAAGGCATGGGCCAGTTAGGGTTCCTTCAAGTTAAATAAACCAAACAAAAGTGCTCAAACAATCCAAATGGGGAGGAAATTGATACCTATCCCCAGTGGAGTCGCCAATATGTTGTATCATTTTCGTCACCTAAGTGATCAAAAGAAGGACACTTACAAGTCTAGTTGGGTTAGCTAGACAGGACATAAATGAGTGCAAGAGTTAGAAACATCAAGCACAATAAGAAAATAAACAACTAATCTAATAACAATTAAAGAAACTAAACTAATGTGCATAAGGGAAATAGAACAAAAGAAAGACCGATATTCATGCCACCAATGGATAGATTGTATTAGTGGGCAAACACCAAAGAGAAAGAGAGACTTATGGGTCCCCTCTTCCTCCAAGGGAGGGCTCTTGAACCCCCAATGATTGATCTCTTTTTACAAGTAACAAACTAAAAGGAAATGGTGAAGAAATCCAAAGCTCATTCACTCAAGCGGTGATGTGAATGGCCCAATGAAATGATGCTTATATGCTCCAATGAGGAAAGAGGTTCCTCGTAGGAGAATATAGGTAGCATAACAATACAAATAGATTCTTGGAAATATAGTGCACCCATGGCCTCTTTTTATAGAAAATATTTGAGGCATTATTCAACCAGTCTTTAGTGTGAACAAGGAGCCATTTAGGGAACCTCTAGGTCTTTGACCAGCCCCCCACTCAGATTCAGTTCGGATTTGAGGGTCAAATCAACTTGGGAGTTGAACCAGAAGTGGGTGGGAGGTCGACCAAAATCATAAATGCACCGTTCTGAGGTGTGCGTGGTTTTTTGCGTCCACAATTGCGCATCAGGTGCATGTGCACTTTTCTGGCATTTTCGACTGGTGCATGTGTGCCCACTCCCTGTGTATTCTTAGTGCATGTTGATTTCATATCTGGTTGTATAGTTTTGTGCCCTTTGGAAATGCATTTTTTGGGCGATGGATGAACTAATAGGTGTTTGGAGATGTTGGATTCCGATAACCATTTGTAGATGACATTTTAGTGATAACAAGGACCAACCCTGAATCCCTATTGAACATGATCCCATCAATGGATAAACTACTGTAAAAATGAAGAGTCCCCCCTGATGGATGTATCCTCCACATGAAACTTGAGGAGTCCAACATTTCTCAAAAGGCAATGAGTCTGCGGTGAAATAGGGTGAGGGATCCTCTTCCTCTCCCTCTCCCTGGCCTCCCACTCACTTACAAAGTTGTACATGTTGACCTATTGTTGTTGCTCCTACTCTTGTGCTCATTTTCATCATCTCTAATTCACATACAATTCTTTTTAGGAACATATATATAGATAAAAAAAATTGAAAGTATATAACACACACGTATATAGCCATTTTGTACTTATCAAAAATTGAAATTAATTTATGTTTTCAAAACAAATGTGATAAAGTAATTGGTGCACCTTTAATCAACCATATGCACCATATATGGTGAAATTTATCAAACAAAAATACCATACATGGTGCTCTATGTTATTTGGCTCACCAATGCTACATTTGTCATTAAGTGCACTGATATGCATTTTTTTTTTTTAAGTTAAAAAGAGCAGAGCCTAATACATTAATTTTCCAGAAAAGAGGGGCAACCAGAAACACCATTTTTGCCAATTGTCTCGCCGTGTAAGTGGAAACCAAGAAAATTGGCTATCTATGAAATCTGTGAAATAGAAAAACTGGCTACCATCTGTCTTGCCCAAAGGAAACCAAGACAATTGGCAGCTATTGGTCTGAAAAAAAACTTTGAGTTTGAGAGTTACAAAATAATGGCTTCTAGCCATGACTAGCCTAAGGTAAACCAAGAAAAAAACTAAAACTATTAACTGTGAAAATTACCCAGTGGTCTTTGCCTCATCCATGTCGCCTTCGCCATCCTTGTCCCTGACCTTGGCTATCATCACGAAAGGCCGAGCACACGTAGGGAAGCGTTGTCTTGGCAATGTATTTGAGTAGGCATTGTAGAGCAAGTTGACTCGTTGACTGACCATACTGATGTGGTGGATTAGGTCCTCCACCAAGCTCCTCAGTTCAAAGACTACCATAAGGTGATCTGAGTGGAGGAGTGGCAATTGGAAATGCCCTACCTCATGCATGGAAGAAAGAGGACACGACATAGGAGTGATGTCACCCTCCTCATCCAGACTAACCCCTATCGGCTCACCTTCTAGACTAGTTGCCTCATCCTCGACTGACTCGTTCCTTCCCAGGACTTCTATTAGAGAGATCTCTACTACTCCTATGGTTGGTTCTACCTCCACATCTGCCGAAATTTCTACAGTGATGTAGCAGGGGGGGAAATCAACCAACTTGGATTTTCCTCTTTTAGAGCCGCAATGATTCTTCGTGGCCAGTTGGATATTTTCCCCTGGAAAACAAGTCGACAGGTTCCAATTTTCTGGAATGGTGAAGAGCAGGTGTGCTGGGGGGATTTGAATGGGTTCATCTGGGATGATTTCTTCGATATAGGCCATGGGAGGTGTACTAGGACTCATATTTTTTTGGGCGAGCTATGTTCGTGCCATGGAAAATTCTCACTTGAAATTCTATTGTCTCTTTTTGCACGCAGTCGAAGCATACCAGGCAGCCCCCTTGCGGGGCTTGCCTCGTTCCCGTGGCATGTGGAGATGCCAAGAAATGGCCCTGGAAGCAATTAGGAAACTACAATCACACCAAATCTCAGGGATGCCCAAATTCTACAGCTTCAGCTCGAAATGAGCCACTTCTTTTCCAAAATTGAATAAATTAATGAGGAGTAATGTGATCAGACCTACCATTAAGGAAATCCATTGAGTGCTCTGTGACTTCGTTCGCTTCACGCGTGCAAGAGGTCTTGGCTCATCGACTTGGCTGCTTCGGATTGCTCCCATCCTTAATGGTGAGTGTATGGGAGCCGGTGACCTATATTTAAGGCCCGACCAAGCATTGTACCATGTGTTATCCTTGTGTGAGGTGGCACCCCATTTGGGGTTGGGTAGTCCTTGTTGGCAAGGCATTGACACCGGGTGGAGAGTTCTGTAAATTTAGAGATGTGAGGATCCCAATAGATTCTTTCCCTCTCCATTGTTACCCCTTCATTTTCTAAGAAATCCGCTAGATTGTTCACATCCCTTTTCACATGGGAGGGTATGATACTGAGGTTGGGTCTGAGTAGGGCCCTGAATTCCTCTAGCAGACCCGATAGTCTCTAGTTGTGTGAGATTTTACTTGGATGTTCCTCGTGGAGAATCTTAGTAATAAGTTGGATGATGATTTGAGAATCCCCTTCCAAAATGATGTTGTGGAAGTATTTGTCTATTGCTTCTTGAATGCCCTGGAGGAGGCTAGTTAGTTCAGCGACGTTGTTTGTGTTTTCCCCAATGAAACCTGCCACAAGGAAAATGATTTGGTCATTTGAGTTTCTGAGGGAAACTCCAAATCCGGTTGGTCCCGGGTTCCCTTTGGAAGCCCCATCAAAGTTGACATTTATAAATATTACTGGAGGGGGGGACAAGGTAATTAGGTTGCTTCTTTGGTGACTACTTAGATTTACCCCGAGCTGATTGTTCAAGCTAAGCTGCCAATGCTGAAAAATGCATTGATCCTCCGGATCACATTTCATATCCTCCTGCTTCCAAGTTTTGCTTCGGATTTTTTCCCTAATGAATTTTTTTATTTGTTCCCATATTAGGTCTAGAGTGGATGCCTTGGAATGGAAGATTCATTTATTCCATTCCTTCCAAATTTTCCAGAGAGTGAATCCTAGGAGTAGTAGCCAAATGTGGGCAATAATAGGATTTTTGAAGGATAGCAAGTCACAATTTCTGATTGTGTCTTTGATGATAATCCTGTTTCGGTTCATCCTGTGCATTTCTTGAGCCCCTTGGTCCCATATCCATTGGTTGAAAGAATATCTATTGAAGAGATGTTCCAAGGTTTCCTCTTGTTTTTGACATAAGGGGTAGATTGATGGCCCAATGAAGCCTCTTTTCTGGAGATTATCCCAACTGAGGATATGGTTGTGGACAATGAGCCAAAGAAAGGTTGACACCTTTGGCCAGAGGAAGGGGCTCCATACCTTGTTCAAGATATTCTCCTTGTCCTAATTCTGGTGATTACCTTGCAAATAGTAGGCTTCTTTGACTGAAAAGTTACTTGTGGTGGAGTGCCCCCATCTAATAATGTCTTGGCCTTCTCGTGTGGGTATTTTCCCATGGCTAGCATAGTGCCTCTAGGCACGAAGGTCTGTTCCATTTGGGATCTGCAGCTCCTAGGTGGAGGTCCTCCATTGTCTCCAGGGTTGAGTTTTGTCTCCAGGTTTCCAAAAATCCTTTACATGATGAAAGGTGTCTATGTGAAGCAGTTGCCTGAGGGGGCTTAGCTCCTCTATCTGATCTAGAGGTTTTTGTTGTTGCCATAAGTCTTGCCAGAAAAGTGCATTTTCCCCATTCTGGATCTCCCAGAGAGCATGCTTCTGAACCAACTCTTTGTTTTTCCAGGCTGTGTTCCAGATGTTGGATCCCTCAATCTGGTCGCTGTGATGGATGAGTTTGTCTATGCTTGTGGTTGGAGCATATTTGTGTTTCGAAATTTGTGCCCAGAGCACAGTGGGGGACTTTAACCATCTCCACTACATTTTGGCTCCCATAACTTGGTTAAGTTTCCCTGGGTCTCGAAGTCCCAACCCTCCCCACGCTTTAGGCTTACAAAGCTTGTCCCAGCCAACTAGTGCCCACTTCTTGTTCAACTGGTGCCCATGCCAAAGGAAGTTTCTTTGGAGGTTTTAGATGGATTTGATGACCTGTTTAGGTGTTGTCAGGGCCATAAATAGGTAGGCGCGCAAATTTTGTAGAACAGACTTGAGAAGCACTAGCCTTGCTGCAATATTGAGAGGTATAAAGGTCCTGTTGTTAAGCTTGTTAGAGATAGAGAGAAGCAGGTTGTCCCAAGAGATGGATCTTGCTAGAGCTCTTGTGAGGGGGATGCCTAGGTAGTTGGATGGAAGGGATATCTTGGGTATTCCCATGAGTCTAGAGATGTGGTTCTGAACCCCTATCAAAGTGTTGAAAAAGTAGAGTTTGGATTTGTCAAGGTTGAGGGCCATGCCTGAAGCTTCTACAAAGTCGGAGAGGATGGAGGTGAGCTTGATGGACTCTCTTGCAGTGGGGGTATTCAAGAGCAGGGTGTCATCAATGAATTGTCTATGTGAGGGTGCTGGTTGAATATTATGTAAGGGTAGGCCTCTAAGGGTGCCTTCCAATACTATTGTCTTGATGTAACATCCCAATCCTTCCACCATGAGGATGAAGAGGAAGGGAGAAAGTGGGTCCCCTTGTCTTATGCCCCTGGAGGGAGTGAAGGGTTGGGAGGGCACCCCAATAGGATGGAGAATAAGGCTAATGTGGTTAATTTCATAATCCATTTTACCCAGTTTTGGTCAAATCCAAAGGCTTCTATCATAGAGTGAAGGTACTACCAGCTGACTCTATCCAAAGATTTTGAAAGATCGAGTTTAATAATCATACCTAGGGTTTTAGTCATCTTGAGAGAGTGGATTACCTCGTGATCCAGGATGACACTGTCCATGATTTGTCGACCTTCAACATAGCCCAATTGTTCCTTGGAGATGATGAAGGGAAGGCTTGGCTTAAGACGAGTAGCAATCACCTTTGTAATGATTTTGTATATGACATTACAGAGTGCGATTGGTCTGTATTGATTGGGATGGGTCATCCTTTCCTCCTTCAGAATTAGAGTGAGGAAAGTTGTATTGAGGGCTGATAATACTTGGCCAGAGGTTCTCAATTCCTCCACGACCTGCCTCACCTCTTCCTTGATTAAGTCCCAACAATGGTGGAAGAATTCAGTGGTGAAACCATTTGGGCCAGGTGCCTTGCCTAGCGGCATTGATTTAACTTCCTGATCCACTTCTTCCTGAGTAATGGGTCTCATTAGTGCTTTGTTCTATTCTGGTGTCACCAAGGAGGGTATATGCTTAGTTACCCTCTAGATTGTTGTCATTCTGTCTCCATTTGTTTCCATTAGGAGATCCTTGTAGTAGGTTTTTATCTCTTTGACTATTTGGGTGTGTTCCCAGATGGGGTTTCCTTGGGCATATTCCAGATGTGTGATTATATTGATGTAGCAGCGGTGCACCATGGCTTTATGGAAGAAATTTGTGTTCTTCTCACCCTCTTTGAGCCACTGGACTCTGGATTTATGCTGGCTTGGAGCTTTTCTTCCTCCTTCATTAGGTCTGTTTTTCTAGTCCCTAAATTGAATATTTTCTGCAACTTTGCTAACCTATTTTCAATAGCCTACATGCTTTGAAATATGTTTCCAAAATTTTTCTTGTTACAGAGTTTCAGCGAGGTTTTGAAATTTTTGAGACGTTGCTGGAATTTGTACATACAAGTACCATGGTCTATTTTATCTTGGGCCCACCAAGCTAGATGATGAAAGTCAAGGTGTGATAGCCAGAATTTCTCAAATCGAAAGGGTTTGTACTGAGGCACAGTCCCTGTTCTAGGAATAAGGTGATTGACCAGTGGTCTGAATTGGCCCTTGGGAGAATGAGGCTCTCCATGATCAGATCCCTTTCTAGTAATTCTTCTGCTACAAGGAAGCGATCCAAATGGCAGGCCACCTACTGGTGCCCTGATCTGTGGTTGGACCAGGTAAAGGTTCCATTATGGTTTTATATGTCTACAAGATTCATTGAATCTATGAGGGTTTTAAACTTACCATTGTCCGTCTCCAGTCACTTAGTCCCTCCTTTCTTCTCCTCTAGCGTCAGGATCATGTTGAAATCGCCACCTAGGATCCAGTTGTGTGTGCTCAGCATGGTTTTGATATGAGCTATTCACTTCATGAGATTGTCCTTTTCCTTCTCACCCTAAGGTCCATAAACATTTGTGATGTAACCCTCTTGAGCTGACCCTGTGATCATGAAATGGGCTGTGAGTGTGCCAATGGTAGAGAAAGGTTCATTGAGGGTGACCGTATTGGGGTTTCATAGGATGGATAATCCTCCTGATGCTCTGGTGGAGTCGGTGTGTATGGATTCACACCCTCGCTAGCTTCTCTGGAATATGATTTTTGCTTCCTGTCCAACACATTTTGTCTCCTGAAGTAGAAAGATGTTTGGATTTTCTTCTCTGATCGAGTCTCGTAGGATCCTTTATTTGGATCTATCATTAAGTCCCCTAATATTCTAGGTGATGATATTCATCATAATGGTTGTTGGACTGGGTGGAGGTATCCCTCCGAGAGCTTTTGGATCTACCCAGAATTGAGCATGAGGTTTCCTGCTTCCTTGATAAGTTGTTGGGTTGACTTCCATCCTCTTCTTTTGTTTTCATGGGGTATATTTTTGGTGTTTGAGCCTGGGTTTGTGGCTATAACCAGCCTGGCGGTGGATCCTGTTGTGGATTCCAAAAAAACTTTATGAACTTTGCGGAGCTTCTCTTCGGGAAGGGCTTGTAGATCCTTGTGATTGAGAGCTTCTTCCAATTTTCCCAGATCTATGCCTACTAGGTCATGGTCGTCCAACTGCATGTAGATGTCTGTGTCCATGGGGACACACTCTTTTGGGTTGGCCTCGTTGGTTTGTACCGTTGAGGGTCTGGCTTGGCTCTTCCCTTTTGCCTGTTGTTTTTATTTGTGCAGATCTTGGATTTCTTCCTCTGCTGGTAGCTGGTTTAAGATGTCATAAGAGTTTTTGGTGTGAACACTGGGCTGAGGATCTGGGTGTTGTTTCTTTGGAGGGTTTTCCTTCTTCTTGTGACCATGGTGAATCTATATTTCTGCCTTGCGTCATTGGCTTTGGTTTCTTGGATATTCAGTGGGAAGTCCCTAAAGAGGTGGCCATGTTCATGACACTTCCTACAGTGGAATGGAATGTGTTCATAATCCAACATTTGTTGCTAGTCCTCATCTTGATACTCTAGAGTGACAGATCTGGGAAGAGCTTTGGAGATGTCCATGTATACATAGATTTAGGCATATGAAGTGCATTTTCTTTGCCTTGTGGCCTCCAAGGATTTTACATAGTGCCCCACTGTGTTTCCCGTTCCCATGAGGATTTCCTCCAACCAAAACTCCTGGGGAAAGGAGTAAAGTTGAATCCAAACTAGAGCCATTGTAAAATTTTCCTTGTCCGAGCTAAATCTGTCAATCCAGAAACATAGGAAAAGCCCAGCCGAGTTGTAGAAGTATGGTCCATTTTCAAAGATTTTGTCCTTATCTTCCAGGTTATACAGGATGATTGTGAAAAATCCTTTGGAGCTCAGCTGGACCTCATAATCTCCTCTAGGGTTCCACCAGCGTTTGATCCAGCGAGTTAGATCTCATTCCGAAGGCCATAATCCCAAGAACTTGCCTATGAGGGCATGCTCTCGCATGAACTGCATGTGTTCGCATACCCTTGTTGAGCTGATGAGATATCTTGGGGGTTTCTCTGTTTGCGGGATGCATTTTCCTGACTCCCATCCATGAGGTTCTTTTGGATGGGACATTCCTGCTTCCACATTCATCTCTTTCCGGAGCCCTCATACTCTGGCTAAGAGTTGGTCTCGTAGTTGCAGCGATGACTCGAAAGAGGGATGCTTCTCTCTTGTGCCTAACCTATCGTTGGCGGTTACGTTGTTGTATGAGGGGGGTTTCCCCCCCTCCACCGGACTCATTCTGACTGATCAGACTACAGGTCTTCCTGTTACAGATCGTATCCGACAGAAGGTACTGTGGTAGAGAGTTCAGGTCATGCGTGGATGTGTAGGGGAGGCATTGCATAGTGCTAGGGTTTCCATAGGGATCCGTCCTTCATTCCAATCCTCATGGAAATGACATTTTGTTAAAAAAACATTGATATGCATTGTTGAGGTGCATCGGTAACTTCAATGATCCATGTTCGCAATTTTGATGGTGATCTATGTTGTATGGTGCACCGATGCTACATTAGTAACTAAACACATTAGTATGTTAATTATGATATGTGTGATAGAATGTAGTGCACGAATGAATTTTATTGCATACAACATGTTGTTAAGGTACATTGATAAGTTTAGTGCTCCATGTTTCTTGGAGCCCAAGTGTATATTTCCGACGGTGCTACATTAGTCACTAAATTCACCAATATGATAAATTTTACACATGTGGTGATATGTGATGCACCAGTGCGGTTATTCTATATAAATCAATGATTTTTTAGTGCCTCATCTAGCGATGTGTGGTATTTTATAATGCACTAGTCATGGGGCATTCGATTAGGTAAGGGGAATTGGTGTGTTCAAGTTGTTAGAACACATGGGTTTACTATGTGAAACTAATGTTTCTTATTAGATAGAGGCACTATAAATGTAGCTTTCTCGTGTGCATTTGGTAATATGTTACACACTACCCACAATTATTTATGTAAATTCACATGACACACCATGTGCAGTGCTTCCTGTGAATTCACTGAATGATTCGTGTCTAGGGTGAGCCAAACGTATGATGCGCACCACACATAAAATATTTTTTTAATTGAAAAAAATGATAATTTTGAGGCCAATTTTAAATTTTAATCCAATTAAAATTAAAATAAGGAGGTAACAAACAATTTACTTGGTCTCTTCTTGTTGGAAAATTGATTTTCATTGATGTCAACCTTAGACAAATCCCTAAAAGAAAACCTAGAAGCCCCTAAAAGTAATGATGATGTGTCCACTTGAAGAAGCCTTGAAGAGCCTTGAAGGAGCCTTGAAATAAGTGTATATAAATCCAAAGTGGTCCCCTTATAGAATTTTTTTTAAGCATGGCCCTGACAGAATCAGATAACATGTGGTTTTTTCCAAGGGAAGATGAAGTAAAAAAGGGCGAAATCTCAAGGGAAGATGAAGTCTTGTGATTATTTGTTCTAGGATTTTCTTTGAAGTCCATCTTGGAATTTGAGATACAACCTTTTTTATAGAAAAAGTAAGATAGAGAAACTTGGAGGTGTTTCAGAAGAGACAGTGAAGAATATTGGGTATGAATTTTAGGTCTTGAATCATTACAGGTTTCAATTTATACTTGGTGGAATTTGAGGTTCTTAAAACTAGGGTTTTCTCCTTCAAAACGAGTCATCTTGCCATTTTTGCTATAAAAAGTTTGCAAGGAAGATTCAAGGAGAGAATCTTGGAGGAATTTTAGATAATATATTGAAGAATATTGGGTACAAGTCTTAGATCCTGATTCATTATATGTACATAATTATACTTGTTGGAAGTTAGGGTATGTGACTAATCTAGAAACTAGTCCCAAACATGTGTTCGAGATAAAACGTTTATATATGAAGCTTGGTATGTCAAAATTGAATTACACTTATTTCATTAGAAGGATAACAAATCCTAATATATGAGGCCCAAGTTTCATAATAAAAAATGGAAAATTGAGCTCGTGGTGAATCTTACACGTTTGCATATTTGAGGTACAGTTCTGAGTAGTTTTGTGTATCGATTTAAGAAGTTATTTTGAGATTGTATTTGAAGGTTCATTTGATCCTCTATAATCATTTAAGTTATTCCAAGGGGATTGGTGTCTCCTTATATTATGTGCTAGAAAACTCAAGGAGTGAGTGATTCCTTTAAGTTGGTGCTTGTAAAATCTTGAAACTACTTAAGAAAAAAATTTCGTGGTTTTCTCCGAGTTGGGTTTCCATGTAAAAATATGTGTACAATGTGTATGATTTTATGTGATGATGAATGAAATGATTAATGGTTAATTTTTATGTATTTATTGAAGGTTAAAATCATTGAAATAACTCTATATTGATTCACACTCCCCCCCTCTCATTATTCTTGAATATTCTAACAATTGGTATCAGAGCGGGTTCCTTAAGAAACAATATAACTATTGGACCTTGACCAAGTTTTGGGAGATTCTTGGTCATATTGACCTATTTTGGGACTTCGACAGCCTGTCGAAGGAGGAGCACAATACGAAGTAGAGATCAGGGGATATCGACCCACTTTTGGATCCTTTTTGGGTTTTTGGGAATATGTAATGGGATTGGGATGTCATCCCATGGGTTTACCCATGCTTAGGCCTATTTTGTAATATATAAATAGATGCCTAGGCTAGATAGAAAGAAGAGAGAGAATTTGAATACCGCATCTATGTGATGTGAATGTATTCTAAGTGCAAGTAGAGTCTGTAAGTGATTTCTGCATGACTATAAGAGACTCACAAAGCTAAGTGTAGGTCCTTGTAACAAATTGTGGAAGGTTGAGTGTTGTAATGCAAGGAAGAAGGAACTAGAGAGCCGTGTAGATCTTTTGTCCTGTGCAGAGTAGGGTTTTTATGGATCTGTGCTTGTAACCGATTGAATGAAGATAATAAAGAAGAAGAGTTGGTGGATGTATCCCTAGGGTGGGGGTGAACCATGTAAACATTATTCTATCTTGCTTTGTGCTTGTCTTAATATGTTTATGTCTTTTTTGATAAGTGATTTGATGTATACAGATAGATCTGCTTATTCTTAGTGCTAATGACATGTGAGGATATTAGATCTAATCCATATGAAGGTGTTGAGTGCTTGATCTTCTAGATCTGACCTATCTATTGATTCTAAGTGCTTGAGTATGTTATATCAGTGTGAATGTTGTGAAGCCCTATTTTATCAACGAAGTGATTATTGATTGTATATTAAGGAACTGACAGTGCTAAGTGCTTTATTAAGTATTGTAATCACGGATCTGTGTCCCAGCTAAGGTTGAAGACACCTGAATCTTGCAACCACCCCTACCTCTACCTCGGGTGAGACTTCATTTGTTTTTCAGGTGTTGCCGAAAGGGTCGGTAGTTAGGGCTTTGTTGGTGCATTTTTGTAGCGTTGAACCTTGGGTCTACCCCTATGCCAACAAATGGTTTTGTTGTCAGGACATGAAACTGTGATTGCTGGGAACTGAGAAAGAAGAAGCTTTGTGCAAAGATTCGACCTGGGATTGTGAAATATTTGTGCGTAGATCTATTCCCTAGTGCACAGTGTCCTACTCGATTTATAAAGCTCTGTGTTAAATAAAGAAGCCCGATCCGAAGAAAGGAGATTGTATCTGAAGAAAAGAGGTGAGATCCAGAAGCTTTGTGCCCTAAGAAAGGTAAAAGTGGGAATTCTTGATTAAAAAGAGGTAAGATATGCAAGCTCTGTGCTCTGATAAAGGTAATAATAGGTAAAAGTTTTAGATCTGGAGTCTTTGTGCTCTGTAGAAGTAAGATAAGTGGAAATTTTTGCTTCTAGAGTATGGATCTAGGTATGTTTAATAGAGTCTATCCTAGTTTGAAAACTAGGGCATTAATAGATGAAAGAGTGTTTGATATGAGTAGATCTAATAAGAATAGTGAAATACATGTTATACCTATGCATAGAAAGAATGTTCGGACTAATGAATGGATGCAGGATTCCAAAAAGAATTTATTGCAGGTTAGCTTCTATGATCCTAGCGCGTAGTACAGAAGAAGCTGGGGATAATTTAAAAGAAAGAGAGGATTAACCCTCTGTTACAGCTGCAGAAAATCAATACATCTTGCTAAGGAAGGCCCTGGGAGAAGACCTGGTTGTCTTTGTTGCAAATCTATGAACCATGAAGTGTTGGATTTCCCTAGAATGATTGCTAATCTTCAAAGTATGAATATAAGACAAGAAAACCCTAAGGCAGATCCTGAAACTAAGGCTATAGCAGAACCCCATAAAGAATCAGAGAAGGTATTTCTACAGATGAAAGAAACCTTGAATGACTACCGACAAGTTAGATCATCAAAGATATTTAAAAAAAAGGAATGCCTTGAAGCAAGAATACGAGACTTTGACATTGACTATGTTCTAGATGAGGAAACACAGGTGAATATCATGACAGAGAGAACTTGGGAAGCTATAGGAAGGCCTGCTATGATTCCTTCATTAGAAGGAATAGGGTTATTCAGAGGAAAATTGGTAAACCTATGTGTAAAGCTCACTCACATATCTATGAATGCCAATGGAACTTCGACAGAAGAAGATTTTGAGATTATTCAATTTATTGAGGACCGCACCCCATTTACCATGTTAATAGGAAAACCTTGGATTGAAAGAGATCAAGCCAGATGGGAAAAATAAGAAGAAATTTTAGAGAAGAAGAAAGAAGAATTAAAATTTCATGACTAGGAGGATTGCATGCTTGATTGAAGAACAAGAGAATAGATCGAAGCTATTTAACACTAGAAACCTAGATGTCAAAGCTGCAAGAACATTAGAAGACACAAAGGAGACTAAAGTACCTATCTCAGATAAAGAAGAAGTATTATCTCGGAACCCTAGGGAAGAATCTCAACAACGTGAAGTGACTAAGACCATAGAAGACAAGAATCAGAATGGAAAATGAACTACCGAGACAAAGCTCACTAGGAGGAAGGCTAGAAAGCTAAGTAAGAAGAGTGTTAAGTTTGAAAAGTTATAGAAGGTTCCAAAGGGAACTTCGCAAACAAAAAAATTTCATAATGGGAGCTTCGTCCGGATATCAGAACAACGACACATGGCACTTCGCCATGGTGAGGCAATATAGCCATTGGGACCAATATATCCGTTCTATTGTCGATCCGAATGGGTCAAAAAATAGTTATAGCTCGACACCAGACCGTTGGACTGTGCCATAATGGACATAACAAGAGTTAATGAGGCTTCATACCCGTTACAAGAAAACCATTGCCGAGTTACGTATTTATCCCATCGCGCCATGCACGGAGAACACTTTTGCTAACCAAGAATTTGAGCCCACAGACCAAGTGAATTGTATACAGTGATCATTGCCCTCTTGTTGTTTATTCTAGTGCATTATCTGAGTTAATTGTGAACCCGATATTATTAATCCCGAGTGCATATGTCTGATGAGTGCATCACAGTTGAAGAATTAGTAACAGAGGTACTCCTCAACTTGATGACTAAAAGAGTCATGTCGGAGAGAGGATTGTCTACCGCTCTACAAGCATCATCGATGAGAGGATTGTTGGCCTCTCCATCCACTGCTCGAGCCAGACCATCACAGCCCACAGACGAAAAGCGAACTAAACACAGAGACAATATCGCAAATGATAAGTTGATTTCGATCATCTTACCCACCTATCTACCACCTATAAGCAGCAAAATAAATTGAGACAGTGTGCACAGAGACTTTAAGTACAAATTGGTCACTGCGTACCTCCCGAAGGGGATACACGTAGATCAAGAAAAGATAGCAGCATTGAAGTTTAGCGACTTCAACCTTGGTGAAAGGAAGGTCTATAGAATTCTCACCCCACATAAGTACCTGACCAGGACAAAAGGAAATAATTCAAAGATAATTCCTGAGTTATGGACCCATAACCTCGTGCAGTCCACACTGCTCAACGTCATGAAGATTCCTCACTTCGAAAGACACCAAGAAGTGAATGCATGTGTCAAGATGTTTCTGTCCTGTTACCATGGTGGATACTTGTGGTTAAACCACTATATCACAGTGGATCCGACATTGATCAATCGGATCACAGGGCTGAGTATGCAAGGCCCTGACCCACAAGATTTCTATCTTGAAAAAACCATGGATCACGCTTTAGCCCAAAGGATAAAAGACACCTACGATGATGTCAAGAAAGGCATGTGAGGATACAAGGTAGCTTCTATCCAAAGAAGCGCAGTGCACCTATCCTATCAATTGATCGCAGGAAAGTTGGTCTGCAAGAACCGACCCACCCAAGTCACTAGTTTTGTATTCAACCTTGCAGGGAAGTGCGTGGAGGGCCTACAAATGAATTGTGAGAAGTACCTCATGAACCAGTTGGAAATGGACTGCAGGGAAGCGCAAGATCAAGGATATGAGTTCCACTTGAGTTGGCTTATAATCTTGATTTCTTTCATTGCATGGGAGAGGCTTAAAGGTGCGACCTTCCTGAACATCGATCCCTTTGAACCTCTAGCCGCAAAGTTTAGTACACTATGGTATTCCAGTGACATGAACAAGAAATGGAAGTCAAATGTCACATTCCACACATATTACAATCAACTAAAGTTAGCTATCCATTCCAAGCCTCGCATCCTAATACTCTTCACAGGTTTCGGCCTTTAATGAAATTCAACGCAGACCTCTATTTCATTTATATTACAACGCGCGCTAACGAGCACAAGAGGCAACTTCAATCTTAATATAATCTGACAGAGGAGGACTTAGAAGAAATCACCAAAGAATGGTCAGTGGACCTCCTCATTCCATCTAACCCAGCGGAGTTGTCCGACATTGACAGTCCGGAAGCAGTGCTTGATACACCTGGACCTAGCAAGATAAAGAAGACTGAAGAGGTCCATGATTTAGACATCCATGAAGACCTCTTCCATCTCAACAGAGAAAGGAGAAGATGGCATAGAGATAGATGGCACAGAAGTTGAACAAAAGAAAGGTGAGGTGACACCACCTAGAGACGAGGAGGACCCCTCAAAGAAAAGGAAGGTTTCCCCTCTAAAACCTTCTTCTAGGAAGAAATTGAAAGCATATATGACCAAAATGCAGACCATCCTCACCTCTGATGACTTCGATTTCATCATAGAAGCCCTAAATGATGCTTCGTTGAAGATAGCAGAGAAGCAAGAAGATAAGAAGGAGGAGGTATTCCATTGGATTAAGGAGGAGATCTAAGGAGTGAAACAGGCACTACAATCCAGCCGCGCAGTCTCCACTGCGCCTCTGTCAGCAGGAACATCATAATTGGGAGATGAGCTAGCTGAACTCCACCACATCGCTGATATAGTCGAAGCTCGCCTTCAAAAAGCTCGGGAAGAAACAATGCAAGCTACCCAGGCTTTGGCACAAGTACAGGGAGACCTTGAAGAACAACGCAGTACTGCAGAATGGGAAAATATTACTCTGCAAGTGAAGTGGGATGATGAAAAATCACAACTGCAGCAAAGCAAGGAACAATTGATCGCAGAGAAACTCGAAGTAAAGGAAATGGTTCACAGAGCACTTCTCTCTGTGACAGTCGTAGAAGTAAAGACTAAAGAGTGAGTTCCACAGCAGGTGGCACAACTTGAAGAAGTAATACAGCAGCTCTAGCAGCACATAGTAGACTTGGAGCTCTGCACTGTGCCCGAGACCCCTCAAGATGTAAGAGACTAAAGGGAAGCAACTGCCCATAGCGCAGTTGACAAACTAAAAGCTGTTGCCTTGAAGTGCAAGCAGTTGAGTAACCACAGTGCCCAAACATATGAGAACCTCACCAAGAATCTAGAGTTACAGGAATTACAGTCGCAACTTAAGGAAGAAAAGAAACACGCAGACACACTACAGACGCAACTAAAGGCCTTGTCGGTCGTGGAAATAATGAATTCGTCTCAGGAGAAATGCACCGCTCAGTAGCAGATCCATACAATTCAAAGCAAAGTGATGGAAGTTACTCAACAACTTTAACCAATACAAGATAAGGCATGCCAATTATTCACAGAGGTTGAAAGCCAAGGAGTAGAGCTAGAACAGGTTGTCATCATAGCAGAACAATGCCTAGAAGGGCCCGTGAATGACGCAGTGATCCAGGATTTCACTGAGCAAGAGGTCGTCGCACAGCAATAGGTCGAAGCAGCTCAAGCCAAGCTTGAGGCCTTCGAAGAAGAACTGATCAGACCAAAGTGACTCGAGATGAGTCGCAGGTGAGTGTTGGGGGCCTGTTGGCCCTTGACCAAGTTTTGGGAGATTCTTGGTTATATTGATCTATTTTGGGACTTCAACAGCCTATTGAAGGAGGAGCGCAAGATGAAGCGGCGATCATGGGATCTCGACCCACTTTTGGATCCATTTTTGGGTTTTTGGGAATATGTAACAGGATTGGGATGTCATCCCATGGGTTTACCCATGCTTAGGCCTATTTTGTAATATATAAATAGATGCCTAGGCTAGATAGAAAGAAGAGAGAGAAGTCAAATAACGCATCTATGTGATGTGAAAGTATGCTAAGTGAAAGTAGAGTTTGCAAGTTCTTTGTGCATGACTGTAAGAGACTTGTAGAGCTAAGTGCAAGTCCTTATAATCGATTCTAGAAGGTTGAGTTCTATAATGCAAGGAAGAAGGATCTAGCGAGATGCATAGATCTTTTGTCCTATGCATAGTAGGGTTTTGATGGCTCTGTGCTTGTAACCGATTGACTGAAGATAATAAAGAAGAAGAGTTTGTGGATGTAGCCCTAGGGTGGGGGTGAACCACGTAAACACTATGTTGTCTTGCTTTGTGATTGTCTTAATATGTTTATGTCTTCTTTGCTAAGTGATTTGATGTATTCAGATAGATCTTCTTATGCTTCGTGCTAATGACATGTGAGGATATTAGATTTTATCCATATGAATGTGTTGAGTGCTTGATCTTCTAGATCTGACCTATATATTGATGCTAAGTGATTGGGTACGTTATATCAGTGTGAATGTTATGAAGCCCTGTTTTATCAACGAAGTGATTATTGATTGTATATTAAGGAACTGACAGTGCTAAGTGCTTTATTAAGTATTGTAGTCACAAATTTGTGTCCCAACTAAGGTTGCAAACACCTGAGTCTTGCAACCACCCCTAACTCTACCTTGGGTGAGACTTCATCTGCTTGGTAGGTGTTGCCGAAAGGGTCGGTATTTAGGGCTTTGTTGGTGCATTGTTGTAGCGTTGAATAACCACTGGAAGGAACATCATGGATAATCAAGGAGAATTTACCAAAAATGGAACACCATTGTTTGATGGGTAAAATTATACTTTCTGGTAAGAATGAGAGTTTTTTTACAGGAACATGGACTTGATGTTTGGCAAGCTGTAGTAAATGGATACACTACACCATCTTCTCCCCCAACAAATAATGCTAGGAAAAATCTCAATGAAAACAATTCAAGGCTATAAATTCCATTCTAAGTGGTTTAATAGGTTCAAAATTTGTTAAGGTTATGCATTGTGATTTTGCAAAGAAAATTTGAGACAAGCTCAAGAATGTTTGTGAAGGATATGCTAAAGTTAAAGGGGCCAAGCTTCAGACTTATATAGGACAATTTGAACATCTAAGAATGAAGGAAGATGAGGATATTGCAACTTATTTTATCCGAGTTGACCAAATTGTGAATATTGTAAGAGGACTAGGAGAAAATATTTAAAATTTAGTTGTTGTGAAAAAGATACTTAGATCTTTCCCAATGATATTTGACCCTAAAATCTCATCTCTATAATAAATACAATATTTGGCTACATCGAGCATGGATGAATTATATGGAATAATTACAGCATATGAAATGAGAACAAAACATGAAAATCATGTTGGACACGCCAACCACACTAAGAGGGGGGGTGAATCAGTGTAGGGATCTTTTTAAAATTTCCCCTTCACAAAAATCCTTCGTTATAAATCACCAATTACTCATCACTTATTGTTGTCATTTATAACATTTTAAATGTGAACATACATCAACAACATGTACCAGCAACAAATATCATCAATAATTCATCACCACAAGGAACACAAAGAACACAATATGTATGTACAATTTTCTTTTTATTACAAAATACAATCCTTGAGTTTTCAACAGCAACTGAATAGAATTACAACTCCACAAGAGCCCCAGATCTACAATGCAAGACTCATCTTACACAACTCAGTACCAACTGAGAAGAGGAATGAATCCTCAAAAGATACCAATCTATCAACAGGTACGCGACTTGTCAGTAGTGCAGCATGCCTTCAGTCACATCTACTTATGTCTTTCATTGTCCAATCTGAAACATAACCAATCACAACACATCTATGCTCTCCCACAACTTACTCATGCTTCTCAACCATATAATATCAATGCTACTTAATCATGTATAAGCAACCAGTATACTATGGAAATCATATCAATATTGAACCATAAGAGTGTTGCTCACTCTATCAATCAACCAACATAACCATATAACAACATCCATACCAAGAAATTAAGCATTCACCATACAATAAGCAAGAGTATATATCAATACAACTATGTAACCATACCGGAATTTCTATGGCAGATTTGAGCCCATAGAATGCAGATCTAGAACTTGCTTCAGACTTCAAGAACCTAGCATCGAATCACGCTCAAGTCTCCATTGGCGTCCATGATAACTTGGAATCCCTGTCTTACTCAGAATAGATCTTCAATCTATGCTCAAGAGATGACTTTCACAAGAGACCTTTGCTTCTTATTTATACTCTCCAAGTATCTTCCTTAGAAGCATCTTCTAGGCCACTTTTTCCACATAGCCACTTTGTCCACATAGTCACCTATGTCCAACTTTGCCCAATTTTCCACGTGTCCATGTATCCAATAGCCACTTGACCACTTAACCCATTTTCCTCATTTTAGGGTTAACCTTATTATAACCACTTTCCATAATTAGAAATTTCTCCATTACTTTATTATTTAAATAATCCTCCTTGGATTTGTCACTTCAATTTATTATTTAAATAATCCTCTTTGATTTTTTCACTTCACTTTAATGTTTAAATAATACTCTTTGAATTTGTCACTTTATTATTTAAATAATCCTCCTTGACTTTGTCACTTCACTTAATTATTTAAATATTTCTCTTTGATTTTGTCACTTCACTTTATTATTTAAATAATCCTATTTGACTTTGTCACTTCACTTTATTATTTAAATAATCCTCTTTGACTTTGTCACTTCACTTTATTATTTAAATAATCCTCTTTGATTTTGTCACTTCACTTTATTATTTAAATAATCCTCTTTGACTTTATCACTTCAATTTATTATTTAAATAATCTTCTTTGATTTTGTCACTTCACTTTATTATTTAAATAATCTCTTCTTTGCAAGAACTTTGACTTCTTTGACCTTTTGGGGCTTCAAGCCAACACATGAGGGTCCTCCAACTTCGTAAGTCCATAAATCTCAAACCGTGAGGAGTTATGTGATGTTTCAAATACCACCGGAAATGTCTTGACAAACACTATCCATATAGGATAGTTTTACTAAAAAATTCACTGATATTCATCTCATTATTCCACAATTAAGCATGGGTTCTCTAACCATACTACTAGGATAACTCAACCGCAAAGCATCTTCCCGTGAGGGCTTTCACCATAAGGGGACCACTTTGGAGTTCACTACAAAGAATATTCCCATGAGGGATTTCACCATAATGGGACCCCTTTGGAGTTCATCCATTTGTACAACCATGACCTTTGGAGTTCACCGCAAAGTGTCTTCTCGTGAGGGCTTTCACCATAAGGGGACCACTTTGGAGTTCATCCATTTGTACAACCATGACAAGACAATAATGATTCATCTTTACATCAATCCAACTACAACTCATTGATCCATATTCATCTATGCATATGACTATGAATCCTATTGATGTCAATCCATTGACATTAAGGTCAATACATGATCCATCAATCTAGGTAAATACATGATCCATCAATCACTGCATCAATATACTATGACAATACATTGTTACTTTGATATCAATCCTTTGACATCAATCCTTTGGGATCAATGACAACATGATCCAACAAATCCATCTAGAAGGGAAAAAAAATTGAAATCCTCCAATAAGACAAGAAAGAACAAGCCAAGGTAAAAAATCTACTCCAACAATAGTGATTATTCAAACAATGAATACGAAGACAACTTTGTGAGAAAGATAAAAATAGGAACCAACAAGTACAAAGGTAAGCTTCCTTTCAAATTCTTTAATTGTGATAAAGTTGGCCATTTTTCTTCCAAATGTCCTTATGCAAGGGGTTCATATAGTGATGAAGAAGAATTTACCAAGAAAGAAAATAAATATTAGAAAAGATACAAGGAAAGAAACAAACAAATATTTTTGAAATACAAAATCCTCCATTCAAAAGACGATAGTTCATCATCCAATGAAAATGATGATAGTGGTAGTGACTCAAGAGGAAACTATTGAAAATAATGAATGAGACTATGAAGAATAAGGATAAGTGAATCTTGGGGAAGAATTGATCAGTTCCTTAAGTAATCTAAGAATAGTAAGGAAGAAAAACAAGTCTCTCAAAGAAGGGTTAAGTAAATTGAAGGAAGGCTTTCAAAACCCTAGAAAAAATTCTGAGGAAGCCAATTAGATTATCATATATCTAAGGATTCATTTGGAAGAAGCCAAAGTGATTGAAGAAAAACTTAAGAGACAATTGGAAGAAAAGAAGAAAATAACATAGAATCTGGAAGCTGAAATAGTCTCACTAAGAAAGGAACTACAAAAGAAGGAAATCCAACTAAATTTTGGTAGTAGCACCAAAATACTGGATGAAATCATCTGCAATAAAAAACCATTATATGAAAAGTCTATACTTGGATACAAAAAAAAAATACTGATGAGGGATCAATCTCTATGATGATAAGAATTGAAGCAAAGCAAAGAAGTTATGCATATACTATCAAGGGTTCCATCAAGAAACAAGAATGCAAGCCTCTAAATGAGGACACATAGAAACCGAAAATAAAGAAGAATCAAGAAGAAGATCATGCATTCAAAGAAACATGGAATCAACAACCAACAATGAAGAAGAAGTAAGAAGAAGATCATAATTTCAAAAGAACAACACCAACTAGAATACCACCCACACCCAAGTACCAAAATATTTTTGTCAGCTTGTGTTATTCTTGAAATAATTTTGAGCATAAAGCCATAAATTGTAGAGCCTATGCAAAGGGTAGAAACACCAAGAATAGAAGCAGCTATGAAAATCCCAAGAATTATGAAGGAAATTATTCTAGAAATCCCCTTGAGGCATTTGGTAGAAATTATAATAGAGTTGGTTCTCTGGGTTATGAAATTGAATGCTACAAATGTAACAATTGTGGACACATAGCCAGAAATTGTAGAAGTGATTTGATAGTTTCTTCAAGGGAAACTAGGCATGTTCCTTTCAATCATATAGGGGAACAACAAAGAAATTGGAAAAGGAAGCAAGAAAATTTGAAGGTTGAGGACTGTGGGTTTGCCTTACAAGCCCAAAATAGAAGAAGCCATTGGTATATTGACCTTGGATTCTCAAATCATATGACTGGAGACAAAAACAAACATGTAACATTAAAGAAAGAAAAAGAGGGGTCTGTCATTTTTGGCAATGATAGCTTAGTCAAAATTATAGGAAAAGGCACAGTCAGTCTTGGAAATAAGGATGTTGTGTCAGAAAATGTCCTACTTGTTGAAACTATGAAGCATGATTTGATAAGTGTGACAAAAATGTGTGATCAGGGACACACACTTATATTCAATTCAAAAGAATGTGAAATAAGGAAAGAAGGATCAGGTAGAATAGTGCCAACAACCAAAAGAACTCCAAATACCATATACATCTTGAATGAGATCGAAGAAGAAATATGTTGTTTGGGAAAATAATATGAAAGTTTTATTTGGAATAAGAGAATGGGACATATACAATTTGATAATATTGTCAAGATCAACAAGAATCAAGTTGTAAGAGAAATGTCAGAAATTACAAAGCCAACGAATACTATGTGCAAGCAATGTCAGCATGGAAACCAAACAAAAGTTGAATTCAAGATAAAGGAATACTCTACGACAAAACCATTGGAGATTATAAAATGAAACTGATTTGAAAATAAAATTCTTAAGAGCATATAATGGAGGTGAGTTTACTTCAAATAATTTAGGGATTTCTATGAAGAACAAGGAATAAAAAGACAATTATCAATAGCTAGAACACCTAAGCAAAATGGAGTTGTTGAAAGGAAAAAAAGAACTATACAAGAAATGGCTAGAACCATGTTGAATGACTCAAAGCTAAGTGATATCTTTTTAGGACAAGTAGTGCATACATTCATTCATATATTGAATAGAGGATTGATCATAAGTAACAATGATAAGACTACATATTATTTATGGAAAGGAATATCATCAAATTTCAAGCACTTCATAGTGTTTGGAAGAAAGTGTTACATAAAAAGGGAAGACAAGAAGATTGGAAAATTTGACTCCTGGATGGATGATGGCATATTTGTTGGGTACGCATGAAAAATCAAATCATATAAGTGTTGCAATCTAAGACTCAACAAGATAGTGGAAATCATCAATGTAAAAAGTTGATGAAACAAACTTGTTGAATACCTAGAAGGAAATCATAAATTCAAACATCATTGAAGAATAAGAAAATGAATAACTAAAGCAAGAAGAAGAGGAAGAAGAAGAACAAGAACAAGAAGAGAAGCAACCAGAAATAGAACAAGGAGAAAAAAAACATGGAATATTTTCAAACACCTTCTATGAAACCTAATCATTGGGTTCAAAAGAATCATCCACCGAAACAAATCATTGGAGATATAAGTGTCGGAGTAGAAACCAAAAGAAGAAGACAAGCACAGACACCTAAAGAAGGATATTTTTCATTATTTTCCACTATTGAACCAAGTAAATTTGAGGAAGCCAGAAATGATGAACATTCCATGAAGGATATGGAAGAAGAAATAAATCAAATAGAGAAGAATTAGACATGGGAACTAGTTCCAATACCAAAGGAAAAAAATATGATTGGGACAAAATGGGTCTTCATAAACAATCTAAATGAATATGGACATGTAACTAGAAACAAGGAAACACTAGTGTGCAAAGGATATGCTCAAGTTGAAGGAATAGTTTTTGAAGAAACCATTGCTCTCGTGGCCAGAATAAAAACAATCATAATATTCTTTGTTTATGCATTCTCCAAAAGGACCAAAGTGTATCAGATGGACATAAAATCATATTTTCTAAATGGAGAATTAGAAGAATAATTCTACATAGAATAACCATAAGGGCTTCTACTATCAGAAAAGGAATACTATGTTTGCAGATTGAATAAATTTTTGTATGGACTTAAGAAATATTCGAGAGCTTGGTACTCAAGATTTGAAAGGTACTTGTAGAAACAATGATTCTAAAGGGGAAATGAAGATCATAATCTCTACATAAAATTGGATCAAGGAAGTATGATTATTATTGAACTGTATGTTGATGACATCATCTTTGGAAGTGATGATGATAGATTGATTCAAACGTTTTCCAAGGATATGCATAACGAAATTGAAATGTTCCTACTTGGGGAGTTGACTTTCTTCTTGGCACTCCATATATCTCAACTAGATGAAGGCATTTTAATTTCCCAAACCAAGTACATCAAGGAAATTTTTAAAAAGTTCAAATGGAAGACTTTAAACCTTGAGTACTCCTATGGTTACTGATTGCAAGTTGAGAAACAATTATGAATCTAAATAAGCAGATCAAAGACTCTACAAATCAATGATTGGTATTCTACTCTGTGTGACAACTTCAAGAATAGATGTAATTCAAGAAGTTGGAGAAGTCACGAGATTTCAAGTGGCACCAAAGGAAACCCATTTTCTAGCAGTGAAAAGGATCTTTAGATATCTTAAAGGAACAACAAATTTTGGGCTATGATATTTGAAGGGAAATGATTTAACTATGGCCCTCTACACGGATGTATATTGGGAAAGAATTATTGATGATAGAAGAAGTACAGGTGGAACATATTTCTACTTAGGTGATTTCTTAGTGTCCTGGTTGATAAATAAACAATCTTCAATATCCTTATCCATAGAAAAAGAAAAATATATTGCAACAACGACATGTTGTACTCAAATTCTATGTATGAAGAAAACACTGCAATACATACAAGTGATTTATGATGAGCCTATTTCGATACTCCATGACAACACCAGTGCTATAGGCATCTCTAAGAATCTAACGATGCATTCCAAGACCAAACATATTCCTATTAAGTTCCACTTTCTATGGGAACATGTCACAGAAAATAATATCAAGTTGGAGTACATTAGAACAAAAGAACAAATTGCAGACATCTTCACAAAGCCTCTTCCTAGTGATACTTTTGAGTATCTTCGAAAAAAACTAGGACTAATTTCTTCTTCAAATTGATTTCCATAATATTTTGAAAGAACAAAAAGGGGAATATTGTCGGGGGAAGTTACCCTTTTCCATTGATGTTACAGGGGGAGAGAAAAACAATAAAACTAGAAGCATGAAAACAAAGGGGGTCATCATGAAGAAAAGAGGATAGTACAATCATCAAGATCAGAGTATGAATACATCGGGAGAGTGGTTTTTTTACTAAGTTACCATCAACGACAAAAGGGGAGATTGTTGGAAAATTGTTTGTCATTGATTTCAACCTTAGAATAAGCCCTAAAGGAAAACCCAAAACCCCCTAAAAGTGATGATGATGTGTCCACTTGAAGAAGCCTTGAAGAGCCTTGAAGGATCCTTGGCATAAGTGTATATAACTCCAAAGTGGTCCCCTTATGGAATTTATTTTAAGCATGGAAATCACTGGATGAGATAACATGTGGTTGTTTCCACATGCCCAATTTGAGTTGTACACAAAAGGAGCCTTGAAGAAACCCTAAAACCAAGAGAAGAAGCCTCTAAATTCAGGTGAAGAAGCCCATAAAACTAAGAGAAGAAGACCCTAAAACCGAGAGAAGAAGCCCCTAAATACAAGTGAAGAATATAAAAAAGAAAAGGAATAGGAGCGAAATTCCAAGGGAATATGAAGTAAAGAAGGGTGAAATTCAAAGGGAAGATGAACTACTCTTGGGATGATTTTTTCTAGGGTTTTCTTTGAAGTTCATCTTGGAATTTTCAATATAAATATTTTTATGGAACGATTTAGATAGAAAAACGTGGAGGTGTTTTAGAATAGATAGTGAAGAATATTTGGGAGGAATTTTAGGTCTTGAATCATTACAAGTTTACTCAGTGGAAGTTGAGGTTCTTAAAAATAGGGTTTTTTGAAGGATCAGATCATGTCACTGAGAGGGGGGGGGTGAATTAGTGACACAATTATTATATCATTTTTGTTTTATTAATGCAAACAAAATTTTAACATAGTATTTTATCGTAGAAACCAAATGGGAAAACTACAAACGTTTTTCTATTAACTGCAAAATTTTGTTTTACATGTTACATAGAAGGAAGATTATTTTCCTTTTTGATCAACACCAATTGATCAAGATGAACACACACCCTTGTTCACCAGCCCCAACTGGTAGGAGGCTACGACCCCCTATTTAGTTAGCTACAACTGACAAGGAAGAACCAACTCCCTCTGCAGGCACCAACCCGCCCTTGCACCATCCAACCACCCTTAATTTTTGAATCTGGTAAAACTTTTGTTATCATTCACTAGATTGCATAACTGCTTTGTCTCCTTATGCTCATGATATTCAATATGACATTGACAGGAACCTTAGAACAAGCAGTTCTTCATCTTGGATTCTACTTTTGTTTTGATCTTCTTCACTGGACTATAGAGACACACCATTCTCAACACTCTTCCTTGTTTATATAATTTTCAAAATGATGTAAGAGTTATACACTATGTCGCTTTGTTTGGAACCATATCACCTCTTCATTTAACTCAACCATAATCATAGTTTTATCATTATTACCAAGAATACTTTTTATAAATTGATCACAATTTATGGATCAATTTCATCCTTTTAACTCGATCCCGAATCTCTGCAATTATTTCAGAAACTGAGATCATCAGAGGCGCTTCTGTCAAACCATTACATGTGACCAATAACACAAAAACCATAAGCTTATAATCTTTAAAGACACTTTATCTTTTTCCTTTATATCTCTTATACCATATGACCAACGACATTGACCAGATGCTAGGCCAAACAAGTGCTTGAGCACTTATCAATTCAACGGTCACGATTTAATCTTCTGATGAGGTGGACGACAGTATGGACATTGGATGAGACGGTTCACTTCTATTTCAAGGAACCAAATCAATGGTCATGTTTGATCCTTACACCCATCCTTTTATTGCTTAATCCAACGGCCAGGACTTAATCAAGAACTGATATGGATGGCCACCATTTACTTCGCGTGAGTGTGACGTGTAAGCAGGGTAGTGGAGTGTGACGTCGAAGCACGGAGGTGGTATGGAAGAGTGGTTTGGCGGTTATCTCAGAGGGAGGGTAGGAAGTAAGTGGTAATGAGCGAGGGGGGTTTGAGTTAACAAGAAGGTGACACGTTATGAGGGCCCCGCACGGGAAATACCACCAACTCGAACCCCCCCCACCGTTAAAGGAAAAAAGGATAGGGGGGTTTGATATGCCCTGTCGACCATAGATCTAAGCACTCGATTATCGACCACTAATATTAGCACATCCTTTAACATAAAGTGCCAAACTGTCATTCCACTATGTCTTTTCTTCATTTTTTCACCAACCGTAGATCTGTTTGGTAGGTGACCATTGACGGTCGGTGTAGATTGTGATATTCCTCGTCGATCCAAGCTCTTGCATGCATATCAATGGTCTTGATTTGATCTGATCGTTGACTAGTCTTCTGAGATTCATCACACCATTGCTTCTGAGATTTGATCTTCATTCTCTCACCCTCCTAAGATTTAATCTTTGCATATTGTCCAACATCATCTTTCTACATATCATCCAACTATTTTTCAACAACCAATATATACTGACAGAGTACTGTTGATATCAATGACAGTTCATCATACCAACTTATCATTACATTAATGATATCGAATATTGACATCAATGACAATATATTATTGACACTATATCCAACAATCTCCCCCTTTTTCATTGATGGCAACATTCAAACTTCGTATTGAATCTCCCCATGAGATGTTGCATCTCTCCTCTGAAGTTATTCCCCCCCTTTAACATCAATGGAAAATGGTTGCTTCCCTTATGGTAAATATTTGTTTTTCTGTATACTTCTGACTAGAATTTGAAATGGATAACTCCTCATGCAATCATACTTTTCCTATCATACTGAATGACTCCTTCTGACTATGATTTTTGTCTCCCTCTGATTTGACGCCAATTGATGCATTTTTTTTCCTTTATATATATATATTTTATTTTTGAGATAATTAGGTTGGAGAAAGGATTACTCCCAACTTTTTCTTGAGATATTCAAATACATCTCTACTTAATGGTTTTGTGAAAATATCTGCCACCTATTCTTGTGTTGGAACATATTCCAATTTAATGTTCTTATTTTCAGCCTGATCTCTTAGATAGTGGTATTTTATGGGAATGTGTTTTGATTTGGAATGTTGAACAGGGTTCTTGGAGAGACTTATCGCACTTGTATTATCATAGTGGATAGTAGTAGGTTCTTCAAATACTATTTTGAAGTCTTGTAAGGTCTGTTTCATCCACTCCACTTGTGTGCAACATTCTACTGCTGCAATATACTCAGCTTCAGTGCTAGACAATGAAATTGAGGACTTTTTCTTGCTTATCCAAGCTACCAATTATTCTCCCAAAAATAATGCTCCTCCACTTGTACTTTTCATGTCATCTACACTACCTGCCTAATTTGCATCTGAATAGGCTTTTAAAGTGAATGAATCCTTGCTAGGGTACCACAAACAAAGATCTATGGTTCCTTTAAAATACCTAAAGATTTGTTTTACATCTTGAACATGCCTCTCCTTTGGTGTCGCTTGGAATCTAGCCACCATCCCAATTGCTTGCTTGAAATCAGGTTTGGAATTTTTTACATAGAGTAAAATCCAAATCATTGATCTATAGTATTTTGGATCTACAACATTGGACTCATATTCCTTTCTTAGTTTACGACTATCATGGGTGTACTGACATGTTTGCAATCTTCTAACTGAATTTTTTTAAGCATATCCTTGACCTAATTAGATTGATGTATAAAGACTCCTCTTCTAGACTGTATTATTTGTAGTCCTAGAAAGAAATTTAGTTCACCAAGAAAAGACATTTCAAATTCTTGTTGCATCCTCCTAGCAAAGTCCTGACTCATTTTTATATTTTGGTCTCAGAACTAGTTCACAAGTTTGATTTTTTTCAATTTGGTCCAATTCTTCATTCATTTCATTGACCTAGTTCTCATATTTACATGCCTCTTTGATGGATCTGGGCTCAATTTGTGACAAGAGTGCTATTTCTGTTTGATACAACAATTGTCTTCTTGTGTGCACTCCATCACTCTTGTTTCAAATAATCAATTATTCATGATGATTCTTTTGAGTTATTCTTGAGGGTCTTTTTGTGTCTCTTCTTAGGGATCCTTATCTTATCTCTTCTTATTGAATATTTTCTTCATCTTCATTAGTATCCATATCATCCTCTTCCCTTTATTATTTATTCTCTTCTACTTCTTCTACGTGTGTACCAACTGACTCATCATCATCTTCATCTTCACTATCGAGTATAGTTTCTTGATTTTTGATCCTTATCATGTTTAGATAATCCACCTTGACATCTGCACTCTCAATAATCTTGTGTAGTCTAATATTGTAGCATCTGTATGCTTTCTTGTTAGAAGCATATCCAAGAAAAATACCTTCATCAGATCTGGCATCGAATTTTCCTAGATTCTCATCAAGCCTTTTGATGTGGCACTTTCTTCCAAAGACTCTGAAGTATTTTATTGATGGAGCTCTTCCAAACCATAGTTCATAAGGATTCTTATTACTATTAATCCTGAGCTGGCCTATGTTCAATATGTATACAGTTGTGCTTACTGCTTCCCTCCAATATCCATCGGACAATTTTTCATCATTAAGCATAGTCCTTGCAGCCTCCTGAACTGTTTGATTCCTTATTTCAACAATCCCATTTTGTTGAGGTGTTCTGGCAGCAGAGAATTGTCTTTTTATTCCATGGGTTTCACACAAGAGATCAAACTCTTTTGAAGTGAATTCACCACCATTGTCTGATCTAAGGAATTTGATTTTTGTTTCCTTTTCGTTCTCAACAAGGGTTTTAAAGGCTTTGAATTTGTTAAGTGCTTATGATTTTTTCTTTGAGAAAACATATCCAACCCATTCTAGTAAAATCATCAATGAACAACATAAAGTTGGACTCTCCTTGCAAGCTCTTGGTCCTTGTAGGTCCACAAAGGTCAGTGTGAACAAGATCTAAAGGTTTTAAGGTTGATTATTCTTTTTCTTTGAACCTTATTCTAGTTTTCTTTCCTAGCTAACAATGTCTACACATAGTATTTGATGGATTTATGATCTTTGGCAAGATTCTTACTGCATCAAGATTGTTGACTTTCACTAGATTGTCAAAGTTAATATGTCCCAACCTTTTATTCCATATCCAACTTTCATTTGTTAGATTCATATGGCATTCCTCATTCAATTTTGCATCTAGTATATACACATTTTCAGGAGCTCTAGAAGCAGTACCAACCATTTTTATTGTGTTTTCTCTCCTAATCTCACATTTATGGGAATCAAAGATGAAAAAGTACCCCTGATCACAAGTTTGGATGACACTTAATAGTCTAGGTTTCAGTTTTTCAACAAGCAACACATTCTTGGCTTTGTCTTTTCCCAAGATCACAACGCCTTTCCCAAGTATGTTACCTGAAGCATTGTCACCAAATGTAACTTTACCCTTTTGTTCTCTTAATTTCAAAAACTTGTCCTTGTTTCCTATCATATGTTTTGAGCACCCATTGTCAGCATACCAAAGATATTCTTTATCTTGGGATTTAAAGGAAATAAGACATTCCTTCTTTGATTTTTTTTCTTTCCAAAGCTTCTTTTTCTCTCTAATGAATTTTGGTTGTTCTAAGACTTCCATTAATCTGCAATTACTGGAATTATGTCCATGGTTATGACATCTGAAGCATTCTAGGTCCCCTTCTTGTAGAGGTGAAAAAGAGTTATAGTTTCTTCTTTTGACTTGATTTACTGCTTGGTTATATGTACGGTTATAATTCTTAACCCTCAATGTTTTTTTTCCTATATTATCTACAATTCATAGCTTTGTGTCCGAAATTAGAGTATGCAAAGAAATAACCAAAGAAAATGAGAGGATACATGTTTTGATAAAACTTCTTTGGTATTATCTTATCTTCCTTGGCTGGAAGTGGTCCTCTGGAGTTTTGATCATTACTTGTCTTCTCTTCATTTTTCTTCTTGAATGTACTGAGGATAGTATATGCATATGATTTTGAGTTAACTCGGATTTCTTCTTGAGAATAGATTATTCCATTTTTATTACCTGAATCCTTTTGAGTGGTAATAATCTTATCTAATATTTTAGAACTATTTTCATATTTTGTTTGAGTGAGTTTTGCATCAAGTTCTTTTCTTAGGTGAACTATTTCTCCCTCCATTCTTTCACAGGTTATTTGTTTTTATTTAAGATACTTTTCTAGACATTCTTCGATCCTATTTGCTTCTTGTATTTGTTTTTTCAGGTTGGTCATGAGTTTCTACATCTCCTTTTCTTTCTGTTCATGTTTTTCCTTTTGTTCAACTACAAAAATTTTCATTTGTCTATATCTGGTTTTGTATTTTCTTAATTCATCCAAGTCACTGAGGAGTTCTTCTTCCATATTAACTTTCTCTTCATCTCCTGACTCTTTCTCATGTTTAATTTCCTCTACCTATTTAGACTCTTCAATACCTAGAAAAAGAACTTCATCATCGTCAGATTCATGATTGTCACTGGACTCGGATGAACTGTTGTTTTCTTCTTTTGAGTAGAAATTCTTTTTCCCTTTGTAAATATTTTTCTTGTAGTTTGGTTTTTCCTTCTTCTTCTATTATGTAGTTTTTTTTTCTTCATCTTCATGGTCCTCCTTGGGATAGGGACACTTTGCTACAAAATGGCCAACCTTGACACAATTACAACATTTGAAATGCAACTTGCCTTTGTACTTCCCTGCTCCTTTCTGAAGTTTTCTAATAAAATTAGCTTCTTCCACATCAGATTCTTCATGATGATTGGTGTTGGCATAGGAGTAGACCTGAGGTTCACTCCAAGAGCACACCAACAAGCCCTAGCTACTGGCCCTTTCGGCAACACCTACGAAGCAGATGCAGTCTCACCCGAAGCAACTATGAGGGGGTTGCAAGACAGAGATGTCTACAACCAAGGGAATATCAAGTGGATCTAGTGGAACAACAACACAATATTCACCTATCACTTATCAAGATAGATCTATCCTATGCAGTTATAGATATGATCTAACACAACAATATAAATAACAAGATAACAACAACGGAGGTCAAGCATCAATCACACATACACAATGCAAGATATACGTGGTTCACCCTCCCTCTAGAGCTACGTCCACATAATTGTGTTTATGATTTATTAAGGTAAAGCATACAGTCCTTGTCTGTGCTCTCAGCTAGCAGATCTTCTTTCTTCTCCCTCTTTCTCTCCCCTCTCCTGTGCACCTAGCTGTAGGACTTGATCTATGCACACAGTTGAAGATGTTACAATACCAGAAGGCTCTCTCTCTTATCACTTCTCTCTCTCAATACAATAATCTCTCCCACAATAGAGATGAATCAATGAAAATATCATGTCAATACTCAATGAACAACCCAACCCAGGTCCTCTCGACCTTTATTTATACATTACAAGACCTCACCAACATCCTTAGGCTGAAACCTAAGTGCGAAAAACCTAGATACCAAAGCCCTAGGTTTCTAAAACCCTAGGTCAAATTGACCCACTTTTTTCGGTCTTTGCTAGCTTTCCTTCCCTTCCTTCTCATGTGGTGCTTTAAAGCATCCAACGGTATATTTTTTCACTTTCTGAGTTGTCCTCAATCCATCTTCCTTGCTGATCTATCATCCTCAATCTCCTCATCCAACATCTTTCTTTTTTTCACTTCGCTCCATCTTTTCTTCTCTTCTGCTCGCTTCGACCCAGTGATAGTCACTGTGTCTCCCACGAAGCTCGATTTTTACCTTTTCTTCCTTGTACTTCACTTCCTTCCATAAACAAGGGCCAATAGGCCCCCAACACTCACCTGTGACTCGTCTTGAGGCACTTCGGATCTGGTTCCTCTGTTTTTCTTCGACTTGGGCTGCGTAGTGCAGCCTTTCCTTTCTTCTTTGTGCCTCCTCTCCCTTCTTATGTAGACTGTCTTTTCTGTGTCTGGTACCCAGTTCCAACTGCACTTGGTACCTAGACTCTGTTCTCCTTTCTTCTACTGAGAACTGCGAGGAAGCTGGTTGTCATAGTACAACTTTAGTAGACTTCCATTCACTAATCCTTCCTTCCATTTTCCATTCAATGTCTTTAGTTGTGTATCTCCTCCTTCTGTAACATAGGTGATCTCATATGGTCCTAGCCAATGCGTTCTGAACTTCCCAGGGTGTTTTATAAATTTACTTTCATACACCAGCACTAAGTCACCTTGCTTGAATGCCTTCTTCTTGATGTGCCTGTCAATATAGAACTTCTCTCTTTCCTTCTGAACTTGCTGAAGGAACCCAAAAATGAATCTGTCTTCTTCCAATTCAACCAATTGTGCAAGCCTCTCGCGAACAATTTCAGTATCATCCATGTCTGTAAACGCAACAATCCTTAAGCTTGGTACCAAATATTCCATCGAGACAACAGCTTCAAGACCATAAACCAACTTGAAAGGGGTATGCATTGTTAATTTCTTACAAGTGGTTCTATAGGCCCATAGTACTACAGGTACTCTTAGATCTCACTCGTCCCTATTCACACTGCAAAATTTTGTTAATGTTGTCTTCAATATCTTATTGAATGCTTCAACTGATCCATTTTCTTGTGGATGGTAAGTTGTGGTCTTCTGATGGTGGACTGCAAATTCTTCAGTCAGGGCTTCAATTGTATTATTGATGAAATGTGTGCCTTGATCACTCATAAGGATTTTGGGGCATCCAAACCTGGTTATTATGTCATAAAATATAAAATGTGCAGCTTTAGTTGCACTACAATCCTTGACTTCTCTGGCCTCAGCCCATCTGGTTAAGTATTCTGTTGCAGTAATGATATACCTTGCTCTTGTGCATTTCCCTGGTGGTTTTATAGGTCCCACAAATTTAATGGCCCACTTTTCAAATGTTTGTAGAGTCATCTGAGGTGCTAATGTAATTTTATCTCATCTGGATGGTTTCCCAACTCTCTGGCATACATCATAGGCTCTAGGCTCTAGCATAATCCTTAGCATCTCTGTGTAAGGTAGGCCACCAAAGGCCAGCTCGCAGGACCTTCTGCGCAGTCGCTTTCCCTACATAGTTTCCTCCTGCGATGCATTCATGAGATTCTACAAGGATCAATGGTCGCTCTGTCTCCATAACGCATCTTCTTAGTATCTCATCAGGTCCCATTTTGTATAGTTAACAAGGTATAAGTGAAAAGTCTGTAGCGCGCACCACAAGCTGTTTATTCTGGGGAATTGTATACTGACTAGGTTCCATTCCTGTTGACAGGAACTGGACTATGTCTGCGAAGTGGTCATCAATATTCCTATTTGTGAGCAGATGTGCATCTGGCAGTGCATCCTCCAAACTGGTAGGTTCTTCGCCATGTTCCAACCTCGAAAAGTGGTCAGTACCCTTGTTCATTCTTCCTGGCTTAACTATGATTTCAAAATCATATTCTTTAAACAGTAGAAGACATCTGGATATCCGCCCCCCCAACACTGGCTTGTTGACTAGGTACTTCAACGCAGAGTGATCTGTGAACATTTTAAAGTGTCCTCCCAACAAGTAGTGTCAGAATCTTTGTAGCACGTACACCATGGATAATCCTTCTCTTTCTGTAGTGGTATAATTAATTTTGGTTGTAGATAGCTTCCTTCTAGAGAAATATAATGGATGGTCGATATCCGCTTCTCTAGGTTGTGACAATACTACTCCTAATGCAATAGAAGACACATCAACATGCACATGAAATTCCTTGTTCCAATCTGGAAAAACCAGAATGGGCGCAGTGACCATATTTTGTTTCAGTGTGTCGAAGCTCTATTGGCATTCATCTATCCAATCGAACTGACAGTCCTTATTCAACAACTTCTCCATCAGTGTCGTGATTTGAGCATAGCCTTTAATGAATTTCCTGTAATAGCTAGTATGTCCTAGCACAGTGCGTAGTTGTTTGACTGAAGTAGGTGGTGGAAAATAAACTATAATTGCAATCTTTGATGGATCATCCAACAATCCATGCTTGCATACAATATGGCCTAATAGTACTCCAAATGGTGAGAAGAAGATGCACGTCTTCATATTTAAAGCAATTTGACACTGCCTGCATTTATCTAGCATTAGCCTTAGACATTCAGTATGATTTTTCAACAAACTAAACACAGTCCAGTCATCAAAATAGGCTTCTAAACATTTATGCAAAAATTATTTGAACACTTCGACCACTACCCTGGAAAATATGGTTGGGGCATTCTTCAGTCCGAAGGGCATTACTGTATATTGGTAGGATCCCCATTATGTGGCAAATGTAGTCTTGTGGCAATCCTCTTTGGCAATCCGGATCTGATGGTATCCTGAAAATCCATCTGTAACAGAATATACCTCCTGGCCTCCCACGTTGTCTAATACTTCATCAGTGAAAGGTGAAGGGAAAGGATTATGTAGACAGGCATCATTCAACTTCCTGAGGTCCACACATATCCTGATTTCTCTTGTCTTCTTGTCTTGTACTACCATAGGGCTGATCCACTCTGACTCTTCGACATGTTCAATAATCCCTTCTTCTAGCATTCTGTCGAGCTCAGTCTTCACTTTTTCCTTGTATTTCGGGTTCAATCTGTAGGGTCTTTGCTTGACTGGCCTTGCATCTGGTTTCAAACGTATTCTCTTCTCTCCCATAGGTCCTTTGATACCCTTCATATCAATGAACTTGGTTGGAAACAAGTCCTGATATTCGTGCAGCAATTCTGTAATCTTGTCAATGGTGGAAGCATCCCAGTAATCTCCGACATTGGCAAGCTTCAGTGTCTCCTCTGTCCCAATGTTGACCTTTTTGATATTGATGGGTTGACCAATACATGGTAGCTCAACTCCTGGTCCTTCCAAATCTCTTTGGCCTTTCGTTTCGATGATGTTTACCTTTCTGGGATTTTCATCATCATCGACATTGATGTTGTAGCAACTCTGCAACTTCTGGAGAGGTGTGGTCCATTTGTCCTCTTCTTGTTCCATAGGGAGACTGGATTATACCTCGAATACCTTCTGTCTCATGATATTCAATGCTTGGTTTACTAAAGGATATTCACTTTCAAATAAAGAGGTGGTTACAAAGTTTTGAATCATAACTTCGCAATTTGTAGTGACGAGGCGTAGCTCCGCTTGAAGGTACCAGTTGATGGGGGTTGTGTCCAGTGTGTTAATGAATCTATGCACCCATTTTTCTTGAGGGATGTCACTCTAGGTCTCTTCGCAGCTTCACACATGGTCCTTTGGGAAACTTTGACCTGTGTACCTTACTTCGCAGCTTACTGCTTGTGCTGAGAACTGTGTTGTCATCAAGGTTCAACATTGTGTCCAGTCTATGATGTTTCTTTTATGTGTTCCCCACCATCTTGTTGGTGTGGCTTTGAGGGCCTCATCCATAGCCAATAGCCTCTGTTGTGTTGGTATGATTTCTTCAAAGTCTGTCAAGAAAGATTCTAAAGGATTCAGACCATCGAAGGTAGGTAAGTTACTTATGGTTGTACCAATCCAACGAACCTCTCTAGTCAGTCAAGCACATCTCCTTGTGGATAATTCATACATCTGGTTTTTCTAGTTCTCCAACACTTCTTATGAATCTGATGAACATGCGTTGTCACTACGCCATCTCAGATTCCCATCAGCTGTAGGGTTGATGTAATCATGTTATCTAGCTGTCATCTTGTAGATGTTTTCCAATTCGTATGTGTGATCTTCTTATCTGATAGGCTCTATATATCAAGGACCCTCATCTGGATCTAAAGGTGTAATGACCCGAAGGCCATCTCTTTCAAATTTCACAGGCCTCTTCTTTAGGTTGACAAAAATAGAATTGTTGAAGGCCCAGTCAATTCCTAACAATGCAGGGTAAGGGCAGTTGTCATCAACAATTTCAATTACCTCAAAATATGTAAATGTTCTAACTTTGTCGATGTCCATAGGGACATGTTCCAACCATCCAAATGGGTTGACAGCTTGCTGATTAGCCATGCGAAGCCTGATAGGGGAATAGATCAGCTTGGGTTTTCCCATTAGTTCCCATGTTTTCTTCGTCATGACATTGACCTCTGACCCTAAGTTGAGGACCACATAGTCTATATCATACTCTCCTATCTGAGCAGTCAAGTGTAATTATTTATTTGTCCTTCTCTTCTTACCAATTTGGTGTACTTTCCTATTCAATAAGGGGTCTACTTTCCCTAGATCATACTGTCTGATTAAGTTCTGTAATTATTGTACAACATTTTCATCTTGAATCAACTTAATACAAGTGTATAAAAATTCGACAAGCTTACCTACTTCTTTTCCCTCCTTTGGAGAAGTCGACTGATCAAATGCATGAGGCATTCAATATTCTCTTATTTCTGGTCATGTCTTTGATGAAGATCCTTGATCTCCTTTGAATTATTTTCTTGCCTCCTCAAATATCTGTCTTTCTTTCTTAGCATTGAATGTTGGAGTCTTCTCCGTAGATTTCCTTACTCCAGGGCCTTCTACATTCTTACCTTGGGCTGCTCTGTCTTCTCCTATAGCAGCGCCTCCTCGAGTGATAACAATGACTCCAGGGTTTGTTCCACAAGGTTCAACATATATTAGTTGTACTTGTGGGTTCTTTTGAGGTCCTCGTCTTTCCTAAAGCTTCGCTAGAAGTATAGGGCAGTCCTCAATGACATGCTCGAAGGAGTTGCAATAACTGCAAGCGGTACAAGGGTTATGACATTGCCTTGCTATATGTCTTGGCTATGCGCAGTTATAATAGATTATTTGTCCTCGGCCTTGGACCATACCTCCTCCTTGTCCTCATCCTCTAAATCCACCATGAGTATTGAAGTTTCCTCTTCTCAGGGGGTTATATTGTGCATTGTTTCCTTCTTGATGTACTTCACCTTGGATCTTGTATACATCTCTTGACCTTTCATGCATGAGGTAATAGGCCCTACAGTCTCTATCATCATGCCCTACTGACTTACAGAAGGTGTAGTATAGGTTTGCATGTGTATGAACATACTTTTGCATGTAATAGCACTCACCAGAGCGATGTTGATTTCTTCATACTTCATACTAGGGTAATGTGACTTGCTTCAAAGGGCTCGGAGCTCCAGAAGTGAAATATTCGTGAAACAGGGGATAGTGCTCCTTGTCATGGCCTTCTGATTTGCATATGATACACCAGATGTATTCCATTTTGTCTTTTCCTTTATACTTCTTCATATCCTCGACCTGCAGAGACAAACTCGTCAGCTGGCTCAAGATCTGACTCATACTTGAGCCAGATTCTCCCATGGGGGTTGATTCGAGCTTCATGGCGATCTCCAATGCTTCTACCTATGAGGAAATATTATGATACATCAGTGGAAATATGATATGTGGTAAAAGAGCAGTGATAAACCATTATTTTTTCTACTCGTCCGGGATCTTGAAAGTCAGTCGGCTTGTTAGGGTCTTGAATCTCTGATCGAACTCCCAAACAGGTTTGGCTACCTTCTGCTTGATCTCCTTCAACTCTGTAATGCATTGTGACTCCAAATTATGTTTCTTAAACTCCGTAATCAACACATTCTTGATCTCATTTAGTGGTTTAGGCTGCGCAAGTCCTTGGACAAGCTTCATGTACCAGCTCAACGGGCGATCCCTCAATGTAGTGCTAAATTGGTTTCTTTTAACATCTTCGTCAGTGATGTTTTTAATGTTCCATATGGCCTCACACAGGAACCAGTGCTGATCAGGATCTTTAGATCTGTCTCCTCTAACGATAGGGAGCCTCATCTCATCTTCCATGGATTTTCCTAGATTTCCTGTCTGAGTTGATGTTGAACTACTAGTAATAGTGCTCTGGGGACTCTGGTGCTTCTAAATATTCTGATTACTTAGTGTTTCTAAAAAAACAGGAGGATTGTTATTACTTACTTCAGTGGTCTGTGCAGTTCCTGATGTTTCTGGCTCGTCCTGGTGAAGTTCTTTAGCGACTTCTTCCTCTGCCCTAGTGAGTTCTGAGTGCTCTTCGTCTGTCAAATCTGCCTCTTCTCCACTATAGAAACCCTCTTCCCTGTAATTTTTCTTAAACAGGTTCTGAAGGTGAATCCATCTGAATACTTTTCCACTGTGCATATGTCCAACTCCTGTGTCATTGTTGTTGTCTGAATTCCTGAACATTAGCCTTTTCAGATCCCGTTGGTTTATTATATCTTCAAGATATGATTTTCATGCAAGAGCATCTTGATTCTTAACTTCAGAAAATGAAAAAATTTCCCTCTGGGTCCTTTGAAAAAGTATCTCTTGGCTTGGCTATATGAATCTACTCTGTCAACAACAAATTCAGTGATATACCCTCCAATGGTATTATCAAACTAATGATCTACCACTCTGGATACAACGTTATCATCTCTCTTAACCCTCTAGATCAGCACCGACGTCTAAACTACAGGAGGTCTAGATCTGATCTCAAACTGGGTATCAGCTAACCTAGCCAACCATTCGTGTAGCTCCTGATGGATTCCTCCAAAGAAGATCTTGTGAATGTCGATGAAGATGTATCTTTGTAGCCAATATTCAATACTTATCTTAGGGTTTTTGTTTTGGGCTTTCACGAAGTCCCTCTCTTGATCCTCTATCCACCTTTGAATTTCTGTCTTCGATGGGAACCACCTTGACATTCCCTCAAGAAGATTATGTTCCCAACAACAGAACCATTTGTTGGGACAGGGGTATACCCGAGGTTCACTCAAAGAGCACACCAACAAGCCCTAGCTACTGGCCCTTTCGGCAACACCTGCGAAGTAGATGAAATCTCACTCAAAGAAGCTATGAGGGGGTTGTGGGACAAAGATGTCTACAACCAAGGGAATATCAAGTGGATCTAGTGGAACAACAACACAATATGCACCTATCACTTATCAAGCTAGATCTATCCTATGCAATTATAGATCTGATCTAACACAGCAATATAAATAAAAAGATAACAACAACAGAGGTCAAGCATCAATCACACATACACAATGCAAGATATATGTGGTTCAACCTCCCTCTAGGGCTACATCCACAGAACTATGCTTATGATTTATTAAGGTAAAGCATACAGTCCTTGTCTGCACTCTCAGCTAGCAGATCTTCTTTCTTCTCCCTCTTTCTCTCCCGTCTCCTGAGCACCCAGCTGCAAAACTTGATCTCTGCACATAGCTGAATATCTTACAATACCAAAAGGCTCTCTCTCTCAGCACTTCTCTCTCTCAATACAATAATATCTCCCACAATAGAGCTGAATCAACAACAATATGGTGTCAACACTCAATGACCAATCTGACCTAGGTCCTCTTGACCTTTATTTATACATTACAATACCTGACCAACAGCCTTAGGAGAAAACCTAAGTGCCAAAACCATAGGGGTCTAAAACCCTAGGTCAACTTGACCCACTTTTTCCGGGCTTCACCAGCTTGCCTTCCCTTCCTTCTCGCGCGGTGCTCCAAAGCATCCAACAATGTCTTTTTCCACTTTCTGACTTTTCCTCAATCCATCTTCCTTGCTGATCTATCATCCTCGATCTCCTCGTCCAATGACTTTCTTTTCCGCACTTCGCTCCATCTTTTCTGCTCTTCTGGTCACTTCGACCCAGTGATAGTCACTGTGTCTCCTGCGCAGCTTGATTTTTACCTTTTCTTCCTTGTACTTCACTTCCTTCCATAACCAAGGGCCAACAGTTGGATTGAGGTTTTTTCTTCTGAATTTTTGTTTTCTTGAGCACCTTGAAGGCTGCCTCTCCTTGTGGGAGGTTCTCATGACCGAATCTTAACTCATAGACTATGAGGATTCCATAGAATTCATCCATGGCGAGTTTATCTAGATTTTCTCAATCTTCAAGAGAGAATTCTTTAGGATTATATAGAATAGGTAGTGTTCTTAGTACTTTTTCAAATAGCTCATTGTCTGACACTTCTACTCCCAATCCTTTGATTGCATTAACAATATTATCAATTCTTTCAAAGTACTCTGAGATATTCTCTTCATCCTTCATTTTCAGACCTTCATATTGTACTCTGAGAGTTTGAAGTTTGGCCCTCTTTACCTTGGAATCTCCTGCATATATGGTTTCCAATTTATCCTAGGGTTGTTTTGCATTGTTAAATTTTAGTACATTAGCAAGGATTTTCTTACTCAATCCATCTTGTAGTGTGTTTAAAGCCTTTGCATGTTCCCAATTTTTTTTATTGTCACTTGCTTCTATGGGAATGGATTTTGGAACATCATATCCCTTTTCCACTAATGTCCATACTTCCAGTCCAATGGACATCAGATAGATTTTCATTATAACACTCCAGAAGACATAGTATTCACCATTAAATAGGGGGATTTTTTATGACATTTTCAACTGCTGATCCATTCTAATGTATATTCCTCTTCAAGTGATTTAAACCTTTTGTGAAGAGACCTGCTCTGATACCAATTGAAGGATCAGATCCTGACACTGAGAGGCGGGGAAGGGGGGGTGAATCAGTGACACAATTATTATATCATTTTTCTTTTATTAATGCAAACAAAATTTTAACACAGTATTTTATCGTGGAACCCAAATGGGAAAACCACAAACTCTTTTCTATTAACTGCAAAATTTTGTTTTACATGTTACATAGAAGGAAGATATTCTTCCTTTTCGATCAGCATCAACTAATCAGGATGCACCCACACCCTTGTTCACCAGCACCAAATGGTAGTAGGCTATGACCCTCTGTTTAGTCATCTACAACTAACAAGGAAGCACCAATTCCCTCTGCAAGCACCAACCTACCCTTGCACCACCCAACCACCCTTAATTTTTGAATCTGGTAAAACTTCTGTTATCATTCACTGGATTGCATAACTGCTCTGTCTACTTATGTTCCTGATATTCAATAAGACATTGACAAACACCTTAGAACAAACAATTCTTCATCTTGGAATCTTCTTCTATTTTGATCTTCTTCACTAGACTATAGAGACACACTATTCGCAACACTCTTCCTTGTTTATAAAATTTTCAAAACAATGTGAGAGTGATACACTGTGTCCCTTTGTTTGGAACCATCACACCTCTTCATTTAACTCAACCATAATCATAGTTCTATCATTCTCGCTATTAGCACAATGTTGTAAAATGGGTGTTTTTCCCTTAGGTAAGGACACCATGGTGAAGTTGTGCGCAAAAGGGGGATAAAAAACCCACTTTTTACCTTTTATCCTAAGTTTTGGGCCTAGGAGCATTGTGCTATTGTACATGTAGATCTAAGCACACAGATATCGGCTGCCCAAATCTACATGTACAATAGC